>CM054057.1:532112000-532637736 GCA_028641055.1 Alopecurus myosuroides | reverse complement strand
CAATTACCTCCTCTGTTCCATAACCCTTGGAGATGCTTCCTTCTGGCCTAGCACGGTTGTGAACATATTTCTTTAAGACTCCCATGAACCTCTCAAAGGGGAACATATTGTGTAGAAACACAGGACCGAGAATGTAATCTCTTTGACTAGGTGGACTAGGAGGCGTGTCATAATATTGAAGAAGGATGGTGGGTACACCAACTCGAAGCTGACAAGACATTGGACCACATCTGTCTGTAACGCTGATAGACTTTCTGGATTGATTACCTTCTGAGAAATTGCATTGAGGAATGCGCATACCGGGCATTGTTCCAAATTCTCGTACTTCTCACCGCGGTAGAGGATGCAGTCATTAATGCAGGCATGTATCTTCTCCACGTCTAATCCTAGGGGCATACAAGCTTCTTTGCTCGGTATGTACTGTCGGGCAATTCATTGTTTTTAGGAAGCTGCTTTTTCACTATTTGCAGCAACTTTGTAAATCCGCTGTCAGTCACACCGTTCTCGGACTTCCATTGGAGCAATTCCAATGTGCTGCCCAGATTTTTCTGCCCGTCTTCGCAAGTTGGATACAACAATGTTTTATGATCTTTTAACATCTGGTCGAACTTCACCCTCACCTTTTCAATATCGCTTTCTGTCTTTGCATCCGTAATAGCCTGGCCAAGATCATCGATGGGCTCATCTGGTGCCTGCGACTCTGATTCCACTTTATTTTTATCTTCCATTCTAGTACCGGCACCGTATGCAGGGAACATGTCATGATAGTTGTCATCATTCTCTTCTTATTCGTTGTCTTCCATCATAACCCCTCTTTCTCCGTGCTTGGTCCAACAATTATAGCCGGGCATGAAACCGGATTGAAACAGTGGAAGTGGATGACTCTGTGAGAAGAGTGTTCCTTCTGATTCCGACATACAACACATGGACAACAGATAAAATTATTCCGCTTGTTTGCCTGGGCCACCTCGATAAAATAACCCACGCATTTCATGAACTCGGCAGAGCGTCGGTCAGCGTACATCCATTGCCGGTTCATCTGCATTATATGATTATTAATTAAGAACTGTTACAGAACACCATGAATAGAGAAATGACCAATGTTACATCGACAGATGAAAGGTTAAAGTTGGTACCTCGACCGAGGAGGAAAGAATGACGAGAAAACTTATTTAAGTAAGTGTGGCTCGGACAAATTAAATCGTGCATGTTTTCTGCGAGCTGAGATGGCGTTATTCTCCCGGGCATTTCATCAAACACCTCTTGTGCATAGGAGGGAAAAAAGTGAGCACACACCACACAACTAGAAATATGTCCTCCAAAGTGAGTGGCATGAGAAGAAGAGAGAGCTGGCAGGGTATATATACAGTGGGGGGGTCATTTGCCCCGGTCGGTGGCTCCAACCGGGGCAAAAGACCCCCCCACACCACGAGCGTGAACGGGCTCTGCTCGTCGAGGGCCTTTACCCCTGGTTGGAGCCACCAACCGGGCCAAATAACACCCACACCACGCGGCCTGCTCGCCCCAGCCCCACCTCTGCAGTCTTTTGCACCGGGTGGTGGCCGAGCCGGGGCGAAAGGTGTGGTCGCGGGTGAGCAAAATTCCCGTTTTCCACTAGTGGTATATGGAAAATATAACTTCATGGTTAGTCCAGATTGCATAGGTCATGTCTTGTACAGCCATGCGATGCATATGTACAGTACTATGTAGCATGTACATTACTAATTTATCCCGGTTGCCGGTCGTCAATAGCAGATAACTTGGTTCGACTTTCACAGAGCTAGAAACAAAAGCAGTAGTGGTAGGTGTAGGCGTAGCCTATCACCTGATAGAGTGGCTAAGCTAATTAGTGATAATTTACTGTTATCATTTTTATTTAGTATTATTCTCATTCATATGTGCAAACTGGGTGATATTGATTTTTTTTAACAGGACACAGTTTTTTTTTTTTTTTGAGAGGAAAATAGGGCACAGTTGGGTGCACTGCTCACTCCAACATGGACGTGGGCTTTGGCCTCTCCGCGGGATACCACAAAGGGTCAAAACAAATATTTCGTGTCCGTTTTGGATGGACCGTAGATGGGACACATCCCTGCCATCGGGTCACCAACACGTAGGGGCCTACGGAGGTGAGACCCACCTGTGAACATTAGGGTTGCCCACGTCAGACAGAGGATACCTAACTTGCTCTTTTTCAAATACAGAGTGGTCACAGCTGGAATGCCCTTTGCACGTACAAAAGTCGCAGCTGCATGGTACTGTTCTCGTCCATTTACCAAACAGGAAAGGGAAACTCTGCCGCGCCACGCCTTCCCAGCGAGGGTCAGGGCCAGGGGGGGTGGAATCATGGGATTCGCTGTATCCCTCCTGCCCAAGCACCGGTCGACACGTGGCCGCTAAGCCACAGACAGACAGTGCCGCGTACAGGCGCCCGTCAGCAGCTGGCGAGCAGTCCGTCGCTTCGCCGCTCACCTCGCGCCCCGCGTTTGTCCCGTGCTAGTGCTACAGTGCCAGCCGGATCGGTCGCAGGTGCATCGAAACCCGGCGCGCCACTCTGGCCCGGACCAGGCGTGCTCGCTTTTTTTTGTGCCACCACCACACTGCCACAGTACGTATGCATAGCCACGTACAGGAGCATGCATGCGTTGCATGGGGCCGCTCCGGTGTCCACCGTCGGAGCGATGTTGCCAGCTACCCGATCGGCGCAAAGCCGCGAATCTTGACATTTGGCACGGTACCCACCACTATACATGATACTGTTGGACTACATTATACTGGTACTCAACACTGGAGCATCTCTATATTGTGTTTTCATGCAAAACTTCATTTGCCAATTAGTCAAAAGCAGTTTGATAAATCTGGGCCCAAATATAAACCCGGCATCTACGCAATGATAGATGGATGTGATGTGTGGTTAGACAAAAGCAATATCAAACAAATTTTACTTTTTTCAAAACACAAGGCACAAGCTTTGCATGTTTCACTAATTAAAAACAAGATTGTTGCCTCGCTGACCGTGGGAAACTGGACGAAAAATGATGCAACCATGGCCAAACTCATTCTCATCCACGGCGACGAACACAACAACAAATAGCCACTCAAGAAGAGAGAACAAGTCATGAATGCTGTGGGGAACATACCTGAGACTCTTCCGTGACACCCAAGTAGCCAAACATGCACCTCTACAGGAGAGAAAAAGTTGTGACTACTATGGGTAGAGAATACCTCGGGCTCTTCAGCGGAGGTGAACAAAGCAAGCACTCCACACAACACAACACCCGTTGCTTCAACCGACATGCCTACCACCAACATCGAAGGCAACCTCATCATCGACATGTGATGACCTACAAGTGCAGTGGATCTCAACAGTCTTCGAGGGTAGTAAAATCCAAATTTATTGGTTCAACACAAGGGGAGTAAAAAAATGCCTATAAGTCTTAGCAACTGAGTTGTCAATTCAGCCACACATGAAAAGATACTTGCTTAGCATAGTTTATTGGTAGTAACGGTGATATAATGGCAGCAGTGGTGTAATAGTAAACTAAAAAAAACAATAGTAACAACGAAAGCAATTATAGTGGACAACAAGATTAAAATCACCATATGCATATGGAGGGATGTACGGTGTTGCATGGATAAGATAGCACATGTAATAGCAATAACAGAGGGCACTGCATAGTGAATAATAAGCTGGCATACATCATCAATCAAACATAGGCATGTACCTTGAATATAGTTGTACGTGTTCCCTATAAGAACTTGCACAACTTATTTTGTCCTAAGATCCCGTTTTAGCGGGGCCAATCAGTAAACTAATGGCAATTAATACACTCTTTTCACAAAGCATCGGAACAAAGCATTAACATTTAATGGATACATGTCATCCTAAAATTACAACCCTTCCCCTTTGATATATCAACCTATCAATTTGGGGTCTCCGATTCCGGACTATAATAGGTGCATACAATTCGTAGATAGGAACTAAATAAATATATTCATGAAAATATAACAGGTTCGGTTCTAAAATCATGGTACTCGAGCTCTAAGTCACAAGCATTAAGTGTAACAAGTTGCAACAACGATAATTAACATCAACAATGGATAATAGGCACCATGCCCTAACAATCTGACGATCTATTACATCAATAATCTCATCCAATCCCTACCATCTCCTTGGATTACAACAGTCATGGTTGGTCGATGGAGGGACATTGGTGATGACGATGGCGACAATCTCCCATCTCCATAGGCTAGAATCAACCTCCAGATTAGCTCTCCGAGGAAGAACAGAGTGGCCTGGTGGCTCCGTATCGTGAAATACAAAAGTGGCTGCGTTCTTAGAGTTTTTGGTCGAGGAGAAGTATATGTGCCAAAGGGGGCATGAGGGGGTTCCTGGTGGTCCTAGGCAACCCTAGGGCTCGGGTCTAGGTGGGTCTATGCCCCCAGGTCGCCTGGCCACCTAGTGGCCCCCTCCGGGTGCCTTTTTGGCTCCATGGCTCTTCTCGTCTAAAACCTCGTTTTCTATTTTTTTTGAATTTTTCCCGAAACTTTATTTTTGCATAAAAAAATAAGACACCAAAGCAATTCCGCTGAAAATAGCGTCAGTCTATGTTAGTTCCATCCAAATCATGCAAATTAGAGGCAAAATAATAGCATAAGTGTTTGGAAAAGTAGATACGTTTGAGACATATCAACTCCTCCAAGCTTAGCTTATTGCTTTTCATCAAGCAATTCAGTTGGCAAAGTGACCGCGATAAAGAAAAAAAAAATACAAACGCATTTGCTTCATATGATGATCAAAGATTTATGATATGATCATGTTTTACAAGTACACGAAAAATGATATAAGAATAATGAAGCTTAATAACCATGTTGACTCGTGAAATTATCACAACAAACTAGAGGATACTAATATAACATTATAAACATCAACAAAGTTATGGTGATCCTAATACAACATGGTAAAGTGGTATCTCGCTTGCCCTTATTGAAAAACAAAGCATAAATGTTGAGCACCTCCGAAGCTTAAATAGTGACTAGATGTAAAGATTTAAGAATAACCAATATCAAAATCATGCATCAATCAATAATATTTTGGGACGATGCACATTATACTCAGAATGACAATTATGCTCTCCTAGTTAGTGCGCAAAGAATGATGGTAACTCAACATAAAATTAAAATATATGCACTTTGTAGGGGAAGCAGGGATTACTCATGTGCTAGATCTTTTCATTTTAAAGAAGATGTATGAAAATAATTTGGAGAGGCGTGTGTCTTTGCCAACGGCTAGTAATAAGTAACTCAATATTTATCATGCTAAACAGAGTTTCGAAGAGCGGATCCCATAGAGGAATGATAACATCCCTCCTTTTTTTATCACTAGCCATTTGTTGACTGATTTCTTAGGTACAAAGTGTGAATAAGATTATGTTTTTCTTGTTATAATTATCTTTTATGGACTAGTTACCCGTTTGCCGGCACTTTTTGCAGTATTAGAGACAAACACATTATGCATGCAAGTAAAAGGTGAAACTTGTTTAACATGGGTAAATAAAGAACTATCTACCACTTTCTCATGAGCTAAAACACTATCACAAATATGGAATAATAATTTTGAATATTTTAAAGGTAACACACAAGTAATTTATTTTGAATGGAAATAAAATACCTTGTACAGAAAGTTACAGTGCACACTAATGATAAAACCTAGATCAAGAATTTGGATGCACGAGTAGAACTTAGACTCAGTACATGTGAAGGCTAGCAATAGACTGAGAAGCGAACAACTAAGAGAGCAATATACTTGCCTCTTACCATAATAATGTAATTATGAACACTGATATCAAGGCAGCCGAGGAATTTACTATTGTAATGGGAATTCTTGAGATAGTTATGTTTAGGAATTATTACTCATGTGCTCCTGATTCCTTAATTCTGCTTAGTTTTTCTTGAAAGTTTTGCTCACTTTTTCCCATCCCCTTATGTGAAAATCTCACGAATGCTCACACCCGACGTTGCTATGTCTTCCATTAACTCTGACTTGTGGGGCCGTGTGGGACTATGTCGCTCGTTGGACCTGATAAGTGGGACAAGTGCGGCTGCGTTTCTGTGGTATTGTCTGTTGGGCCGTTGTATGCTTCGTACGTCATAGAACGGGCTGAGTTTGTTGATAATTAAATTCATCCTGCAAGCATCCACGCGTGCGGTCAGCCTCTTATGCATGTCAGCGTTTCAGCCTGCTATACATGCGCCCGACGTTGGCATTGATGAGCGCAGCGTTGACTAGTTTACTTGCTTAAAAGGCTGTGATTCAGCCGTCACCTAGCCATGCACGGCTGTGATTCAGCGGCAACGCTACCATGTATGCCATGCACACAGCCACCTAGCTACCTAGTCACGCCCGCTCGTGTGATTCGATCGCCACCTAGCCACGCCGCTTGCAGCTCGATTCCGTCGCACGCTCGGTTAATTTTTCGCGTCGTTCCACGCGTCAAGCCACGCGCCGGTGCACGGCCGGACCGAGTGATGTGAAAACATGCAAAAAAGGTACATGCTAATTAAACCACGATGCCTCGGTGAAGTGTGAAAAAACGGCGGTTCCATCTACCCCTCCCTCTCTTGGCTACTTAAACCGCGTCTCGTAACCTCCTCCTCCACACTTCAATCTCCGCCTTCTCCTCATTCTCTTCTCTCCAACCAGAGCCAAAGGACAACTGACGACTCGACTTGAAGATGCAGTTAAACGTGCCCACCTTCCGCTTCCCGCCCACCATGCCGGAGATGCGCTACCCCCCGGCAGGGTCGTTGAGACCGTGATGTGCGTCTGGGTGTTCTCACGCTCGAGGGGCCCACGGAGCTAGCCCGTGGGTTCCTCCGTGCGTGCTTCAATCACCTCCCGGCGGGGTCGCCGGTGATGTTCCGTCTGGACGAACAACGCCCCACTCCACTGCTACAGTGATAGGCCTCGTCGCCTACTTTACAAACAGATTTGATGCGTACTACCTACTCGGCCGCTTGTTCTCGTGTGGATACGAGTTCATCATATTCACCACCTACAACATCTACACCGACTTCTACAACATCTTCCCCGCGGAAGACCGCATGCACACCCTCCCCTACTGTCTCGGCGATGACGGCCTCGAGGAGGAGTGAAGACGACGAGGACGGTGGCGAGGAGGAGTGAAGACGACGATGGTGAAGTCCACACGATGTTGGTGTTGCGCACCCGTAGTGTTGCTAGCCCTAGATAGTGTGCATGACAACTAGCTTGTTGGTATTGCGTGCCCGTAGTGTTGCCCGTAGTTGGTGAAGTCCAGATTATTATATATCATGTGTTCCCCGTACCATATGGGATCTAAGAATCTCATATCTAAGTTATTTATGTTGGTGTGTGATTTGTTCTTTTTTATTTGTATTCATGTTATTTTCAAGTGGTTTGCCCCAAGTTTAGGCACGACTAAGAGCACATACAACACAGCCTTTTAGAGTAGACGCTAAGATTAAAATCTTGTCAGTTACACTAATTTCCAGTCCGAGTCCGAGACGCTAAGATCTTTTCTTTCCTATGAATGTCTACAAGAGGCTAGTGTTGTACATGGCGAAGCAAATTTATGAACTAGTAGTTACACTAGTTTGTGAAAAAGAAAAGAACCCAAACAAAAAACGTAAGCAAAACAAATTTATGAACTAGTTATGTGTATGCTGAGATAAGGACAGAAAATCAAAACATATTTGTGAACTAAATAATGTTAAGTATCAAACTAGTCGAAAAAATAACACATTTTGTTGCACGTGCATGACAACTAGCTTGTGGAAAAAGAAGAATATTCTTTCCCTTCTTTTTTGGCATTCTTAAAACCCTTTGCATTTTGTGAACACTTTGTATTTTACTTTCACCTCCAACAAATAGAATAGGGTGGGCAATTAAACCTCAACAACAATGAAATCTCTTTGAATCATTGAAAGAAAAAAAATCTGAGCATCGCGTGTTTCTGGGCTCAAGGAAAAAAGAAGGCCAACGAAAGACATTGAACAGAGACAAACGCCTTTGTGGGCTTATCAGTCAAAATCATGCAATGGCCCAACGAAAGCTTGATTTTGCTTGGGCCCAACACAACTTTTTTTTGACGATTTTTCCTAGCACTCAGTGTAATCAAACTGAAGCTAAATTGAACTGAAGAAAGTGTTCCTCTGAAGAAGAGATGATCTCGAGGTATTTTTGCTGCGCAAGTAGTGCTAATTGTCATACGGTCAACTAAAAAACTAGGGAACAAACAAACTGAGATGATCTCGAGAGATGCACATTGAAATCCATCGCATTAAGGTTTCATGACATGGACTTAATAGACAGTTAACAATACATAACATCTCTAATGAGGGTTAACCAGCAGGTAAACAAATCCTACAGCAACAATGCAAAAATAAAAGCCTAAAGTTATCATATTTGCTTGCTACAACACTTGAATTATATGCTTCAAGTTCTTGTTCATCTTCTTCAATTCACCCTTCAGATCTGCATCCCCCACTGTCGGAGCACCCTTCAAATCTGCATTTCCGATGTTCATCATGGATGGAGGCAGATTGAGCTCGAGGGTTGGACCCCCCTTGAAATCAATCAAGCCCTCCCTTTGAAACCTCTCCACATACTCATCAATCCACTCGAATGATTGTATTTTTTTATGATCTGAAAACGAAATAATGAAGCATAAATCCCAACTCTGTGGATACAAGAAGAGAACCCAGATCTAGAAAAAAACAAATTAGAGCAAAAGGATGCGAGAGGAACCAAGATCTACCTGCCCCTCCGTCCTGCTCTTGCATCTGACAAACTCGCGCCCAAAGTTGCCATGTTACTCGTCCTTCGAAGGGAACCGCTTCAGTGGCGCGATGCGTGTGCAGTCCGGACACTGCTGCATCGGCACTGAACCATACGTAGGCCACGAGGGGCGGGAGGCTGAAGTGGAGGTTGAAATCTCGCCAGAGAGGGAGAAGAACTTATCTGCCGCCAAGGTCCAGAGGGGAGGCGAGCACGGGCTTCTGTGTGACTGTGTCGATGGGTGAAGGAGGGTACGGAGCCCACTATCTCTGGGACCCATATGTGTCAGTGGAATACAGCTGTGTGGCCAATCAGGATGCAGAACCAGCCTCGTGCGGATCGTCCTCCCTTATAGAAGACTGAACTCTAATCTCAACCGTCGATGCCATCCAATGACGCGGAGACACACGTAGGCCTATCCGCGTAGTTTCTTCTGAAAGGTCAGATCTTACGGCTGGCATTGGCGGTAGGGTATGATCGGATGGCTGACGTTCGGCGCTAGGGTTTTGGGTTACGAGGTTTAGGGGTTATTAGGGTAAAAATGACCATAACTAATTCCAAAAAATCAAAAATGGAAACGATGCGTAATTTGTCAGCTTATAAGATATAGTTACTAGAAAAAATATAAACATTCTATAGGTACATTTTCAAGAAAAATCATTTTCATAAGCGAGCCATCAAAATCAGGTTCAAATGACCATAACTAACTCAAAAAAAAAGAACGACAATCCCACATAGCCGTCATATGTGACATGGTTATGAGAGAAAAAAAATAAACTTGGTGTTAGGATATTTTCATGAAAAAGGCTATGCACATGTGAGCTATCATGTATAAACCTGTTCAGAGTTCAATGGAGAATGAAGGAGGATTTTCGTTTAGAAAAAATTCAATTAAATCACCAAAGCTTCCTTTTAGAGTTAATAAGACGATTCTGAACTTACTTTTTCCTTTTCATATTTCAAACGCGTGTTTTGGTGGTTTTCAATTAAAAGCATATTTTTCAATAAATAAATAAATAATATGAAAATTAATTCAATAAATAGTGAGACTTTGATTGGACACTATTTGGATGGAATAGGTGTCACCTAAAAAATACTGGCTCATTTTGAGAAGGTTGAAAAAAACTTGATTACAAATGGAGCTATTTACCCTAGATTCAAAGCTCATTTGTAGCACGTTTCTCCTGCGGATTGATCACCTTCAAATATTAGGGTTCAAATATTGGTGAAAGTTCAACTTTAGCTCAAACACATACTAAAGAGCAATAAACTTGAAATTTTTGTACAACTTCAACTTTGGGTGAAATTATAATTTTGTTCCAAATTCAAATGTTGCTTCAAATTCAACTTTTGTTTCAAATATGCATTCTGCCTCACATATGATATCAAAGTACAAACAACATTATTAAAACTTAGAAGTTAAAACAAGAGCTCAAGTTGACAACACAACCACCTTATTACAAATCCATTAAATTCAAATTCCTAGTTCAAATTCAAATCTTCGACCTACTCCTTGTGTGAGCAGAAGGCTTCACCGTCTTGCTCCGGGTTTCCCTAGCTGGAGTTCTCTTAGAAATCATCTTGTTCCTTCTGATCATCCCTTGGGGTTGTGGCCGTGGAGGCGGTGACAGAGTAATTCCACTCGGCAAGCACTCGACGACTAGTTGACGGTCATATGTGTGTTCAATAATCCTTAAAGGAACCATTGGTGCAATTACTCTGTCCTCTTCTTCTCTTATAGCTTCAAATCCATCAAGAGCCATGGATTCAAATTCTAAGCCATCTAATGATGACTAAACTTCATTTTCTGGGGTTTCTTCCTCTCTAGAACTTTTCTTCCCTCTGCCTCCATTTATCCTAGTGCTGAGAAATAAATTTATAAGACAGATGGAGAAAAGAGAACAAAATGCATAAAAAAAGGGAATGCACACACATACCAAGTTGTTGTTTCAATGACGAGTGCATCTTCAGACTCAATTGCTGCTGCATGGTCCCCTCCATCTTCAATCTCCATTGCTGCTGCATTCTCCTCTGCATTTCCTCCTGCCCATCGGTCATCTTCTCCAAATGATGCATCTACTAGATTGTAACAAAGCCTAGCAATATGCACCAGAATTCCACATTTTTTGCAGGCCCTCTTTTTTGGTACACGACCCTCTTCACCTGCTCTGTACCTTTTTTTTCTTGGTCTTCCTGGTGGTCTAGTCAGTGGGTTTGAACCCTGGATCTACTACGTTCCATTGGTCTTTTCCCTCGAGTGCAGGCACATTGTGAGCACAAGCAGCCTTAAATTTAGCAACAGAGAAATATTCAGAGCAATACTGATCAACTTCACCATCTTCACCCCCCAATCAGAGTCATCATATGTAGAGCATGTATGCATGGCTTTCCATGAATCCGCCATTGCCTCCAACTGCATTTCCTAGTGGCTAGGTTCACTGGATACCTCCATTCCCTATTTTTACTGCCAGTGTATGCTACCTCAGCCTCGTATGTCGATAATCGAATGCATTTCCTTTTCAGTCCTCTTGCTTTGTGATGCAATGCCTTAATCAGTGATGAGAGTATAACATGGCCAACATATTGTGTTTAAGCAATTCTTTTGCGAATAGCCATCTTTATCATGATCATGTGCCTCATCTTGTCAAATGCTTGCCACACCAAATAACCCCTCACGGACTTGAACTTTGCATTGAAGCATTCTGCAAGATTATTGGTCACATAGTCTACTTTGCATATGGTGTTGAATTTGCTTCTTGACCATACCTTTCCATGATGTGCATCCATATAGCCATTCACCTCTGGATGCTTCTGAGCATACAACACTCTCAAATGGTGCTCATGCTTCCTTTCGCTGCATGTGTATGATGTTGGCCATAAGTTCTCATCAAAACCTTTTCCTTTGAACTTCTTTTTAAAATTTTGCGCTAGGTGTCGCATACATTCCCTATGCTCCACTCCAGGGAATACAATTTCTACTTCACTCTCTAGAACTTTGCAAGCATCTATATGTATAGCTAAACCTAGGGGTATGCCTATAATGTTGCGCAACTGTTGTAGGAACCAGACCCAACTTTCCTCGAACCCTGCCTCCAAAACACCAAATGCAACTGGGAATAGCCAGTGATGTCCATCAACTGCAGAAGCTGCTACTAGCTGTCCTCTCCATCTTCTTGTCAAATGGGTAGCATCTACAGCCAAATAAGGCCTGCGTCCATCAAGAAACCGCTTCCAGCAAATCTTGAAACATACAAAATCCCTTCTGAATCACTCCTTCTCAAATGACTTCCCTTTTATTTTGAATGGAACTGTATGCTTGTCAATTTCTACAACACTACCTGGACTAGCCATCTCCACTTCAGCTTTGAAGGTGTAAAGCAACTGAAAATTTTGATTCCATTGACCATTAATCCTGTCAAGAGTCATTTCTTTAGCATTGAAAATCCTCATGTAAGGAATTACAATCTTATACTTCTCAAAAAGTTTCCCTTGAGTGTTGTTGGACCAAGATCAGGTTTTTCCCTCAGCCAATCCAATATTGCATCTGCCACCCATCGAGTTTTTGCTAGTTTGGATTTTTTTCCTTCCCCCCTCCAGGTGGACACGTGTGCTTGTGTGGGTTTTTATTTATCTGAAACAAAATAAAAAGGTTAAAAAAGAAGGGATAAGAAACATTACTCAATGATATGAAGTAAAATACTCAATTAACTTGGAGTGCCTGAATCAATTTGCTTTTTAGCATACGGGATGCATGCAACCTCCACCTACACCTATCATATGGACAATAAACTGTAAACCTTCTTGGCTCACTCCTTTTAATCTTATAGGTATTTTCAGTAAGAATGCAATATGTAGTTACTGCATTCCGACAGTCCACCATCGATTGGAATATGGTGCCTTCAGTAAGCTCAGGATTCTCCCTGTTCCCTCAATTGTTGGCACGTTGTCACTACCGTATTCATCCAAAATTAAGCTGTCAATGTTCTCCGCATCCTCTTCATCGTCAGTGTCATCAAACCTAGCTCGGCCCATGAGCTCCTCCAGATATTCATCACCCACTTCTTGCTGACTGGCTCTATCTACCAGTTCAGGGTACATCATCTTTTCGAGGCACTTCCTCATGAAGTTATGCATCTTCTTCTACAACGACCATAACAGGTACAACAGAAGCAGCAACACTACCGACAGCAGATTCAGTAGCAGACATGGTGTGGATCCACGAACCACTCGCTTTATTGGGTCTCGACCTACAAGGAATCCCTGGGTGCTGGCTATTAGTAGAGACAGATGATTGCCGAACACCCTTCCCCTTGACTGGTTCTGCGCATGGCTGAAGCACGTCGATATGAAGTTTACCGAAATGGCTGCCAGCATTCAAAGTAAAAAACAACGTGAGATGCTCGTCGCAAGTTAGTGGGAGAAATCTTTGCTGTGTACTGCTGAAGTAACTCAATTCAACAGCATCGGCATCTCTCCACGGATAGGCTAAACGGAGGGTAGTGAGAAAATCTTTGAAGAATTTTTTTGTTTCTATCACAGCTGGATAGAAAAACGAATTAATAAAATGTGGTTTAGTTCCACACAACTCAATATTTTCCATTCTAACAGCCAGCCGGAAAGCTAGTGCATGATCAATCCTATTTAGTTCAAACATACAACTGCAGTTAGGCATGGAACAGGGGAGCAAAATTGGAACGATTCGAGCTAAAAAATGTCAAATACAGCCTTACTTACAAGTTAGAACACCAATTCAAGGGAAAATGTTGCTTACCCAGGTGTAATCCATGAAGTATCTGCCGTTGGGCATTCCGTCCGTCCTGGATAACCATGGCTTCGCAATCCCATATGGCGAGGTGGGGTAGATGTGTCAGAGAACGTGGAGGGGGGGGGGATGGGGCGGCGACGAACGCGGCACAACGGCGGCAGAGGGGATTGGGCGGCGGCGGAGGGGGCGAGGCTGCGCGATGCGGCAGTGTCGATCTGTTTCAGCTTCACACAAGCTCACTTACGTGTCTCCATCTGGTTCAGAGAAGGTAAGCTTACGTGTCTCCTTGCGGTCACACTAGGCATGCAACGGTCAAAGGAGAACCAGGCCCCACTCGTCAGCACAAACTCATCAGTTGACGATCAATGCATTGACTGGACGGAAAACACCCGTTTTGAACAATTGCGAGAGTTTCAGCTAAGAGAATGGGGAAAAGTGAGCACAATTTTAGAGCGTGGGGAAAAGTGAGCACAACTAAGAAACCAGGGGCACATACTTAAATATCCCTTATGTTTAATGTAGATAAAGATCGTAATCTCGCACCAAGACATGCTACAAAACTTGAACAACTCTTGAAGCACTTTTGTGAGAATACCTATATCCTTGAATATTATAACAATCTTGTTTCTCTCAAGGAGTGATCTAATGGATTGCAGGAACAAGAAGAATATAGAGAAGAGGAAAAGGTATTAGAGGATTGCCCATATCCTTACTCACCATGCTATTTTGATTCTGATGTTGATCAATGTATTCAAAATGATATTATTATTGATAATAGATTTGAAAGTGATGAGAAATTTGGTTTAGATATTCTATATGATAATGCTTTATATGATGGTCCTATTTGAGATCTAGGATCAAACAATAGTGATTTTTTGTCCAGAAAACAGATTCCTAAGCTTCACTGCGAAAAATGTTACAAATCACAGAAGAGGAATTTTGAGCTGATATTTTACGAATGAAATATTCAGTTGTTATTACAAATTTCATTAGTTAAAATTTTTCTGATTTGAGCAACAAAAGTGCCTCTAAAAATTCGCTCCTTTCGGGCTGTCCAGTTTTTGACAGATTTTGTCTTTATTTTGCATTAGACTCATTACTATGTTTTGTGTGGTTCTTTTGATCAAAGAGGAAAACAAAACCTTAGTAACAGTAGTTAATGTTTAGAATCAACTCATTATATGTATTTTCTATACCTATGAGGATTTAATTTATGGAGACACTAACCCCTCTAATCAAGTTTTATGTTGAGTTTTGTGTAAAGAGAATTTTCAAGTGGAAGAGTTGAGGGTGATGAACAAAGATCAAGAGAGAAAAACACTCAAGCTTGGGGATGTTACCCCTAGGACCACCCAATATGTACCAAATAAGTACAATAATTCAAGCTTGGGGATGCCAAGCCACCTCACTCCAACCATCTTGATACCAAGTAAGAAGCCTAGCTACATGGCTATAAAGAAAGCGCCTTACGGGAGGCAACCCGGTTGTTTTTATTTTTTATTTTCTTTGTGTCCTTCGGCTGTAAAAAGAGACTTAGTTTTCAGTGTTGTTTCTGGAATTTTTAATAAAGTGCCAAGTTTTACCTGTTTTGGTTTGAAAAAGCTGCTATTTGTATTCAGAGATTTTATTCCAGCACGAATCTGTGCATGGTATGATTTTTCATTTCTATTCTGTAACTCCAAATGAGCTGAAATTTCAACTGCAGTTGCAACTTTTGATCCTCTGTAAGCGTGAATTTTTTTAGAGTTTGTTGACATATTTAAGTGGAGTAAAAAATGCGTTTTGCTACTGCTGTTTTTATGGACAGATTCTGTCCCATTTTGTTTTATGCATTCTTTGAACTTTTAAGTTGAATCTTTTTTATCCAATTGAGTTTATGAGAAGGAATAAAAAATTATATAATTTCTAGAAATGTTTCACGCTTTTGTTTAAGGATTTCATGAAGCAAGCAATTCAATTGTTTTGTGCCTACTAATGTCACCCCATAGAAAAGAGAGAGGAGAAACGATGTTTTGAATTTTTTTCACAGGGATTAGAGGAGATGCACCAAGAGCTATCCAAGGATGGTGAAGAACATAAGCTTGGGGATGTGAATACAAACCCATTGGACTAACACACTCTCGGTTTGCAGACGTCTAACTTCTATTTTTCGATCAATGCACTTTATCGGATAAACTTGGAGCGTCTTTTATTCTTGTTATTTCGGTTTGGTTTTTATTTTTGAGACCACTAGAAATTTGGGTTGAATTAAGTTGGATGCTATTTAAAATATGGGGAAAGGGATGTTTGAGTTGATCCAAAAAGATACATATAGTTCCAATGTTTTTCCAATGAGTCCACCATATCTACCTATTAGCTTAATGCTATTGCAAGTATGTTTATCATGTTATATTATATTATCTATGCTTCCGAATTAAAATGCTTAAGTTATTGTTTGTTATAGGAAAAGTTGGTTAAAAAGCTCTCGTGAACTTGATGCACACTTTACTTTTATTGCACTTAATAAATATGAACCATTGTGACTAAAATTCTGAAGTTGTGTGCTTGACAAGAGTCTTGGTTGGGAGTTAGCTCATATGTGTTGTCACATAGCAAGCTTTCAACGTGCTCTTAATTATATTTAGTTGATATCATGTACTTTTATTTATGGATGCCTGATGCGCCTGTAACACACGTTCGTTGGGAAACCCCAAGAGGAAGGTTTGATGAGCACAACAGCAAGTTTCCCTCAGAAATAAACCAAGGTTGAATCGACTAGTAGGACGAAGGAGTAACTTCAGAAGGTTGATGCAGTTGACATGGTAGGGCACACTACCGGTTCAGCTGCAACCTGGAACCTACACAACACAATCAAATCACTTTGCCCCAACGAAGCAGTGAGGTTGTCAATCTCACCGGTATTGCTTAACACAAAGAGGTTAAACGTATGGTGTAGAAAACAGTATGAGAACAATATGAAAATAGTAGCAGCAGTGTGAAAACAGTAATTGCGTGGTTGTATTATCAGTATGAAAAAATAGACTGGGGTCCACAGTTCACTAGAGGTGTCTCTCCATAAAAGATAGCTAACATGCGAGGTGAACAAATTACAGCTGGGCAATTGACAGATAAAGAAACATGCATGACATAAATATTACTATGAGATTCATGCAGGCATTACAAAAAAAAGATCGTCATCCAACTTCATCTATGACTAATAATCCACCTTTCGAATATCATCCGAACAAACGTTGGGTATTAAGTTGCAAGCAACAGATTATAACCGTAAGAAAAGTGTGTAATATAAACAATGTAAACGAAGTAAACATCGTTGTTTTCTCCCTAATGGAAACATCACATCCTCCATCTGTCATGTTTCTGTCACTCGATCATAGATGCAAAGGAGGCATGAACCCACTATCGAGCATAAATACTCCCTATTGGAGTCACTAGCATCTACTTGACCATAGCATCTACTAACAACGGAGATCATGCAAGATCATAAATAACATACACATGAAGATAACATGATAGATTGATAATCAAAAGACATAGCAATCAATAATCAACAGATTCCAACAAACACAACAGGTAGCATTACAAATAGATGATCTCGATCATGTGAGGAAGCTCACGAGATCTAAACATAAGGCATAAAGTGGAGAGGACAACCATCTAGATACTGCTATGGACCCGTAGTCACGGGATGAACTACTCACGCATCAATCCGGAGGCGGGCATGGTGGTGAAGACCCCTCCGATGATGAATTTCCCTCCCAACAGGGTGCCGAGGAGAGCTACAGAACCCTCCCGATCTCGGGTTGACGATGATGGAGGCCGCGGGTGTTTCTCGGGAAGAAGCAAGGAAAAAAATAGCGTGCTATGAGAAATAGCGCCAGCCTCCTCCAGATGCTATGCAAGATATATCGTAATAATATCGTGCTATATCAAAATAGCGTTTTGAAATAATTATCAAATATTTCTCAAAATTTAAAGGATTTCAACAAGAATAAATTATGTAGTAGATAAATTTCAAAACAATATATGTTTAAGCACATAAAAAATTGTTCTATGGGTTGTTAGATCCTAACATCAACATCACACGGGGCAATAACATAGTATAAATTACTTACTCAGAATTATAAACCTAGCGATGTCATCTTGATGATTGTTTTTTATCACCACGAAAAACATGAAGCAACCTTTTCTTCTACCTAAGGTGGAAATCTCGGGCGTTTTGCCCGATAGCCTGGAAAAAATAATAGCGCGCTACAACGTTACGCCGTTTTAGCGTAACACAGCATGTTATTTCGTGAATAGCGCAATAGCGAGTAAAAGTGTTAAAATTTAGCGTGGACCCTCCAGATATGCTATATCGTGCTATTAGTGCCGAAATAGCGTGCTATTTTTTTCCATGATAAGAAGTGGTATATTTTTAGGGTTGACGTATCAGGGGGAATAAATAGGCGAAAGGGCGATGGCGGTGGACCCCGAGGGGCCCACACCACACCCAAGCATGGCCGGGGGGGGGGGCGCCGCCCTATGGTGTGGTCCTCCTGTGGCCCCCTCCGGGCCTCTTCGGGACTCCGTGGACCTTCGGGAATTCCAAGACTTCCAGGCTTCGAATTTTCCAATTCCGAGAATATTTCGAGAACAACTTTTCTGAAACTAAAAACAACAGAAAACAGGGAACTAGCTCTGTGGCATCTTGTCAATAGGTTAGTCCCGGGAAATCGATAATAGTGACATAAACTGTAAGTGAAACATGTAGCATAAGGAATGAAAACAACATGGAACATCAAAAATTATAGATACGTTTATGACGTATCAATGCCTAACATTGTGTGAAATAATTTTGGAAACTTGGTATGTTTGAGGAGTGAGTATAAATGGACAGAGAGACGCCCGGGCCGCTAACCCAAGCCATGTGATACATGGTGGAAATTTACTTACATGCTATAGTGAACCTTTAGCGATGCACCTCACAATAAAAGCTATACCCATAATCAATAAAAACGGTGTTGAGCTTGTTCAATTTGTTTGCTTGTCTTGTCATTTTGACATGGGCTAGTTCCATGTCCTGGGACAAGAGGTACCCCAATTGACGCTCTTGACGGCACTATTATTACTTGCAATGACTTTAAAACTTGAACTTGCTTTGTGGCCCGAGTTGAGTAGTCAGTTGGAGAGGTTTTTGTATTCATGGGGCATGAGGCATTCAACCCATACTTTTTCAAGCACATTACTCATATTTGTTTTCACTTTCAACTTAACCATTCAAGATGCTATGATAGGGGTAATGGGAGCTCCACACCAATGAATACCACATTGCAAACATTAACTTAAGCAGAAGCATTTGGAAGCTAGAAGAAACTTATTCAAGTTCTACCTCTAATTATTTATATATATTTTCAAAGTGGCCACCTTTTATATTCAGATTTACAAGAATACTTTATGACCATTATAGGATGTGTTTTTACTTTTCATTATGCATACATTTGGTCCATAGTACTGTCTTCAATTTTACACTTTGTGAATTATCATTGAACATCCTTACATTGAATATTTGATATCACTTCATAATCTATCTTGTATATTGCTACTCCTTTGAGAATGAATCATTTGGCTCTATGTAGCAATAGTAATCATCTTTGATATCGATTGATAGTATTAAAAAGAAAAGTCCATGTTAGTTTTATCACCTTCATACTCGAGGACGAGTAAAGGTTAAGCTTGGGGATCTTGATGGATGAAAAATGCATACATGAACTTTGCATTGTATTACTTATATTTCAATCATATTTGCATCATATAAGGGTTATATCATTGTTTTGTATTTATTTTGGGAATATTTCACAGTTTCCCTATTTTTATAGAATTAACCCTGCGCTGGCAGAAAACCCTATTTTCTATACTTTGATGTTTCAAGGACCCAAACGACATCCAAACGACTTAATATTTTGCGGGGATCATTTTTTGGAAGGAACAAAGCGTAGGAGACAAGGAAGTATAGGAAAGGAAGCCCGGGGAGGATTTTGGGGGTCCCATGCAGCCAGATTCCCTTGCCGCGTGAGAGCACCTCTCTCCCCCCTCGTTGCTGCGATGACATCTGTTTTCATATTCGTGCCTTCGTCTTGACCTAAAAACAACTATAAAAATAGTCCCCCGACGGCTTTCGGAAGGGGGAGCCACGGAAACACAAAACCACGAAACAGAAGAACTGGAGCTGCAGAATGGAGGGGGAAACTCCGGCGGGGCGCTGCCGGGGTGGTCTTCATCTTCTCCAGCCTCTCCACCATCATCACCATGATAAAGGGGGAGTAGTCCACCCCTGGACTTTGGGTTTGTGGTGGCAACTTGATCTAATCTCTCAATGTATGATCATTATTGAAGTCCATATGATGTGCCGTGAATGAGTATGTATCTATCTATGTAATTCCTATGGTGGATATTGTTGTATGAGATGATATTTGCTATGCATTTACCGTTGTGTTGGATATTTTATGACTTGTCATACTTTGGACATATTCTATGTTGTATGTGATGGTTTGATTTATGCATAATGCCTTGTTTATCAATGTCTTGAGGTGATTGACACCACCAAGTGTAGATAGATGAGATAAATGTGGTCATGCACACGAAATATGAATCATTGCACTAGTGTTTAGAATATTGTCCATTAAGAAGTATGATGTATGTGGGTACGGGATGGCCGATGTGACATAGGCATAGGTATCGTGTGACACAGTACCTCCCAACATCCTTTATCTGGGGGTAAAAAGGAAGAAGTATAATGTGGGAGTGACAACAAACTACGCTAGCCTTACGAGGGTGAACTAGCAACACAAATGATTATTTCTTTCAACTATGTGTTATAGGACATGTAGCCGTCATAGAAGTTTACCATTAAAGCATGACAATTGTGTGTACTTTTTATCTATAACATGATAATCACCATAGATGGGAGAGAGGATTGAGTGAACCCATGAACCCATGTCCATTGTTCCTATAAGAGAAAATCTTTGTCTTGTCCTCCTGCATTGAGGGGGATTGGGACACTTTTACATTCTTGTTTTGGTACATTAAACTTCCATCCATTAAATCAACCATATTGTTCTTTAAACTTGTTTAGTGCATAATCAACTAAAACTTGTGAGACTTTAGTTGTAGGGAATACATAACTTTTTCTTCTTGCTCCTCCGGATCGATACCCTACTTCCACATTGAGAGGTACTACAGTGACCCCCTGCTCTTGGGGGTTATCAACATGGTCATCCACCTCGTTCAAGCTTACACTCTCTTCCAATAACACTTTCTTCGGAGAAACTCCTTTCTCGCAAAACACAAAAAAATTAGCAACACATGTGATGTTATTGGTATTTGATTACGGAATACATATCCATAACCAATCATGAATATTATACAAATAACTATTCGTTTATGGTTTTAGATTATCATATGATTGTACAAATCACGACATTTCATAAACCATATGTTGTCGTTTCCACGAACTTTAGATGAAACCCTTTCTAAAGTCAGTGCTTGCTAATTTTAATGAATTACTCTAAATAACATTAACCTTTTAAGAGATAATTTAAGACCATACTTTATCAAGATAAAGTATGATTATAATTCTTATACATATCAACATATTTATGTGTATTTGAGTATCATAATTTGTGGAACGAGTTCTCACAAGTCTTTGTGCTAAAACATAGCTAAAATTCATGTCACCTTGATCAAATCATAGGTACCTGATTTTCTTGTTAATTTTATATCCACCTTCACTCTAAAAACTCCTTTAATCCCATCAAATGATTTCAGACTAATGTTTCACACACTCTTTTACTTAGAGTATAATGAAGGTCACGATAATAATGATATCCACTACTTGTTGAATTTACTAATCATCGTACATGATATTCAACCATTCTGTGGACACATTGATCAATCAATATACATAGATTTTAATCATCTTGTCTTATTAGGCACCACTTGTATATGTCAATAGACCAAAGTGTCTAGAGATATTGTAAAATGTCAATCACGACTAGAATTGGTAGTGTCGTTTTGGAAACAATGTCATTATTAACTTTGGATATTTTTCCAGCAATTATATATTTATAAATATCTAATGTGTCATCATTGATATTATCGTAAGAATAGATCATTTTCAATCGAAATGTGACCATAAAAATAATTTATTCACAATAATAAAAAAAATGTTTATATATATGAATAATTGTGTCGTGGGATACAAGGCACTCTAATTAAAGATCACACTCACACCTATTACAAAAATTCTATTCAAATCCACTAATCAAAATCGATAAATGTAGAGGGAGAACATCATTGGCCATCAACTAGCTTGCTTTCCATCAACATGCACTGTCACCTCATCCTTCCCAAACCACCTTCATGCAACAATTCATGTTTTCGTATAACTGAATAAGTATCAAATACTTTAAAAACTAAGTAAGTGTTTGAAAAACATTTATAACTAGTATATCAAATATACCTTCTGCATCGATAATTTTCCCTCCCATGGGTTCTACCTGGAGAGTTCTCAACTCACTCATGGAGTCAATAAAGGTGAGTGAATCACCTCTTATGACATAGCCATGGACGTGGCCCTCGTAGCTGGGAGGAAGCGAGCGCAACACCCCATTTATCGCGAAGGCGTCATCTAGTAGTCTAGGTCAACTATGAGGTGTCTATGTATGTCATACATCTTCCTCAAATGACTTTCAAAGCAAGTACTTTCTTCCATCTTGGTTGAAAGAAAATTGTCCAGATCCTTATTTTTCATCAGCCTGATATGTTCTATGAACAACTCCTTAAGCTCATCAACTATATCATATGGCTCGGTGTCCTTGAAATGCGACTTCAACTGAGGCATCATGTAGATAGTCATGAGGCATTGGATAGCAATGGATCTATCCCAGCGATCACGATAATCATCTTCATCTTCCTGGCTTGTGGAGTCTCCCGGTTTAACTCCTAACAGTTCTTCTATCACGTAGATTAGATCACTGAAACCAAGGACATTCCTCAGTTCTTGGTACAAGTCAATAAAGTTGGACCCATCAGTTTTAAGTTGCGGACGGCGGAAGAGCGGGACAAAGTCAAAGTCGAGGGAGGGGTAAAACATGATCTACACAGATATTTGCAAGAACATTAAGACTAAGAACACATTGGATGGTCCGGAGAAAAGAGCGGGTACAATGGCATCCCTCTCCTCTCTTCCCACCTCGGTTCCTGATGCTCGTGATACACACGTTTGTTGGGAGACCCCAAGAGGAGGGTGTGATGAGCACAGCGGTAGGTATTTCCCCTTAGTTAGGAACCAAGGTTATCAATCCAGTAGGAGAAAGAGGACCTTCGAAAGGTTGCGGCCACTGACGGTGGTGCTGGCGCTTCACCGGTGTCAGCAACAACATGGAACCTGCATACAACACAACCAAAATACTTTGCCCCAACGGTACAGTGAGGTTGTCAATCTCACCGGTCTTGCTGAAAACAAAGATTAGACGTATAGTGTGGAAAATAGTGTATGCTTGCAGTAAGTAAAGAAAGCAGGAAATAGTTGTGGTTTGTTTAACAGTGTGGAAAAATGGACCGGGGTTCATAATTTCACTAGTGGTGTCTCTCCATAAAAGATAGCATGCTGGGTGAACAAATTACAGCTGGGCAATTGACAAATAGAGGTTGCACCGTACTGCACAATATGACATGAAGATTACTATGATATATAGTGCGGGCATTACAACAAGATACATAGACCGACAACCATCTGCATCTATGAGTAATAATCCACCCTCAGGTTATCATCCGAACCCCCTTAGGTATTAAGTTGCAAGCAACAGATAATTGCATTAAGCAAAGTGTTTAATGTAAGCAATGATTCTGCACGTGGGCACTCTCACCGATGTTTTCTCCCTAATGGCAACATCACATCCTCCCCCTTCACGTTTCTGTCACTCGAGCAAGGCGAAAAGGAGGCATGAACCCACTATCGAGCATATATACTCCCTCTTGGAGTCACTAGGAACTACTTGGCCAGAGTAACCACTAACAACAGAAAGCATGCAAGATCACAAATAGCATATTCAAATAAAGACTATAATGAACTTGGCATAAGTTCAATATTCATCGGATCCCAGCAAACACAACACAAATAATTACATAAGATCAATCTCGATCATGATAGGAAGCTCACGAGATCTAAACATGGAGGCACATGAGGAGAAGACAACCATCTAGCTACAGCTACGAACCCTTAGTCCATGGATGAACTACTCACGCATCACTCCGGAGGCAGGCATAGTGATGTAGAGCCTCCGGTGATGATCTCCTCTCCGGCAGGGTGCCGGAAACAGCTTCAGAACCCCCCTGATCTAGGGTTGACAGTGACGACGGCTGCAGAACTTTTCAAGAATTTTTTATCAGGTGTCTAGGGTTTTCCATCCGGGGGGCTTAAATAGGCAAAAGGGCAAAGGCGGTGGAGGCCAGGGGGCCCCACACCCATAGCTGGCACGACCAAGGGGGGCGCATCACCCTATGGTGTGGCCCCCTGTTGCCCGTCTTTGACTCCTCTTCGGTGTTCTGGATGCTTTCGGGGAAAATAGGAACTTCGGGCTTTGTGGGGTCCAATTCCGAAAATGTTTGCAGAACAACTTTTCTGAAACAAAAAACAACAGAAAACAGGGAACTGGCACTTTTGTCACACCCCAGTTTTTGGATTCTTGTACTGTGTTCAAGAAGACAAAAATTAGGGCCAATTTTTTTTCTAACAACATGATTGTTTGAACTAACATGTGTTTATGATCTTAATCATATTTGCAACACAAGTTTTGTTTCTTGATAAAACCAATATCAATTTTTTCTGAAAACAATTCTTTAAATTTTCCCTGTTGTTTTCTCTGTTGATTACTAGAGTGAATTTTATTCCAAGACTTGGATCATTCTTGTTTGAATCTTAAAATAAACTATTAGCCTTGTTGGATCCAAGAAAAAAAATTCAAAATGATTTATGAAAGTTTTCTTTTAAATTTTCTATAGAAACTATACACTCAAAATATAGCCAAGTACCTGTTTTCCACCATTGTTTTCACTAGGCTATAAAATGTTATTTTATGCTTTCTTGACTTCTATTTGTTCCTTGATATATGTAATACAAGTACATATGCTTGGTTTTATTTTTGGATTAATACAAATGATCTTTTGCTTGTTGTCTTTCTGGTATAAAAATAAGGCAGAAAAAGGCATTTTTGGAAAAGAGAGAAAAACAGAAAGTACACATTTTCCCACATTGTTTTCATAGCCTTAAACTATTTCAAGTTTGTTTCCAAAAGTTGATTTTGAAAGTTTATAACATTTTTAACTAACTCCAACTTGGAAAACAAAATTTGGAATCCATTTGGTCTCTGAAAACATTCCAAACTTTTTGCTCATTTCATCTGTTTTCCAACACTTGGAGAATTTTCTGCATTTTCAGAACAGTAACAGATACGATTTTGGGCAGATGTTTTCTCTACCTTTCCTTGCAAGATTCAAAGTGAGAACTTGTCCCTTGTGTTGACCATGGTTTGTACTCCATCTTGGATGCTTGGCCTGCCTTCTAGGAGCCTTGGGTGAGAAGGAAACCAAGTGAGAAAAAACAGAAGGAACAAGATGATGTGGCATCGTATGGGTCACCATGCCTTGACCTTTGACCCATGCCATTGATCTTTCCTTACTACAAACAGCCAACCATTGACTTTCCCCTTGGTAGTCTTGCCTCTGGCCACTTTTGCCTTGTTGTGATGTGACCAAAAAGTCCCTTGAGCACCTCATGTGCCATCAAATGGCATGAACCCAAAGCCACACTTGCCATTTTGTTCTTGCCCTTGGCTATAAGCCAACCCTTGATAGTTCCTTGCTCCACAGCCCTCCTCCACATCCCCTCACGACCACACTCCATCCCCAAGCTGAGAGGAGCCTTGATCTATCCATGTGAGCTCCATGAGCTCCAAAATCGCCGCCGGCCATTTTTTTTTAAACCGAAGTGAGGAACCTAAAAATCCCTGTAGACATTTTCTTGTTGTTTTGAACTTGTGAAAAATAGTTTTTGTGCAGATTAATTTCTACGAAAATTCACATCACTAGGTATACGTTTTCCTAACCATGTCCCGTTGGTAGATCCAAGTTTGCACTTTTATTTTTGTCACCACAAATGTTTTGCCACAGAGTGCCTGTGAAAGTGTTTTTGTCATAACTTTTGGAATCTGTATCCATTTTTGTCAAATCAAATTGTTTTGAGTATCCTATGAGTAGATCTATCCATTTTGGTAAATGACCAGTAGGCTTTTCTAGAATTTTTAGAAGGAGTTTAAAAATGATTTTTTGGGGTGAATCCAATTGGATGAGTTTGCATATGACTATATCTATCTAATCCTAGATTGGATTAATTTTTGGATCAATATATTATGTTTGGTGAGCAAAACTAGTTACAATAGATTTTCTGTTTTCATTATTACTTGTGTGTTTGTTTGAAATAAAATGTGTGATTGATTGAGACTTGTTTCCTAGAATGTATGGATGTGTTGGATCTTGTTATTAGGTTGTTTTATTGCATTACACCTACCTTATAAAGTGTGTGCATATTTGGAAAGTCAAATAGAAATAGGAATAGCATTTGTCAATTTCTAGTTTTATTTATTTGGATATCATGTGAACCAAATCTTTGTATCTTTGTTTTTACCTAAGTTGTGCTATGCTTGAGTGGAGTCCAGTACCATTTTGGTACTGTTATTTCTATGCTATTATGTCTGTTAACTTGCATGTTATCTTATAGCAAAGCATGAGTAATATTTGTAATTTTCCTAGTTTTATTATTTGGATTATTGTGTGGACCAATCTTGGTAGATTTGTTTTACCTAAGTTGTGTTGTTATTGAGTGTAGTCCAGTATCATTTTGGTACTGTTATTTCTATGCTATTATTTCTGTTAGCTTGCACCTTACTATAAAGCGGCCTAACGACCGGTACGTCGTACGTCGTCCGTAGTTGTTTTCGCTCTTTTTGCATTTTGGCCCTTAAAGAAATAAAAAACGCAACCCGCGGTCCAATATACACCACGCAGGACACATCGTACCTCTGATCCATCCTCTCCCCATCTCGCTAGGACTCGTCTCCACGTCGCGCACGGCCGCGGCCTGCTTCCCCTGCTCCGCCTGGAACGCGACCGCTTCCTTCCCTCAATCCACTGCCGCCTAGCACCTGAGCCAAGGTCCGGAGCCCTAGAATCGGGGCATCGCATCAGGCGGCGATCTAGGCGTGGAGGTCGTCGACCCTGCGCGACCGAGGCCGGGCTGACGGAGCCTGTTGTCTGATCTCCTCAGCCTTCCCCATCCGCGCATGATGTTCCACGCGGACAAATGCCGGTGGGAGCTTCAAGGTCGACGGCGGGAGCACATAAGGGGAGGCTGGAGTACGCGAGGACATGCCGTCTCTTCTCCCTCTCCTGTCTCTCGGACCGCGGAAGCTTCAAAGTCGAAGACGGCCGCACACTGTATGCATACATACTTGATAGATTGTAGTGCATTTCTATGATTAATTCGGTTGCGGTCTCGTACCTTAGCACCATCAGTCGGTGGGAATTAGACTTTTGGTCAGTCTCCCCTGCATATGAGTATTTGTTTTTACGTTTTCTTTCTTCACGTTCAACACTGACGATAATACTTAGCTCCGTAAGTATGTAGTATGTCAAGTTTTTTGTTTGTGTCTCTCATTGTCTGTGGTGGGAACTTGGGATTATGGAAATCAAGTTTACTTGCATTAGGGATAGTTCTGGGCTTCTGGTGATGTAAATTTCTTCTATTGGATACTGATTTTGTAGTGAAGGGCTAAATCTGACACCTCTTCAATGGAAGGACTAATATGACACTGCATGAGTACATTTCCATTTGTATAGGCTGTACAGAAGACTACTGATAAAATCCCAAAGATTTGTTATCCTAAAAACCTAGAGCAGTGTTTACAGTTTCTAAATTTGAACCCCCTTTTTCTCCTTTTAATTCAGGCCTCTGACTAAGCTGCAATCAAGTTCAGTAGTCCTTTTAATATCACTACATGGAGGATATAAAAGTGATCAGATCAATTTATCAAGAGAGAGAGGAGTAAAGAGTGAGAGTGTCCCTGCAAGTTTCAGACCATATTGTTCTGGTATGATCACTGATTTCGTTCCTTCGTGCACAAATTCGTTTATTCTCCATATTCTTGTAGGTTGCTAATGATGTATATCCAGATTTTTTCGTACGGTCGAAGAGGTATTGAAACTTTGAAAGACCCGCTGATGTTTTCTTTTTTACTTCATCACTGTTTGGAGGCTTCCAAGAGCAAGGCTCGGAGCGTCACCGCCGAATGGAGAGACTACCGACAGAAATAAGAGCCAAGGCCGTTGAATCCTAGAGAGGAGGCGAATTTGCAAATTGTACTTGAGCATAGTAATGTGGACTGGCTTTTGTCAGTTCAATTGGTTTTTGTTTTAACATGATATGAGAACTGAGATACCAGCCATTTGTTTTCATTTATTTAGACGCCCATGTTGATTGTTCTGTATCCAACCTGCATATGGATTGCATGAGTTATACATATGCTAGCATGATAATGTACATTATTTGCTGCCACATATCTATGCAACATCACAGCGGTATTTTTGGTGTTACTCTACGAAATAGATTTGATAAAAGTAGGGATATTAGAAGAGGCTAGATGGAGGAAATAAATGACAAAAAGGACGTGTGATGGTTGGTACAATGACAAGGTGAAGTCGGACAAATATTCTATCATTTGTTGCCTACACAGTCCAAGCTCTCTTTCGATGAATACCTTTTAATTATATTGTTCTTAGGAATATACATATTTTGTTAAGTTATGCAAATTGAAATCTTTTTTTTTTCAAAGGCCATGTGGTTATCATCTCAACATGCGTGAGTATTTGGGTTTATTTCCGGTTTAAAAATGTGTGCCAAGGTCTCATTCGATGAATACATGCCATATTGTTTTCAGGAATATACATATTCTGTTAAGTTATGCAAAGTGAAATCTTTATTTTTTTCGAATGCCATGTGGTTATTCATCTCTACATGCGTAAGTATTTACGTTTATTTTTGGTTTAAAATGTGTGTCATTTCATCGATTACAAAAAATTAAGTGACCGTGGCAACGCACGGGCATTCTGCTATTTTATATAAAAGCATGTGTAACATTTGTTGTTTGTTTTCTAGTATTTATTTTTACTAGTTGTGTGAGCAAATCTTTGTGTGTTTGTGCTCCTAAGTTTTTGATGACCTTGAGTTTATTACAGTCTCATTTTGGTACTAATATTAGGACGGTAGTATCTCTGTTAGGTTGTACTTGATTTTATGGAGATGCATGTGTAGCATTTGTTTGCTTGCTTGCACTTTATTGTTTTCACTAGTATTTTTTTCACTAGTATGAATAGCCTTGTATGGTTTTCTTGGTTAGATTAATTTGTCATGTGTGACCAGAGGCTTTGTTACCTCTTCTTGCCTTGGTATTAGTGGGCCCATAACCCACTGGTCCCATTGCATTTTGGTTAGGGATCCAAGTCCCCTATCATACACTTGTGTGTTTTTAGCATGCATTACTATATGTTTGTCTAGTATTTTCCACGAAGGAAAATGGTAGTTGTTTTACTTGTTTGATTGAAGTGTTTAGTATTTTATTTGTGAATACTAGTATGTTTAGTGTGGTTCATTTGTTAACATAATATTCCCTTAGGGGTATCATGTTAAGGAATGTTTCACTGTTGTTTGGTAAATTAAATATTATTTGCTAATATAATGCTTCCTAGTGATTGATAAATTATTTGTAAATATATATTTCATTGAGTGTTTGGATTTTTGAAAGTATTTAGTTAAGTTTGTCATGAGTGATTAGAAAAGCATGTATTACTAGAGTGGATTGATTGCTTGCTTAGTAGATGTTCTCATGGAATTATTTTAGTGTACTTGCTTACTAGAATGTGTAAGGTGTTTGTGCTGTTAGTAGGTATTTATATCCATGTGTTGTTTGTTTAGGATCATGCATCCTTATAGTGATGTTTGCTTCTCTATTGATGAACTAGTGTCACCACTAGAGAATATGAGGTTCTCCAGTATTGTTGTCTTTTATTTTATTATTGTAAGATTTATTCTAGAATGTTTAGGAAGTTATTACTTCTGTTATTATGCCATGATATCTTGAGTTTCTTGTTGCTACTAGTTGTAGAATACAATTATTTCTTACTAGTCGTCAACTCGTGCACTTGCACGGGTAGCAACTTCTAAGGACACATATATTGCCGTTATGTTGGATAAATTTGTTGAATTAAGGGTCATGACTCCTTGCCTCTTGACGGGTAAAAAAATTGTTTCTTTCTACTTCATTGTTTCACCATAAATGATTTTTATGTAAAATAGGGACTACATATTTTAATTGATTGCAAATCTGTATCATTTTATCATCTCTCAATTTTGGCATGTTGGGATACAGTAGAATTGGATGTACAAATATCTTCTCTACTTATGTTTTTCTCATAATAATCAAAGTACTAAATCTGAAAAATATGAAAATTGCATTAGCATATGCAACTACGCAAGTAGAAAATCAGACTCTGTTTGATGTCAGAGAATGAGGTGAGGTGTACATAAAAAGCGAAAATCACCAATTACTTTGAATATAGTTGACATTTTTATACATAGGTTACTTAATTAATGATACAATTTCCTCCTTCCATTTATCATGTAAAGATTATAAACTCTTCGTTGTCATGTCACAAAAAAGTATTTAAGCTTTTTGCATGCGAGAAAAACGCGGTCAAAGTTATTTTTGATGGGACGGGAGGAAGATTAAAATATCTTTTGTGTTTAAAGACAAATTTTAATAGAAATATATCTGAAGTAAGGGTTGAAGTTTGCCACTTTTCTTCATTTAAGTTTCTAGTAATGCTATATGCAGAGGACATTGTCAGGCTACTGTCATGGTTATGAAGTATTAGAAACAGTTGGCTTCCTAAGTTTGAAAGAGAGAGAAACATAATTAATAGTAACTTGTCGAAAAGAACATAAATCTAAGTTCTTGAAATCCTGAAACCTATGCAGTCATGATAATAACTTTACTATACAATGAAATTTGTGTATAGACCATTTAATGTCATAAGTATGAAGCATCGCTCCTTCACATCAAGCCATCCGATAGGCTTAGAAGGTTGCTTGCCGATGCCACCACTCAGAGCAAGTTCAATAGTAGAGTCAGCAGCCGGCTATAACAAATTGCCATGTCATCTATAGCCAACATAGAGCCAACAAGTACAATAGTTAGCAATAGAGCTATCTTACTTTATCAAGATATGACCCACCTCCCATCCTCACAAAGTGCCTAGGAGCACGTGCTGCAGCTGGCTCTTACATGAGAGCCCACTCCCCTTCTCTCTCCTCTTCTCTCTCCTCCATGTCATCACAATAATATTATTTTAGTTCTTACAGCCTGCTGACTGTACCTTATTGTACTTGCTCTCATGGATTCTTCCGTACTTTATTCTGACATACTTTAATATTTGTGCTTATTACAAAGTAGAGATGCAAAAGGTGCTTTTCAATATTCATTTCCCCCCTCTATTATTCAATCTTATCAACAACAATTTTTTGGGAGTATCTGATTAGTCACATGCCTATAAGTGGCAGATCAGCTTTTCTATATCTGGCCTATAATTAATGGGATGCACACATACTAATCTTGCATAAGCGGTTGAATATAAGAGCTTACTACCGGGCGTTTATTCTAGGGGCTCAACATCCAGTGCTTAAATATGTTAGGTAGCCAGTCCAAGTAAACTTTCATCCGTACCTGCAAGTTGTTTAAATAAGCATTTAGCTTCGAATGTGGACTCAGTTATACATCTTTCCATTTTAGTCAAATAACTTTGTGCGTGCTAGTATGAGTTAAATGGAGTGTAAATAAATCATACCCGGTAAATGGAGTGTAAATGGAGTAAACTCATTATGAAATAGAATATGTGAAGTAAAAACTCATAGGGAAAATAATTTTGTGCCTGCTAGTATGAGTTAAATGGAGTATAAATAAATCAAACCGGGTGAATACGGTATCGAGAGAAAACTCATTATGAAATAGAATTGACATGACTCGCCTCTAAAATTGATGAGGGGATCGGCAAGGCCAACAGTCTGTTAACCAAAATGAAGAAAATGAGATAACTCCAACCAAACCATGTAAAAGCATGCCAAGTTCTAAATTTTTGAATGATGAAGCTTGTATTCTAGGAGAGGTAAAATAAAAATAAGTAAGTGATGGCACCTGCAAATATAAAATATTGCACACCCATTGCAGATAAAATATGTGTTAAAAAGGCATGGTACTAACTGGTTGACTGAAGAACTGTGCTACTCAGTGTGGATACATGCATGTATACATGTTTTTTTTCGCAAACTTGGTTATTGTTGCTTAATTCATTTGATATTATAGTACGACATGGTAATCAACAACTTTTACTGCAATGCCATTTAGATCACACGTTTTTCTTTGAGTCCATATAATTTATTTTAATCCTGGTGTATATTTTTTCCACTTTCGACATGGCCATAACTGAATCAAGATATCCGCAGCATTAAATTTTTCCGAAGCCAAAGATCAAATGTCGGTGCAATTGTATAGCATGAGACCAAACCTTGTCGAAGTTGAGCAAACCTAGCGTTATGGATTTTATTCTCTCTCTCCCTTCCCAAATCTAAATCTGTATGCATCTGCGCATCACTTTTACAATACAACCGCCAGTCTTATCTGTACCATTAAGTAAAAACAATCTGTTAAAAAATACCATCAGTCTTGCCTATACTAAGAAGCAATTGATTCGACTACTAATCTATACTTCTTATAAGACAAACCCCACTAAGATGCATTTATGATTTTTCTATCTCAACATGCAAACTATCCACATCACCCACTATTTTAGCCAATCAATTATCCATGTCATCTTCACTAATAATTGTGATATTACATATTACATGCCACATAACTATGCCATCTTTTTTCAACCATATAATTATCCATATCACACATATTTATTTCTCAAAATATACAACAATTTCACACGAATTAAGTTTAGCATATCGATTATGTGATCTAATTGAATCTTGACACTGGAATATTTCATACACCTTATACCCATTTCGGTTATAGAATATTTTTTTAAAGAGATAACCGCTGTAACGCGCGGGGTATTCTTCTAGTTTAACTATTAGCTGGAAATCTAGTAAGTATGAGCATGTAGAAATCAATCACTCGATGGGTCCTACCATGCATGTAACTATCAAAATAATAATTAATTAATATATAGGGGATAAAATCTAGCAAAAGCGTTAGCATGCAGACATGCATTGCATGCAGAAATCAATCAATGGCTGAGTCCTACCATGCATGCGTGTTAATTGACCAAGATGTATACTATAGTTGGAGGCAGCTAGCTGATGAGACAAATCAGGACACGTAATTCAGATTGGAAACCACCGTCGACCGCTGCACCTGCTGCCTCTGCAGAGGCGCCTAAGCATCCACGCACGGAGACAACTTCTCCCAATCTGCACTGAAGGTTATAACGGCGGTTAAAAAGTAAAGCCGGTCGGACGGCGGCAAGATTCCTAGCTACCATGACGGCAGGATGCCATGATTAGGTTTTCCTCTTTTTTGTGGGGAGGTTCTCCTTTTCTTATGACGGAAGTGGACAGCTATAGGAGTCACGGCCAGGCGGAGGAAAGAGGTGCGACAGACATCATCCAACGGGAGACAATGGATTATTAATAGATCGTACGGACATATTACTAATCTCTAGGATTAACGTGGAGGCTCATAGGGAGTATCCAGTTAGTAAATATAAGATAACATGCTTGTGTAGGATTTTCCATACTAATATGCTATTTTTGCACTCCTGTTATCATGTTATTTGTAGGAGTGTTATCTTTTGTGATGATTGTGTTTTAGATTATATACTTTATGACTTGTTACCATTGGTAGAGCTACTGGTTTGTTTAGTTATTTTCATGATTGATGGATTCCATAACTTTGAGTAGACATAAGCATAGTCTATAACTAGCCCATTCATTTGTGGTGTGTTGTTTTCTGTTTGGAAATTGTCTGAGTGATTGCCTTAGCATGAGTATTATACTTATGCTATTGTTGTGCTAGTGTTGTTGTGGTGCTTAGTACTATCTTTTTATCTATGCATTAGCTTAGTCATGAATTTGTTTGATGATGATTGCTTGTGTGTTGTTAATACCCACTGCCATGGGTATTACTTTGATTGATTGCTATTATTTTAGTAGCCTCACCTTTTGTGCCCACAAGCTATATTTTTAGCTTCTTGGATATCTTACTATGAGAGTGGTACACCCACTCCATATATGGTATGTAAAATGTGGGATATGGTTTTTCAACCATATGTTTGTCTGACAACAGTTTTGTGCCCTGAGAGTTTTGTGAGATAGATTTCTCGACAACGTTTGAGTGATTGCGCTAGTATAAGTTTGCTTGATGTATGTGTTTTTTAGTTTAGTTGTTTGGTCTTTAGTTCTGAGTGTGTGTCTTTTATTCTTTTACGACGCTAGAAAACGAAGAAGAAGAAGAAGAAGCAGTTGTGGAGTTGTGCGTCAAGTTCAAGTTACTTCAAGGCCAGGGACACTAAGAGTTTTAAGGCAAGCCATCTTGATGCTTGCTGTTATACTACACTTACCATTATCTATCATGCATGTTTTACTTATGAAAAGTTTTCCAAAAACTTTGATTACCAAAAAAACTATTTTTGAGTGACTACTACTACTATTATATATACTATTACTACGCCGGTAGTTGATACTTGGTGTTACCAAGCCCATAGCCATCATATGGTATTTATTAACATCACAAATATTAGTCCCTAAGTGGACACCCTAAAAATATGTTTTTGCAAAACAAAGGCTTTATGGAAAACCCGGAGAAAAGGCTGAGCCTTATTCACCAGAGGAATGTTGGAGTGGTCATTTTTTTAAAAATGGTGTTTTACAAAATGACACATAACCTAGTCTTCGCCGGACAACCTTTACCGTACTGCCACTTTACCCCAACATGGGCACGAGGCTTAACTTGAAGTTTGTTCTTGTTAGTGTATGTTCTATCTCAATTTGCTATAAGGGTCATCGAGCCCTCGAACCGATTGTCGCTAGGTGGAAGATACGGGGCATACAAAGTGAGGGATTAAGTTACACCTGGTCGCAGCAGTTGAGTCTCCTGTCTAGGCAAGGTGGGACCTGGTGTCGGGGAGATTACACTCAACTGAAGAGATAGACATATTCTAGCTTGAACATAGTGGATGGTTAGGATCAGTTATCTGATGTTTATATATTGTTGTTACAGTCCGTGGTTGTTCACGGCGGATGTACTGGATCTGGTGGATTGTGTACACCTCTGCAGAGTCAAACTATTCGGAATAGCCGCATCCTCGGATATGGACAGTTGAATGGCCATGTAGCTAGGATTGTGTCAATGTTTTCAACAAGGAGTTTTCAAAAAGGTGTTGGACTTGTGATGTTCGGAAAGGAGGAAATCTTGTACCGTGTAGGTACCGTTGATGAAAATCCAGAAGTTGTTTTACAAAAAAAATTGCATAGAAAACCTTTCTTTTCTAAACAAAAACTGGAAGTCGATTCCAAGAAGTTTTGCAAAGATAAAACCTTCTTTTAACAAAGTTTTACAAAACCTCTTGTACATGTGATATCTACAAGAGAAAGAAAACTATATTATTTTCTTTTGAACTATCTACTTTAACGAAGATACATAGATTTTCAAAATCAACTATGATATATATTTCATATATTATGGATAGTGAACCCTATGTATAGCCTACCTATTCCACTATATAAGCATACTTGCATTTTGGTAAGCTACATGATGGGTGTCTTGTTGAGTACATTCAAATGTACTCATATTGGTTTCGTCCCTGGTATTTACTTGCCAGACTTCGAGGAGGAGCCTCAGATGGAGATCTACGAGGAGGAGTACTGCACTGATGGACTTGCGAACTAGGATCGTCTCCCGGTCAGCAACCTGTAGGTTAAGGCGTGACTTGGGCTCTACTACGTTGTGTGTTTAGTCTTCCGCTGAGTGTGTCTTGTGTTACCCTGCGTGGCAGTTGTGTTGGACTTGGTCATGTGACCATGTCTCTTTTGTAAGTGTTTTATGCCACCGTGTAATGGATATTGTATCTGTGTACCAACTTGATATGTTGTTCACGAGTGGTGTGATCTGGGATCGTGAATGTATGCATATCGAAGGTTTCCTTGAACAGTGGTTCTGGGGTGGACCTTACAGAGTTGGTATCAGAGCTATCCTGACCTTAGGAGACATTAGTTAGCATGGACGTTATCTAGTACTCTAATAACAAAAGTTAATAAAAACCAGGTCACTAAGATGACTATGTACCAAAATATTCTATATATTCCATCCCCTCCGTGTTTTTGAAAACTCTACTTATACTAAGTTACCTTTGAGCATCTTAAAACTTTGCACACTATTACCCAACTTAAACTATACCTAAACATTTGGTATAGATGGCAGTTGTCTTCACCGAACCCTTCCGGTTAGGTACGCATGCACCTTGCTATCGCCGCCTTGAGGAGGATTTGATCAAGGTGACTCGTCTTGTCGGTCACCCATTACCTGAGTTGAAGGGAGCTCAGACTCACCATAACGAACGAGAATTGTCCTTGTTGGTGGTCTGTACCAGTCGTGCTCATTTGCTAGTACCGTCGACCCCAAAGATCACTTGACAAGACCATAGAAGTCACTGAACACTTTGTGTTTTCTCGTCACTTCCAGCACTTGGAGGGACACCTGTACAACACTCAGTTCTCCCTTGATAAGCTCAGAGGAGAGTTTGACACCCAAAGAAGAGAGATCATTCAGCTTGAGAAAGAGCTGAGAGTTTCCTCTGCTACCGAGCGTCATCTAGTGGCACAAAGGAAGACCATGAAGTATGTTGACTCCCACCTCCGTGCACAAGTGAGAAGCCTTAAGTACCAGCTTGCAACCAGCCAAGCTAAAGTTGAAGAGCTAGAGGAACAGCTACGCGCTTCCTCGAGCACTTAGGATTGCCGCAGGATATTGGGAGTTTGTGTTATTTCCACCCAGACGCTTGTTTGTGTTTGTGTTGTGTGGACTCTGCTAAGAGCTATGTGTGTGCTAGATGTGTTGTAAGCCTTATGCTTTAGCCGTGTGAACCTTAAAATTATGTTATGCTTGTTGAGACTCTGTTTCATGTGTATGTTAGTATTTGGTTGTGTTTGTGATTGCTTCTTAGATGCTTGTTTGTTGTTGTGTTGTCTACCGTTCTCATCTTTGTGATCCGGTATGTTTCGCAAGTTTTCAAAAAAAAAACCCTTTTTGTCTGCTCTCGCCTTATACAACCCTTGCTGCCCTACAGTATTTGACTTAGCTTGGCACTGTCAATGTTTAGAATAATGTTGTCCTTGTGAGAGAGCACCCACACCTGTTTGCAGGAGAGAGTCGCAAACGGAAGATAGTGACGCCAGGAGAACCTAGTTCTGGTGTGACTCGCAGCACCTTACCTGCGATGCCACAATCTTCAACGAAGCGTGTGAATGTCAAGCCTAGAACCACGGGTTGCTTTACCTGTGGACAGGAAGGACATTTCGCTCGCGATTGTTCCAAGAAGAACCGTGTTCTAGTTCCTCCTGATGAAAACCAAGAAACCCAAGGTCCATCCCAGAAGAAACGCAAGAGTCTGATGAGTGGACCTCGAGACCAAGATGATGTTGCAGAAGCACCCGCGACTCATGCCATAGCCAATGGTACGTTCTCGAACCAAACCTGTGAACCCCATAGTTGTGTTTGGCTTTGTACCCTAAGAAATCCGACGTAAATGGAACACTAGTAGTGTCACGTCGGACTAGAAAAAAAGTATATTTAAAATTAAAATACTAACGTAACTTCATCTAATTTAATTTAATACCTTACAGAGTTGGTAGCTTAATACCTAACACCGGTTTGAAAATTTCTAACCAACTTTTCCTAAAACCAAAGAGAAAGGTGCCTTAGGATGTTCTATATGTCTTTGAAAGAAAGATGAAAGGTTGGAAAAAAAATATTGGATTGATGAACTATGGTTGTTAATAGACAATAGGAATCTCTCGTGTATCTTCTGGAGGAAACATATTTTAGAATATGAGATCTGTGGAGACTCATTTGAGTTTTAGCTTAGGAAGGAAAGATTGGGGATCACATGATTTTAGTTGAGATGAATTATGATATAATATTTGGGGGATAACCAGTTGTAGACCCCAAAATTTGGAAGTTATCGGAAACTAAAATTTGTAGCTTGAAGAAATGATTGAGGTTTAGAAAGATTGGTGGAAACTAATGGATTTTTAGGAAGCCCTTGATACGTAGGGAGATTGGATTGATTAGAAGTAGTATGTTGAGAATAATTTGTGAATTTGGAATGATGATGATAAAATTTTGCTTAGGTGATTCTTATCCTGGATTTTAGCAGAAAGGCTGATTGTAGTAAGAAGATCATGTTGGATTGGGATATGTATTCTATTTTGATTAAAGGTGTATGAGAGTAATATTAGATTTTATATAGGAAGAGATTTGTGGGTATAAAAGGATGATTTTGGATTTTGGGATAAATCAATATGACTTGGATTTACTAGATGATTATTCTTGGTGATATATTCTTGGAGCTTGTCACGCTCTATCGAGATTGTTTGGGGAAAATTATTTAGCATTGATCACGAGATAGGAGTTTGGAGTATTTGAAATGATTTATAGAAGTAGTACAAAGATTGGTATACACTTGTTGAATTGGATGGTTTGGCCTTAGCAATATGATCTTGTTGAAATAATTTTGAGGGAGACAAATGATTTGAGACTTGATTTATAGGAGTATATTAGGTTAAGAGGAAGATAGTGGATTTTCATGGATTGTTAGAGGATGAGCAATGGAAAGCTCATGCTTAATAAAGATTGGTGGATATCCAATTGATTCATCTATATAGTGATGAGGGATTTTATGCCCCAAAGGAGAAATAGTGGTAAGACAATCTTATTAGAATGGAAACAAGTAGATCTGTGTACGAAGGATAACCCCTGGATTGATATTATTATTCTGAGGAAAAATAAGTTCGAGGTTTAGAACATGGCACCCAGACCTTTGAAAAGAAAACTAACCTGTCGGTGGATTTTGGTAAGATTAATCAAAGGAGGGAAGAACTCGTGCTTAATGTTACCAACCACCAGCACTAGTTTTTGTAAACACAATTATCTAACATTTTTGTTTTGACCACACCCTGTTTTCGCTTGCATGCGAATCTCAGGACGAGATTCTTTTAAGGGGGGAAGGTCTGTCACACCCCAGTTTTTGGATTCTTGTACTATGTTCAAGAAGACAAAAATTAGGGCCAAATTTTTTTTTCTAACAACATGATTGTTTGAACTAACATGTGTTTATGATCTTAATCATATTTCCAACACAAGTTTTTTTTCTTGATAAAACCAATATCAAAGTTTTCTGAAAACAATTCTTTAAATTTTCCCTGTTGTTTTCTTTGTTGATTACTTGAGTGAATTTTATTCCAAGACTTGGATAATTCTTTTTTAATCTTAAAGTAAACTATTAGCCTAGTTAGATCTAAGAAAACAAAATTTAAAAATGATTTATGAAAGTTTCCTGTTAAGTTTTCTATAGAAACTATACCCTGAAAATATAGCCAAGTACCTGTTTTCCACCATTGTTTTCACTAGGCTATAAAATTTTATTGTATGCTTTCTTGACTTTTATTTGTTCCTTGATATATGTAATACAAATACATAATCTTGGTTTTATTTTTGTATTAATACAAATGATCTTTTGCTTGTTGTCTTTGTGGTATAAAAATAAGGCAGAAAAAGGCATTTTTGAAAAACAGAGAAAAACAGAAAGTACACCTTTTCCCACATTGTTTTCATAGCCTTAAACTATTTCAGGTTTGTTTCCAAAAGTTATTTCTGAAAGTTTATAACATTTTTAACAAACTCCAACTTGGAAAACTAAAATTGGAATCCATTTGGTCTCTGAAAACATTCCAAACTTTTTGCTCATTTCATCTGTTTTCCAACACTTAGAGAATTTTCTGCATTTTCGGAACAGTAACAGATACGATTTTGGGCAGATGTTTTATCTACCTTTCCTTGCAAGATTCTAAGTGAGACCTTGTACCTTGTGTTGAATACGGTTTGGACTCCATCTTGGATGCTTGGCCTGCCTTCCAGGAGCCTTGGGTGAGAAGGAAACCAAGTGAGAGAAAAGAGAAGGAACAAGATGATGTGGCATGGTATGGGTCACCATGCCTTGACCTTTGACCCATGCCATTGATCTTTCCTCACTCCAACAGCCAACCATTGACTTTACCCTTGGTATTCTTGCCCATGGCCACTTTTTCCTTGTTGTGATGTGACCAAAAAGTCCCTTGAGCACCTCATGTTCCATCAAATGGCATGAACCCAAAGCCACACTTGCCATTTTGTGCTTGCCCTTGGCTATAAGCCAACCCTTGATAGTTCCTTGCTCCACAGCCCTCCTCCACATCCCCTCACGACTACAATCCATCACAAAGCTGAGAGGAGCCTTGAGCTAGCCCTGTGAGCTCCATGAGCTCCAAAATCGCCGCCGACCATTTTTTTTAAACCGAGGTGAGGAACCTCAAATCCCTGTAGACATTTTCTTGTTGTTTTGAGCTTGTGAAAAATAGTTTTCGTGCATATTAATTTCTACGAAAATTCACAGCAATATGTCTAAGTTTTCCTAACCATGGCCCGTTGGTAGATCCAAGTTTTCACTTTTATTTTTGTCACAACAAATGTTTTGCCACAGCGTGTCTGTGAAAGTGTTTTTGTCATAACTTTTGGAATCTGTATCCATTTTGGTCAAATCAAATTGTTTTGAGTAGCCTATGAGTAAATCTATACATAGGACTTGTCCTCACATCAACGCGAGTTACAAAATGGAAATGCCATCCATTTTGGTAAATGACCAATAGGCTTTTCTAAGATTTTTAGAAGGAGTTTAAAATGATTTTTGAGGTGAATCCAATTGGATGAGTTTGCATATGACTAGATATATCTAATCCTAGCTTGGATTAATTTTTGGATCCATATATTATTTTTAGTGAGCAAAACTAGATACAGCAACTTTTCTGTTTTCATTATTACTTGTGTGTTTGTTTTAAATAAAATGTGTGATTGATTGAGACTTGTTTTCTAGCATGTATGGATGTATTGGATCTTGTTATTAGGTTGTGTTATTGCATTACATAGCAATAGGAATATCATTTGTAAATTTCTAGTTTTATTTATTTGGATATCATGTAAACCAAATCTTTGTATGTTTGTGTTTACCTACGTTGTGCTATGCTTGAGTGGAGTCCATTACCATTTTGGTACTGTTATTTCTATGCTATTATCTTTGTTAACTTGCATGTTATCTTATAGCAAAGAATGAGTAAATTTTGTTATTTTCCTAGTTTTATTATTTGGATTATTGTGTGGACCAATCTTGGTAGATTTGTTTTACCTAAGTTGTGTTGTTATTGAGTGTAGTCCAGTACCATTTTGGTATTGTTATTTCTATGCTATTTTTTCCGTTATCTTGCACCTTATTTTATAGCAAAGCATGTGTAACATTTGTTGTTTGTTTTCTAGTATTTATTTTGACTAGTTGTGTGAGCAAATCTTTGTGTGTTTGTGCACCTAAGTTTTTGATGACCTTGAGCTGATTACAGTCCCATTTTGGTACTGATATTAGGATGGTAGTATCTCTGTTAGGTTGCACTTGATTTTATGGAGATGCATGTGTAGCATTTGTTTGCTTGCTTGCACTTTATTGTTTTCACTAGTATTATTTTCACTAGTATGAATAGCCTTGTATGGTTTGCTTGGTTAGTTTTATTTTTCATGTGTGACCAGAGGCTTTGTTACCTCTTCTTGCCTTGGTATTAGTGGGCCCATAACACACTGGTCCCATTGCACTTTGGTTAGGGATACAAATCCCCTACCATACACTTGTCTTTTTTTAGCATGCATTAATATATGTTTGTCTAGTATTTTCCACCAAGGAAAATGGTAGTTGTTTTACTTGTTTGATTCAAGTGTTTAGTATTTTCTTTGTGAATACTAGTATGTTTAGTGTGGTTCATTTGTTAACATAATATTCCCTTACGGGTATCATGTTAAGGAATATTTCACTGATGTTTGGTAAATTAAATATTATTTGCTAATAGAATGCTTCCTAGTGATTGATAAATTGTTTGTAAATAGATTTCATTGAGTGTTTGTATTTTGGAAAGTGTTTAGTTAAGTTTGTGATGAGTGCTTAGCTACTGGTTGTATATCATGTCCCTTGATTGCTTGCTATTTAATTGATTAGAAAAGCATGTATTACTAGAGTGGATTGATTGCTTGCTTAGTAGATGTTCTCATGGAATTATTTTAGTGTACTTGCTTACTAGCATGTGTAAGGTGTTTGTGCTGTTAGTAGGTATTTATATCTATGTTATGATTGTTTAGGATCATGCATCCTTATAGTGATGTTTACTTCTCTAGTGATGAACTAGTGTCACCACTAGAGATTATGAGTTGCTCCAGTATTGCTGTCTTTTATTTTATGAGTGTAAGATTTATTCTAGCATGTTTAGGAAGTTATTAGTTCTGTTCTTATGCCATGACATCTTCAGTTGCTTGTTGCTACTAGTTGTAGAATACAATTATTTCTTATAACATGCTTGTGTAGGATTTTCCATACTAGTATGTTATTTGTGCACTCCTGTTATCATGTCATTTGTAGGAGTGTTATCTTTTGTGATGATTGTGTTTTAGATTATACTTTATGACTTTTTACCATTGGTAGAGCTACCAGTTTGTTTAGTGATTTTCATGATTGATGGATTCCATAACTTTGAGTAGACATAAGCTTAGTCTATAACTAGCCCATTCATTTGTGGTGTGTTGTTTTCTGTTTCGAAATTGTCTGAGTGATTGACTTAGCATGAGTATTATACTTATGCTATTGTTGTGCTAGTGTTTTTGTGGTGCTTAGTAGTATCTTTTTATCTATTCATTAGCTTAGTCATGAACTTGTTTGATGATGATTGCTTCTGTGTTATTAATACCCACTGCCATGGGTATTACTTTGATTGATTGCTATTATTTTAGTAGCCTCACCTTTTGTGCCCACAAGCTATATTTTTAGCTTCTTGGATATCTTACTATGAGAGTTGTACACCCACTCCATATATGGTATGTAAGATGTGGGATACGGTTTTTTAACCATATGTTTGTCTGACAACAGTTTTGTGCCCTGAGAGTTTTGTGAGATAGACTTCTCGACAACGTTTGAGTGATTGCGCTAGTATATGTTTTCTTGCTGTATGTGTTTTTTAGTTTAGTTGTTTGGTCTTTAGTTCTGAGTGTGTGTCTTTTATTCTTTTACGACGCTAGAAAACGAAGAAGAAGAAGAAGAAGAAGCAGTTGTGGAGTTGAGCGTCAAGTTCAAGTTACTTCAAGGCCAGGGACACTAAGAGTTTTAAGGAAAGCCATATTGATGCTTGATGTTATAATACACTTATCATTATCTATCATGGATGTTTTACTTATGAAAAGTTTTCCAAAAACTTTGATTACCAAAAAAACTACTTTTGAGTGACTACTACTACTATTATATATACTATTACTACGCCAGTAGTTGATACTTGGTGTTACCAAGCCCATAGCCACCATATGGTATTTATTACCATCACAAATATTAGTCCCTAAGTGGACACCCTAAAAATATGTTTTTGCAAAACAAAGGCTTTATGGAAAACACGGATAAAAGGCTGAGCCTTATTCACCGGAGGAATGTTGGAGTGGTCATTTTTGAAAAAAATGGTGTTTTACAAAAATGACACATGACCCAGTCTTCGCCGGACAACCTTTACCGTACTGCCACTTTACTCCAACATGGGCACGAGGCTTAACTTGAAGTTTGTTCTTGTTAGTGTGTGTTCTATCTCAATTTGCTATAAGGGTCATCGAGCCCTCGAACCGATTGTCGCTAGGTGGAAGATACGGGGCATACAAAGTGAGGGATTAAGTTACCCCCGGTCGCAGCAGTTGAGTCTCCTGTCTAGGCAAGGGGGGACCTGGTGTCGGGGAGATTACACTCAAATGAAGAGATAGACATATTATAGCTTGAACATAGTGGATGGTTAGGATCAGTTATCTGATGTTTATATACTGTTGTTACAGTCCGTGGTTGTTCACGGCGGATGTACTGGATCTGGTGGATTCTGTACACCTCTGCAGAGTCAAACTATTCGGAATAGCCGCGTCCTCGGATATGAACAGTTGAATGGCCATGTATCTAGCATTGTGTCAATGTTTTCAAAAAGGAGTTTTCAAAAAGGTGTTGGACTTGTGAAGTTCGGAAAGGAGGAAATCTTGTACCCCGGAGGTAACGTTGATGAAAAGCCAGAAGTTGTTTTACAAAAAGTTTTGCAAAGAAAACCTTTCTTTTCTAAACAAAAACTGGAAGTTGATTCCAAGAAGTTTTGCAAAGATAAAACCTTCTTTTAACAAAGTTTTACAAAACCTCTTGTACATGTGATAGCTACAAGAGAAAGAAAACTATATTATTTTCTTTTGAAGTATCTTCTTCAACGAAGATACATAGATTTTCAAAATCAACTATGATATATCTTTCATATATCATGGATAGTGAACCCTATGTATAGCCTACCTATTCCACTATATAAGCATACTTGCATTTTGGTAAGCTACATGATGGGTGTCTTGCTGAGTACATTGAAATGTACTCATATTGGTTTCGTCCCTCGTATTTACTTGCCAGACTTCGAGGAGGAGCCTCAGATGGAGATCTACGAGGAGGAGTACTGCACTGATGGACTTGCGAACTAGAATCGTCTCCCGGTCAGCAGCCTGTAGGTTAAGGCGTGACTTGGGATCTACTACGTTGTGTGTTTAGTCTTCCGCTGAGTGTGTCGTGTGTTGCCCTGCGTGGCAGTTGTGTTGGACTTGGTCATGTGAGCATGTCTATTTTGTAAGTGTTTTATGCCACCGTGTAATGGATATTGTATCTATGTACCAACTTGATATGTTGTTCATGACTGGTGTGATCTGGGATCGTGAATGTATGCATATCGAAGGTGTCCTTGAACAGTGGTTCTGGGGCGGACCTTACAACTTTGCATCTTGTTAATAGGTTAGTCCCAAAAAAACGTATAAAAATGCTATAAATAAGGGAGAAAACAAGTAGCAATTGACAAAATATGATCATGGAGCATCAGAAATTATAGATACGCTGGAGACGTATCAAGCATCCTTAAGCTTAGTTCCTACTCGTCCTCAAGTAGGTAAACGATAAAACACAATAATTTCCGAGGTGACATGCTACTGACATAAACTTGATCGATCTAATGTAGAAGCATATGCACGCTGAGATCATAAAACTTTAAACACAATCATGATAAATAAAACTTTAATAATAAAGCATAGCAATTACTTTGCATCACGAAGAGTAACTCAAATAAAGGATCATGAATAATAATGCAAAGAAAGGTAAATGTTTGTCTCAGGTATAGAGAAAGCATGGCAAAGTGATATTTCGATAGTCCTTAAGAGTGGGGCAAAACATAAATGCTAGGACACCTTCAAAGCTCATGAGGCAGACTAGAACAAATGATATCACATCATGAAGTAATTATTGATGCTTATGGGACAAATGCACATAGAACTCAGAATTGCAAAAATGCTCTCTCAACTGTGCATAAAGTTAGAAGATGGAGACTCAACATAAAAGTAAAAGAAAGGCCCTTCGTGGAGGGAAGCAGGGACACTCCACCGATACATATTTCACAAACCATGGCTAACCGAATCCTCGGGTGCCTGCCAACAATCACATACCGTGGTGGAGTGTCTATATTTTGGGAGATGTATGCTAATGTCAACGAATGGTAAACAGAAAATACAGTACATCACAAGCCAACTGGATTCACAAGAGCGGCTCCCGTGGTGAAGGACGCAACTGGTGCAGAAGGTCATCCCTCTTTCTCTTTTGTTTACACAATTATGCTTTGACTGATAAATCAGGGGCCAAAATAGTGAAGATAATTTGTTTGCATTAATTTGGGGCTGGGCACCCCGCTGCCAGCTCTTCTATCATTTGGGTAAGCGGATGAAGCCACTAGTCCAGGGTGTGAAATCCAATCAACAAGTGAGATAAAGATTCTCTATTTACATCCTCATGAGCAAAAACAAGAACATAAAGAAGGAGTAATTTTGAAGGTTTTAAAGGTAACACATGAGCAATTTACTTGGAATGGCTGTTAAATACCACATGTAGGTAGGTATGGTGGACACAATGGGAAAATCTTTGGTTTAAGGGAGTTTGGATTCACGAGTAGAGCTCATACTCAGTACAGGTGGAGGCTAGCAAAAGACTGGGAGCGACAAATCAAGAGAGCATAGGAGCCATAATCATGCATAGCGACATATGCATCATTAACTAAAACATAAGAAGTATCATAAGTTCAAAACTAAGTGGTCATGGAGGCTATTCGTGACTGGTTTGTAGTCATAAACATGGTGTGAGCATGCGCCAAGTCAACCAAATAAAACATTCGAAAGAGAATACCATATATTGATGCTTTACTAGGACAAGAACAACTCATGAATCTTTCAATATATATTAAACACTCTCAACTACTTGAGGATGATCATGATACTCAATAACCACAAGGCTTTAAAACTAAAATAACATTTAGCATGGCATGAAAAAGTTCTAGCCACAGTCTATACAAGCTTCTACTAGCACTGTTATAAATTCTACTTCAAGCAGCAGTTTTCTTTCTCCCAACAAGCACCATAAAAAACATGCTTTAACAAAAATACTATTTATGATACAGCAAGAAAACATGAGAGTACTCACATAACACTACTAAAACTAACAACTCTAATAAGAGATGCATGCAAAACAGGAGCTAAATAAATGCAGCAGCTAGACAGATATTAAGAATACAACGTATTCTCATGAAAAAGCGGAGCGTGTCACTCTCCAATAAAAGAATGCTGGGGTCCAACCAAGCTTATTGAAAAAGTAAATAAAAAACTGAAATAAAAAACAAAAACAAACTGAAAACAAAAAATAAAAGACGATCCAAGCAAAGCACATAAGATGCGACCGAATAAAAATATAGTTTTCCTAGAAGTGACCTGATAATTTGTTGATGAAGAAGGGGATGCCTTGGGCATCCCCAAGCTTAGACGCTTGAGTCTTCTTGGAATTTTCTTGGATGTACCACCGGGGCATCCCCAAGCTTAGGCTTTTCACTCTTCTTGATCACATCATTTCATCCTCTTCTCTTGACCCTTGAAAACTTCCTTCACATCAAAGTTCTCACAATCTTCATTAGCAATGTTAGTGCAATTGAAATAATAAATTCACATGGTTAAGTTTCAACACAAGTATTACACTCAAAAACATATTAGCTACTTTCACAACTTCTTTCAAAACTCTTTTTCTCAAGAGAACACCAAAAGAAAGAGATTAAGATGCAAATGCGATAAATGACAGAAATCTGTCAAAACAGAACAACAGGTAAAGATCGATTTTTCAAAATCTTCTGTTGCTCAAATCAAAAAGTGGTCTTCTAAGGAAAGTTGCGTATATAACTCAGGATTAAGCACAAAAAATATCAGATCATTTTGAATTTTCTGTGATTTTTAACGGAATTAACAGTGGATAGCAGAAATCTGTTTCCTGCGCAGAAATCCAAAATATAGGCTCAACTTTCCACTAGAGGCTTTACTTGTCTCAACAAAAACTCAAAAGAAAAGATACAGCGGGGTTTCTAAGGAAATAGAAAACACCCAGGTGCAAATCACACCAAATAAAACGAAAGAAAACGGGTTTAAAAGAGCAAAATAAAACGGGTTGTCTCCCGGTAGCGCTTTTCTTTAACGCCTTTCAGCTAGGCATAAAAGGGAAACTCAAGTGTTTTCAAGTGAAGCAGCATCAACTTTGTTACGGGGCTTACGTTTACCTTTCTTTCCCTTATTCTTTTTAGGGAACTTATGGTCCAAGCAATATTTGGGAGTGAAAGTCATGTTACCTTTTCCCATATCAATAGTTGCTCCTACGAGCTTCAGCAAAGATCTTTCAAGGGTAATATGTCTTCCTTTTGCACATTCAATAACAAGATATTCAGTGGAGACTATTTTTTCTAGGAGTTTCGTAAAAAATCACTCAGCTAAATATAGTGATGTTATTAATGAGAGGAATTTCTTCTCCTCCATCAGCTAGCCCCCAAAGGTTCAAAGATTCATAAATTTCCTTAGGCATAAGACAAGATTCAGACATGATATCACAACGAGGATGAAAAGTTTCACCATTTATAACAACTTTAACGAAAGGGATCATATTTTTTGACTCAAAATTTATTGGGACATGATCAAGATGTTCACAAATTTGGCTATATCCCTCTTTTAAGATAGAAATATGTGATTAAAGAGTATTTAATCTAGCATAAATATCTGCAAAGGCTTTATCAGAACTACTGGGTAAGCTGTAGGTTGCAACTAATTTTCTTATAGCATTGAAATCTTGATCTTTATCAAAATTAAGGAAATCACCTCCTACCACAGTATCCAAAGAATACCTATAACAAAAACAAGACCAAAGTAAAAGCTACGAAGGAACAGATTTAGAGTCACTTTAGGTTCAACTTTGCAATAGGAATCAAAAGCTCTCGACCAAGCTTCTTTGAAGTTCTCAGCATTCCCTTGTTTGAAATTAAAGATTGTTTCTTCTGGTGACATAATGAAAGGAACAAAACTAGGCATAAAAGCAAGCAAATAAATAACAGCTATGAAGTAAACTAATTTTTTTGTGTTTTCAATGAAGAGAAGCAAAAAAATACAAAGAATAAAAAAGAACAAGACAATAAACAAAATAAAGAGGTTGAAAGTGAGAGACTCCCCTTGCCAGAAGACTTCCTTCTCCCCGGCAACGGCGCCAGGAAATATCCTTGATGCTCGTGATACACACGTTTGTTGGGAGACCCCAAGAGGAGCGTGCGATGAGAACAGCGGTGGGTATTTCCCCTTAGTTAGGAATCAACATTATCAATCCAGTAGGAGAAAGAGGACCTTCGGAAGGTTCACGCCACTGACGGTGGTGCTGGCGCTTCACCGGTGTTAGCAACAACGTGGAACCTGCACACAACACAACCAAAATACTTTGCCCCAATGGTACAGTGAGGTTGTCAATCTCACCGGTCTTGCTGAAAACAAAGATTAGACGTATAGTGTGGAAAAAAGTGTATGCTTGCAGTAAGTAAAGAAAGAAGGAAATTGTTGTGGTTTGTTTAACAGTGTGGAAAAATGGACCGGGGTTCATATTTTCACTAGTGGTGTCTCTCCATAAAAGATAGCATGCTGGGTGAACAAATTACAGCTGCGCAATTGACAAATAGAGGTTGCACCGTAGTGCACAATATGACATGAAGATTACTATGATATTTAGTGCGGGCATTACAATAAGATACGTAGACCGACATCCATATGCATCTATGACTAATAATCCACCCTCAGGTTATCATCCGAACCCACTTAGGTATTAAGTTGCAAGCAACAAATAATTGCATTAAACAAAGTGTGTAATGTAAGCAATGATTATGCACGCGGGCACTCTCACCGTTGTTTTCTCCCTAAAGGCAACATCACATCCTCCCCCTTCACGATTATGTCACTCGAGCAAGGCGAAAAGGAGGCATGAACCCACTATCGAGCATAAATACTCCCTCTTGGAGTCACTAGCAACTACTTGGGCAGAGTAACCACTAGCAACGGAAAGCATGCAAGTTCACAAATAGCATATGCAAATAAAGACTATAATCAACTTGGCATAAGTTCAATATTCATCGGATCCCAGCAAACACAGCACAAAGAATTACATAAGATCAATCTCGATCATGATAGGCAGCTCACGATATCTAAACATGGAGGCATATGAGAAGAAGACAACCATCTAGCTACAGCTACGAACCCGTAGTCCAAGGATGAACTACTCACGCGTCACTCCGGAGGCAGGCATGGTGATGTAGAGCCTCCGGTGATGGTCTCCTCTTCGGCAGGGTGCCGGAAACAGCTTCAGAACCCCCCTTATCTAGGGTTGACGGAGACGGCGGCTACGGAACTTTTCGGGGATTTTTTATCAGGTGTCTAGGGTTTTCCATCCGGGGGCCTTAAATAGGCAAAAGGGAAAAGGTGGTGGAGGCCAGGGGGGCCCATACCCATAAATGGCGTGACCAAGGGGGCATGCACCACCCTATGGTGTGTCCCCCTGTTGCCCTTCTTCGAATCTTCTTCGGTGTTCTGGATGCTTCCGGGGAAAATAGGAACTTCGGGATTTTTGGGGTCCAATTCCGAGAATGTTTGCAGAACAACTTTTATGAAACCAAAAACTGCAGAAAAAAGGGAACTGGCACTTGGCGTCTTGTTAATAGGTTAGTCCCGGAAAACATATAAAAATTCTATAAATAAGGGAGAAAACAAGTAGCAATTGGCAAAATATGATCATGGAGCATCAGAAATTATAGATACATTGGAGACGTATCAGTTCCCACCTCTACTGGTGCCTAGATATGATCAGCTATGGAGGTGCAACTCCATTGGGATTTCTTCCTTGGCCTTGTCGTGGAGAAAAAGGGTTTTAGATTTGAGAATCACAGGATATGTATGGCAGGGTTTTTGGATACAGTCAGAAATATTTGGGCTATCCACTGTCCCGGTGATGGAGAAAAATGTGTTCTTCCAAATTGAAACTTCTAAAAAAGGCTCTAAAAAAGTTGTCTACTGGCATCTCGGTTCTTAGTGCCCCGATTAGTGATACGTTGCAAACATATCTATAATTTTTTATGCTCCATGCTTCTTTTTGACCCAAAACCTTTTGTTTTTTACATGTTTTTTTTTGTTTTCCGGATGATTTCACAGACTAACCTATTAACAAGATGCCCCAGGCCAGTTGCTGTTTTGTGCTGGTTTTCTATTTTAGAAAAGTTGTTAAGGAAATATTCTCATAAAAGGATGAAAATCCATGGAGATCAATTTTTTCCCTAGGAAGAAGACGGAGTCCAAAGGAGAGACGGAGGGGAGCCGGGGGCCACCAGGAGGGTGCCAAGCGCGGCCCCCGAGGCCGCGCCTGGTAGGCCCCTAGGAACCTCGGGCACGGCCTCACTTCCCCTCTACGCTTATAAATTTCCTTTTACCCTAAAAACGTCGGGGACAGAGTTATTTTCCACGAAACACAGAGAGGTGACGTCACCTCGAAAGTCCAATCTAGGGCTTCTGGAGTCATGCTCCGACACCTTGCCTAAGAGTGGGATCGTCACCGGATGCCTCTGCATCATCATGATCGCCTCCGGACAGATGTGTGAGTATTTCATCTCGGGACTATGGGTCCATAGTGGTAGCTAGATGGTTGTTCTCTCCCCTATGCCTCCATGTTTAGAGTCTATGAGCTGCCTCACATGATCGAGACCACCGTTATGTAATTGTGCATGTTGTGTTTGCTGGGATCCGATGAACCATGAGATTATGATTATTTTGTTCATGTCAATATGTGATGCTTCACTTATATTTGTTGAGATTTTTACTCTTGTCTTGCAATGCTCTCCGGTGTTTATGATTACCTTGGTCACGTAGTTGTTTTCACCTCTAAGAGAGGGTTTATATGCTAGATAGTGGGTTCATGCCTCCTTGTTGCCTGCGCTCGAGTGACAGAAAAGTGTGTGTGTGTGGGGGGGGGGGGGTGTTGCTGCCACTAGGGACAAAACATCGATTCTCTTATCTACGGATGAGAACCACTTCTTACATTGCGTATTGATCTTAATGCATTTTTTTGTTGCACACATAACAATCACTTTGTTGCTGCAACTTATTACCAAGGGATTTGCTGGATATCTTTCTTGAGGTGGACTTTTAGATATGGATGCATGCTGGATAGCGGTCCATATGCATTGACGCAATTACTACAATGTTAGAACCATGAACTTTATCTCGTCATAATAGTATTTTTATACGTTCATGATTTCTTAATTGCCCAACTGTAATTTGTGCACCCAGCATGTTTGTTTTCTTTCGAGAGACACCACTAGTGAACCTATGGCCCCCATTCCTAGTTTCCTCATATTGCAAACTTTCTTTTAAGGACTTTAATAATCGGTTTCTCGATGTTCAGTTTTTACTTCATTGTTTTTCAATACTCTATATGTTTAATTCTCTTGTTTTCAGGCAGATCGGAAGATTGACAACCTTCCGGAAAGTTAGGGAAAGAGAGAGTTTGTGCTTGTGTGCAGGTTCCAAGCTTCGTCAACAGTACTTTCTGGTGTCGTTGATAAAGCAACCTTCTTTAAGACTATGGAGTCCTACTGGTTTGATAACTCTGGTTCTATACTAGGGGAAAACTTACTCTAGACTACATCATACCTTTCGCTTGGATTCTCCCAACGAGCGTGTGATCGCGTCATCATGAAGTACTTTTTCTCGCGCCGGCGCCGGGGATTTCTAGCTTGCTTCAAGGTGAGTCTCACACTTCCACTCTCTTTCTTTTGTTTTGTTCTTGCTTAGTTTAATTTTGTTTAGTCTTATTTTCTCTATATCAAAAAACCAAAAAACATTTCTACCAATGATAATACCAAGCTTTATGACTTTACTAGTATCAACAATAATGATTTCATGGGCACACCAATTTCTCCATCTGCTGCTACAGCATATTCTTTTGAAATTAAACCTGCTTTGTTGAATATTTCCACGAAAGATCAATTTTCTGGTATGGGAGAAGATGATGCCTCTCATTTAAATAACTTTGTTGATTTATGTGACATGCAAAAGTTTAAAGAGGTAGATGGTGATATTTTGAAATTAAGATTGTCCCCTTTTATTTAAGAGGAAGAGCTAAGGAATGGTTGTTATCTTTGCCTAGAAATAATATTGATTCGTGTACTAAATGCAAATATGCTTTTATTGGGAAGTATTATCCACCTGTAAAAATTATACAACTAAGGAGTAACATTATGAAATTTAGAGAAAATGATAATGACCATATTTCTCAAGCATAGGAAAGAATGAAGCCTATGGTTAAGAATTGTCCCACACACGGACTAATTATGTGGATGGTTGTCCAAACTTTTTATGCATGATTAAAATTTTCATCAAGGAATTTATTGGATTCAGCTGCGGGAGGAACCTTCGTGAACCTCACTTTAGGCTGAGAAAACAAGTTATTGGATGATCTAATGACAAACTATTGCCAATGGCACACAGAAAGAGCTCCAACAGGTAAAAGGTAAATTCTTTTGAGGAGGTCTCTTCTTTGAGTGATAAAACTGATATGCTTGCTTATTTGCTAGCTAAACAAGTTCCATTAGATCCTAATGATAATGATCAAATTGATGTGAATTTTATTGCTAGAAACAACTTCAACAACAGTGCTTACAAGAATAACTTTGGTGGTAACAACTATAGGCCATATCCTAATAATAATGGTAATTCATATGGTAATTCTTATGGCAATGCTTACAACAATCGTAAAGTTCCATCTCTTATCTTGAGAACATGTTTAAAGAGTTTATAACTACGCAAAAAGATTTCAATAAAATTGTTGATGAAAGGCTTGCAAAACTAGATAATCTTGTGCTAAAAGTTGATAGTCTTGCTCATGATGTAGCAATTTTAAAAATTAGGACTACACTACTTCAAGCTAAGAAAACTGAACCTATAAATGCTATACAAATTCAAATAAATGAGAACATGAGGATGTTAACTCAAATACGTGCTAGAAGAGAAAGAGAAGCTGAAATTGCTGCTAAAAGTGAGCCTGTTAAAATTTATACCATCCAGCCCTTTGAAGAAGTGAAAACTTTAAGTAACAATTATTATCCTAATTACTCTAAACATATTGTTGTCCAAAAATGGTATTGGAGAGCTCATGACGTTAGGTAGAAGGAGTCCCAAAAGTTTGGAGATTAAAAATATTTTTAGTGAGAAAATTGTTGAAAGTGGGGTTGAGGATAATATGACTTTAGGAGAATTTTTTCCCACCACATTTGAGGATGATAAAATTGATTTTGAAATTGCACCATCTCTGATGTTATATAGTTCTTACAAAAATTAGCTCAAGATTCTAGTGCTAGTAAGATAAACATTGCTTTTCACTAAAGATATCACTAATTCTCTCATGGAAGCTAGAGAAGAAAGTCTCAAACTTGAAGCCTATATTCCTAGAAAATTACGAGATAGTTGGGATGCCACTAGTATAATAAGAGTGAATGATTTTGATTGCAATTCTTTGTGTGATATTGATGCAAGTTCTTCTATTATGCCTAAAAGTTTATATGATATGCTTGATTTGAAACCTTTGGATGAGAGTATTTCGGGAGTGCATCTTATTGACTCCACGGTTAAAAGACCTTTGGAAAGGATTTATGATGTTCTTATTATTTCTAATGATAATTATGCCCCCATTAATTTCCTGTTTTGGATATTGAATGTAATGCTTCTTGTCCTATCATTTTGGGGAGACCTTTTATTCGCACTGTTGGTGCCAGTATTGATATGAAAGAGGGAATTATAAGATTTCACTTTCCCCTTAAAAGGGCATAGAACATTTCCCTTGAAAGATAATGAAGTTATATTTTGAATCCCTTGTTTGGACTACCTATGATTCTATTGATAATACTTGATTTGTTCTTCATGCCTAGCTAAAAGGCGTTAAAGAAAAGCGCTTGTGGGCGGCATCCCACTTTTCTTTTTCTTTGTTATCCTTTTGTTTTCTACTGTTTTATTTTGTTCTTTTTTGGTTTGGGAAGTTTTTACCTCTGTAGCAACCGCTTCTTATCCTTTTTATTTTGTTTTTGTGCAAAGAGTAACCTCTAATTTAGAGGTAGTGCGATTTGGGGAATTAGTTATTCCGAAAAAGATTTCTAGGATATCTATCAGCCAAAATGTCGGATTGCTTTGAAAAAACATAAACACATGACCCAGGTTGTTATCTAACTTTCGTTAGTTTCACACTTTTTGATTTGAGCAACATAATATTTTCTAAAAAAAAGTATCTTTACCGACTGTTCTGTTTTGACAGATTTCTGCCAATATTTAAGTTTGTGTCTTAATCTCTTTCTTTTGGTGTTATTTTGAGAGGGGTAGCTTTAAAAGAGGTTGTGACAGTAGATAATGTTTTAATTAAAGTGTGAGACTTGTGTTGAAACCGAACCAAGTGGATTTATTATTTTGATTACACTAACATTGCTAATGAAGATTGTGAGGAAGTTTTAGGTGGAGGAAGTTTTCATGTGCAGGGAGAGGAGAATGATGTGCTGAGATGAAGGATGTACCAAAGCTCAAGCTTGGGGATGCCCATGTCACCCCAATACATATCCAAGAAGTACAAGCATCAAACCTTGGGGATGCCCAAGGCATCCCCTTCTTCATCAACAAAAATATCTCGTTTCTTCCAAAGCACTATATTTTTATTGCTTTACATGCTATGTGTTATTCTTTGAATGTCATTTTATTTTTCTTTTAGTTTGTTTTGTTTTCCTTGTTGTAGCTTTTTGTTGGATCCTAGCACTTCTATTTTGGGAGAGACACGCTCCGGTTTTATTGCTTAGAACACTCTAGTTTTCACTCTTATTGTTCTGGGAGTGTTCCGTTTTCGCTAATACAACATTTAGCTCTTATTTTTCACTCGAATTTTGTTTGGAGCTTGTTGGTTTGTTTCAGTTATATTTGATTAGCCCTCTGGTCATTGATATTTATTTTCTTTGATATTTATTTTGAATAAGTTGATTGGTGTTGGAGATGAGTAAATTGGTTCATGCTTATAGTGGTGCAATAGGAAGTTTGTTTTGACTATGGCTTCGGCTTTGGCATGTCATGTTAGATGTTATTTTAATCGTGTGCTTAGTTATTTATTATGTATCATGACTAGTCTCAAATAGTTGATAGTGCTTAATGTGCCATTGAATTTAATCATGTGTTATTTATGATTATTGCCGTTATTGCTCTCTTAGTTGATCGCTCCCAGTCTTTTGCCAGCCTACACCTGCACTGAGTATGAGCTTTACTCGTGCATCCAACTCCAAAAAATCAAAGTTTTTAAAATGTATCCACCATATCTACCTATATGTGGTATTTAACCTCCACTCCAAGTAAATTTCTCGTGTGCTAACATTAAAACCTTTAAAATTATAACATGTTTTGTGTTTTTGTTTTAGCTCATGAGGAAGTAGTTTACTGTTTTACTATGGTTTGAGTCAAGCAAAATTCTTCTTCCTTCTTTCACCCGATGAGTATGGAATCTATGCTCATCATATTTTGCAGAGAGTTGGTTCGAATTAATATAACAAAAAGGAACTTCCCCATGGTTTGATGAAAGCTGGTGGGTACCCGTGAACACGGATAGCCCTGGTTTGTGAAACAAAGGTAGGGAGAAGTGCAAAACTAATAAAACAACAGAAACCGCTCTCAAAAGTATAAACAATTTTTTTTGACATGTATTATGATAAGTTTTTCATTACCATTCGTTGACATAGACATACACCTCTCTGAAAATTGTTTTCAATATCTCTGTTTTATCAAATAAAAAGCTCTAGCACATGAGTAATCCCTGCTTCCCTCTACAAAGGGCCTTTCTTTTACTTTTATGCTGAGTCTTCATCTTCTTACTTTATGCACCAGCTAAGAGAGCATAGTTGTCATTCTAAGTATAATGTGCATAATCCCAAAATTTATTATTGACTGATTCATGATTGTGGCATTTATTGCTCTCAAATTATTTGTATCTAGTCACCATTTAAACTTTGAAGGTGTCGTGGCGTTTATGTTTTGCTACCACATGAAGGGTAGATGGATACCACTTTATTTTATTTTTATGATTGAAACAATCGTATCATTTTCACTGTTTCATTATTCATTTTTGTTTCGTTTGTGTTTCTTTGCATGTGCAACAAGGTTGCTAAGTTTACATTAATTGAAATAATATTTATCATGCCTTTGTTAAAGTACTTTGATCTTAGCATTGCAATTATTTTACATAACGTTGATCAAGATTTGTGTTGGCTTCATGTCACCTCAAAAATTATTTTTTTATCACTTACCTACTCGGGGATGAGCAGGAGCTAAGCTTGTGGATGCTTATATGTTGCAAACGTATCTATAATTTTTTATGCTCCATGATTGTTTTCTACCCAATACCTTTTGTTTTCCACATGTTTTCTTTCACTTCCCTTCATTTTCCGGATGTTTTCACAGACTAACCTATTAACCAGATGCCCCAGGCCAGTTGCTGTTTTGTGTTGTTTTTCTATTCCAGAAAAGTTTTTAAGGAAATATTCTTGGAAAGGGCTAAAAATCCATGGAGATCAATTTTTACCCGGAACAAAAACGGAAGGGAGCCAGGGGGCCACCAGGAGGGTTCCAGGCGCGGTCCCCCAAAGGTCGCACCTGGTGGGGCCCTGGGAGCCTCGGGCACCACCTCACGTCCCCCTTCGCTTAAAATGGCCTTTTACCCTAAAAACATCGGGGACGAAGTTATTTTTCATGAATCACACAAAGAGGCGATGTCACCTCGAAAGTCCAATCTAGGGCTTCTGGAGTCCTGCACCGGCACCCTGATGGAGAGGGGGGTCATCACCGGAGGCCTCTATATCGCCATGATCGCCTCCGGACATATGCGTGAGTAGCTCATCTCAGGACTATGGGTCCATAGAAGTAGCTAGATGGTTGTTCTCTCCCCTACGCCTCCATGTTTAGAGTCTCGTGAGCTGCCTCACATGATCGAGACCATCGTTATGTAATTGTGCATGTTGTGTTTGCTGGGATCCGATGAACCATGACATTATGATTATTTTGTTCATGTCAATCTGAGATGCTTCACTTATATTTGTAGAGAGTTTTAATCTTGTCTTGCAATGCTATCCGGTGTTTATGATTACCTTGGCCACATAGTTGTTTTCACCTCCAAGAGAGGGTTTATATGCTAGATAGTGCGTTCATGCCTCCTTTTTGCCTGCGCTCGAGTGATAGAAACATGCGGGCGGAGGATTCGCTAATGCCTAGGGAGAAAACAGCGGTGCTCTTGTCTATGGATGAGAACCACTGCTTAGATTATGTATTGATCTTAATGCATTTGTCTGTTGCACACATAGCAATCACTTCGTTGCCGCAACTTAATACCAAGGGATTTGCTGGATAGCTTTCTTGAGGTGGACTTTTAGATATGGATGCATGCTGGATAGCGGTCCATATGACTTGATGTAATGCGTGCAATATTACAACCTGTGAACCTTATCTCGTCAGAATAGTATTGTTATATGTTCATTCTTTCTCAATTTCCTAGCTGTAATTTGTTAATCCCGCATGTTTGTTTTCTTTGGAGAGACACCACTACTGAACCTATGACCCCCGGTCCTATTTTCCTCATATTGCAAACCTTCTTTTCAGCACTTTCATAATTGTTTCCTCGCTATTAAGTTTTTTACTTTTATTGTTTTCCAAGACTATATACGTTTAATTCTCATGTTTTCAGCAAAACCAGAAGATTGGCAACCTTTTTCTTGTGGAAAAAGAGAGTTTTTGCTTGTGTACAAGTTCCACGCTTCATCAACAATACTTTTGGGGGGTCGTTGCTAAAGAAACCTTCTTCAAGACTATGAAATCCTACTGGTTCGATAATGATGGTTCTATACGAGGAAAAAACTTACTCTAGACTACATCATACCTTTCGCTTGGGGTCTCCCAACGAGCGTGTAATCACGTCATCATAAATTAACAATTGCAATGCTATGATTATTTTGCTTGATGACTTCGAAGAGATTAGACCACTTCATTTGTCTGAGTGGAACTTCTGATTGATTATTAAGCAATAACTCCATCACCTTCTTACGTGCAAACGTGATTACTTCAAGAATTCATGTACGGCTCGATGGGCGAAATTTGGTAGTGAGAAGTTGGCTTTTTCACTCTATGGCAACCATCATATTCAGACATAATTCCATTACTTCTCTCATGCGTGAAGATGGGTCCATGGTTTTGCATCATGAGGGAAAAGCTAGTATTCTTCGTCAAGCCTTTAAGGAAAGATTGGGGGTGTTCTATGGAGATTGACTCTAATTTTGAATTTGCTTCCTATATTCCTTGTTATGCTGATCTTGATCAACTTTCTGCCCCTTTTCTTCACGAGGAAATTGATAAGGTTGTTTCTAGGCTCCTTATTGATAAGGCCATAGGCTCTGATGGCCTTAATGTGATTTTTATTAAATCACGATGGCTCAATATTAAATGGGATTTTTATCGATTATGTCATGAGTTCTGGTCTCGCACTGTTAACCTTCAGTGTATCAATGGTGCGTTCATTACGTTGATCACTAAAATTCATGAGCATGTCAGTTCTAATGATTATCTTCCTATCTCTCTGCTTAATTCTACCTTTAAGCTCATAACTAAGCTCCTTGCTAATCGTCTTCAAAAAACAATCCTTGGCTTCGTTCATAAGAACCAGTATGGTTTTTTAAAGTCCAGGAACATTCAAAACTGTGTTGCATGGGCCTATGAATTTATTCATCATGTCAAGCACTCTGGCTCCAAAGCTATGATCTTAATATTGGATTTCACTAAAGCTTTTGATATGATTGAGCATAAAGCCATTCTGGAGATTTTTAAGAGGTGGATTGGATGGATCATTTACGTTTTTTCTACTAGCTCTTCTGTGGTCTTTCTTAATGGTATTCCAGGGAATAAATTTGCCCGTCGAAGAGGTGTGCATCAAGGTGATCCTCTAGCCCCCATCCTTTTTGTGGTGGGTGTCGATCTCCTTTAAGCTATGGTCAATAAGGAAGCGGAATATGGCACGCTTTGCACCTATTCCAATGAATGGATGTGATTTTCCAATTATTCAATATACGGATAACACTCTGGTCATCATGAAAGCCTGCCCAGATCACCTACGGATTTTAAAGAACATTATGTTGGTTTTTTCCCAAGCCAATGGACTGCGTGTCAATTATTCTAAATCAAGTATGTTGCCTATTAATATTTCAGATAATGAGCTATCCTCATTATAGCTCTTGGATTTGATTTATTGGTGGGTTCTCTTCCCTTTCCATATTTAGGGCTGCCTCTCGGCACCACCAGGACGACTATGGTAGAGCTGGCGCCGTTAGTGGACAAAGTTGAGCGTAGGCTCAATGTTTGTGCCCGATTTCTTAATTATGGGGGCCGCCTCACTCTTGTTCAATAAGTTTTGTCATCTCTCCTGACCCACTATCTTTGCTCTCTGAAATTACCTAAAGGGATTATTAAAACATTTGATCGTGCGCGAAGACATTGTCTTTGGTCCAAAGAGGATGGTTCTATCACTCATTCTCTGGCAGCGTGGTCTTTGGTATGTCATCCTAAATGTCATGGCGGTCTTGGTGTTATCAATCTGGAATTGCAAAATAAAGCATTGCTTATTTAATAGTTACACAAGTTGTTCTGCTGGGTGGATACCCCTTTGGTCACTTTGGTCTGGTCCCCGCACGATCAGCCTCTCTGTGGCTCATTTTTGTGGCATGATATATTTAGCCTTATTAACATATATCGGAGTATTACTCGATCTGCTATTGGTAATGGGGAGACCATGTTATTTTTGGAAATATTTTTGGCATGGTACTCAATCTCTTTGTGACCGTTTCCCCATAATCTATTCTTACGTCCTTGTCGAGAATGCCTCTTTTCAACCATTTACGACTGGTTCAGTCAGGGATTTATTTGCATTATCGATTTTTGTTCAAGCCCATAATGAGCTCGGTGAAATTCACTCCATCGTTAATAATTTGTCTCCGGTGGATTCTGATTGGATGTTAGATCCTTTGCTTGGGGGACAAGCAATTATTCAGCTGCCAGATTCTATAAATTCATATTCTCCTTGGTCTCGATGGATCAATTATTTATTGATATTTGTAAATTTAAATGTTTCCCAAAACTTTGTGTTTTCCTCTGGCTACTTTTCTCTGATCGCCTTAATACATTACCAAATTCCGCGCGGTCTAGGACGTTTCAATAACGTTGCGGATGGGCTCCAAACTGTCGCTAAGGACAATCTGCGACGGTTTACGCGACAGAGTGAGAACGTGCCTGATCGACTGTCACAGACGATTCTACGACAATTAAGTTAACACTAATCCGTCGTGAACACCGCGAAGAACCATTCGACCATCGCGAGATACTGGCCGGCCCATCACAAGGGCCAACAAGGAGCGACGTTTTTTTTCATCGCAGGTGTGCACACGTGGCATCGTATTTTCCGTTACCCGTTACGTGCGCCACTGACGCCAGTTCTGCCGTTCCTGAGGTCATCATCGTCTTGACATTTTTAAAACGACGCGATTGGAAATATCGTTACCTCCTACTATGACATCATTGTTCCCGTTTTATGACGTCATAATACGTGCGACGTTTATTTTCTCGTCGCGGGTTCAAGCACTATAGGGGTGCCACATGGCGCTCTCATAAAGTTACACGTGTACGCTTACGGTGCGACGTTTTAAATCGTCTTAAGACGTCGCGAATCATGATCCAGCACGTGGGCCAACACGGCATCTCCACGTCGAAACGTATCTGTGACGTGTTTTTTCCGTCGCGGTTTTCATCTAATAAGGTGCCGCCTCATGGACCTACCATATAGTACCACGTGTCCTCGTATCCGTAACGGATCGTATCCGTCCCCAGGTACTCTGGTGACATCATCGTGCATCGACGTTTTTTTCCGTCGGGGTTCGAAAGGCCGTTTAGCCGGTGCGGACGAATTTTCAATTATAGCACTACTAGTTTTCACAGAAAAACACACGCAAAAACATGCAACAAATAATACTGGTTACAGCCTCACAAGGGCCACCAGCAGAGGCATCAAAGGCCATCTGCAATAGTTCGCAGCCTCACAAGGGCCACCAGCAGAGGCATCGAATGCCATCTGCCATAGTTCACAGCCTCACAAGGGACACAAAAAAGCTCAACAATAGCACCTACCAAAAAGCCACAAAATACATCATGAAGAGAAACCGTTTCATATCAGCTACCCAGTTCCCCAGCCGTAGGCTTGTGTTGGGGCGTACCCAGTTGCGCAGCCGCAGGGCTTGGTTCGATCGTACCCAGTAGCTGTTGAATAAGGGCATTGGATTTATGTTGAGACTGGGTATACTCTGCAGATTGCTTTCGAATGTCATCCAGTTTTTGTTGGCGGGTGATCCTGTCTGCATTAGCCTGATTCTTAGCTGCCTTCAGCTCCATGACAAGTTCCCGCTTCTCAGCTATCTCAAAGTCAAGCTGACGCTGGAGCTCACACTTTGTTGCTCTAAATTGGGTGGTTGTCACGCCTATGTTCTTTAGGAACGTAGGCCTTCAGTGGTCCTGCCCGAGCACAACAGCGACAGCTTTGGCGGCAGATAGAGGTGGCCTGACAGTGTCCCCCGGCGAAGCTGGCGCCATCTTCTCTTCCATTTCAGCCTAAAAAACATGCAAAAGGATAAGATGAGATAGCAGCTGAACTAGCTCATATGGAACATTGATATGAAATATAAGATGACAAGCATATATGAGCTAGCATATGACAAGCAATTAAAGTCGCATGTACATTACTAGCGACAAGCATAGATAAATTAGCCGACGACAAGGATGTACAAAACATAGTTGGAAACCATGCTGAAATGACACCACGCTCAAGTGCATATTTTAACACATGTATCTGGTGATGCTAAAATGACAAGGGATATGCATGTACAAGCATATATGCAACAACAGCCAAACTAGATTTTTTTAGATAAAAGGCATTTTATTGCCCAGCTTTGACTTAAAAAAGCTCAGAATTCGCACAGAGTTGATTACACGCGCTGCGGCATACAATTTAGCCAAAGTAGCTTTTTAGGTACATAGATGATGAAAAAACAGGCATATGAGGAACATAGATGAAAATAGCACACGACAAGCATGTACAGAACATAGATTCAAATAGCAGATGACAAGCAAGTTAAAGCATGCGTGTACATGAACTAGCAGATACCAAGAAAGTTAATGCATGCGTGTACATGAACTAGCAGATGACAATCATGGGTGAAATAGCTGATGACAGAAGTTTGCAGCATAATTCACAAAGGAAAGGTGTCCTACAAGAATCTATTGAGGTAAAATGTTGATTACAGAGATGTGAAGAATTCTGGGGGCTTACAATTGCTTTTTTCACAGGCGAAGGGTATGTTCCATCCCTCTGGCTAAAGTGCGTAGCTTTGAACAGTTGAACTACATCTTGATCCATGTCGCAACAAATCTCATAGCTCCGAGAACCCGTATGAGCAGGGAACATGACACAGCTTCTGCTTACTGCGGCTTTCATACATGCCGTCTAGACAAACAAAGTATGAAGTAGTAGCAATAATCATGGTTATAGAATTGATGCAATAGCAGTTCGAGTGAGCAAAGACACATACATGTTTCTTGGTTGATCCTTAGCTAGCTAATAAAGCTTCCCATTCAACATCTTCAGTCTTCTCTACTGGTGGAGTTTTAGGAAAAACCTTACTCTTGTCTTTGACTTTGTCCCAATACCCCTTCTTCAGACTATGACGCCTTTGATTTGTACGGCTCTTGAGATGCATTTGAAGAGAGGACACGATATAGGGGTCGTCGAGGCCCATCAGAAACTTTGGCTGAAACAAAAGAAATAGCATACTTTGGTTTTATGAACAGAAGTGGACAGAACTGAAATCAAGAGTTACAAAACTTACAGCCACATGGCAAACAAAGGCTTTAAATATGTCAATCCTTTTCTTGTTCTTCTTCCAATGGAGTAAGATGGGGACAACCTCCTTGACAACAATGGAACTTGAAGTGGCATACATGGCATCAATCTTCTCGTTAGCTGGCCTAGAACATCCTGGAGGAATAAAAATTCTGAGCCTCTTTCCTGTGGACATCCTATCGAGCCACTTTCCCATGTTTATTCCCCTATCAACCCCACCCCCGCCACTTATAGTGATGTCTCCAGGTTGATTATCTAAAAAAAATGTTGCCGTGTTAGAGTTAGTGTTCTGCATTTTGGATTTAATTCTGGAAATGGATAGCGCGGTTCTGTAACATTTTACCTTCCTGGCACAAGTGATGCCAATCTTAAGACCATGCGTCAGAAACCAGTGCCTCGGAGTGGGCATATACCTCCTCGACTTGGGAACCTTGGCCCTCATGTTGGAATGGTGGGAGCTCGACTTGGGGACCTGGCAGCTGGCCAACGAGAAGACCTTGCTCGTACTGGGTGTGTGTCTCCTCGCGGTGGTCAGCTGCATCCTTGTATTGGGCAGCTTCCAGATGGCCATGGGCAATTTTCTGCTTGTCTTGGGAAGATTCCCGCTAGCCAAATTGGGGAGTTGTCTGTTGGCCTTGGGGAGCTTCCTGCTAGACTTGGGGAGCTTCCTGCTGGACTTGGGGAGCTTCCTGCAGGACTTGGGGAGCTTCCAGCTCGAGCGGGGCGGCTGCCTTCTCAGTCACCACATCTACCACATTGGTTTGGACCGCTGCTGGCTGCTTGTGTTCGACATCTGTCGTCTTGTCATTATCAGATGGCTTCTTGTTCCCACCTGGTGGTGGTCTGACTGGATCTGTGGGCTGGTTCTGCAAGCTCGTACTCCTTATTCGACACGTTCTGGGTGCGGAAACTGCCAGTGCACTCTTTTGGATATTTTTATCTCCTGCCCGAGTAGCAGGTGATGTGTTGTTAGCTTTTTCAGTACGAACATGCTTCTTGCCACAATGGAGTGGCCGCCTGGAGGAATCTGCCCCCTACCGGACGTCGTCTTGACTTTGAAGTTCCTGACCTGCACAGTTCACATGTACAGATCAATGAGGCTGGTAGCACAACACATATGTAAATGTAGTAATTAGGCCACCAGTCCCACACGAGATAAGTAAGGAGCACCTTCACTGCTGAGCTATCATGAAATGGTGTTGAGCTAGAAGGTAAGGGTTCAACTTCTTCAGTGAGGTGTTCCTCCCCTTGAGGATCATACTGGGATCCAGAGATTTCCTTCTTGCTCTTTTTAGGGGAGAGTACGGTCGGGCTTGCAACAGCATATGCTAATGTCCTACCCAGCCGCGGATGGTTTCTCAGGATATTATTGATCCATGTATCGTCAATGGATTTTACAAGTGGTTCTAACATAAATCAAGAGCTCGGCGTAAGCTACAAACATCATACTAGATACTATAAGAACCCATTAAAGCTATAGAGTAAGATTTGGGTTTCTTCCATGGAGTGATGTTCTAACATATAGTGCTGGTGTTGATTGTTCTGTACTACTCCCTCTGTACTACTTACCATTTCAATTTTAACCACATACATAGTAAAATGAGTGCATGTATGTAGAAAATAAGCAAATTTTGACCATAGGAACTCATAAGCATCAAACAGGCTGAAATAATTATCTCGAGATCACCTTAGGATTTAGGTCCTTTTTCTTACAGCTTGCCATGGCGGAAACCATCTATCCAAGAGTCAAGGTGGCAGGCATTGACGAGATAGTTGCCTTGAGGTTAGTGACGAGGTGGCAGAACTCGACAAGGAAGTTCCCGCGAGGTCAGTTAGGCGGTGGCAGACATAGATGTAGGGTGAGGTTGGTGACGAGGTGGTCAAACTGTGAGATGGACAGGGAGGTGGCAGATCTTGACGACGACCTGGAAGGTGAGGTGGCAGATCTGGCGGCGAGGTGGAAGATCTGGACGACGGCCTGAACGACGAGGTGGCAGAACTGGATGGCGAGGTGGAAAAGCTGGGCGGCGACCGGGGAGTTGGGAGACCGGGAAGGCGAGTTACACGGCGAGGTGGACAGAGCTACGCGGCGAGGTGGGACGGAGCTACGCGGCGAGGTGGGAGAGCGGGACGGAAAGCTACACATCGAGGACGCAAGGTGGGAGTGCTACGCGGCAAGGTGGAAGAGAGGAAAGAGGGAAACTTCGTCAATGGAAGAAAGGGCGGCTAGTGGTATTTCATTGAGAGGCCGCGAGTGGGTAGATGAAGGTGCCAAATTTTTCAAGAGGCGTGCTCGCGCACTGTGGGGGAGGCGCCAAAATTTGATCCATAAGTTGGGGTGGGTGCTGCACGAAAATTTTGCGCGCGTGAGTTCGTGTGGGCGTGGACTGAAACATTGCTGGCCATCGGATGCATGATGGGTGACTTAAACAAATTGGCAATCTATACAATTAGTTATCAAATGACTATGCAATTAAATATAAAATTAATTGACCTAAAAGTGGGGAATGTCGGAATCCCGCCTAATACTAACAAGATGTAACCCTATCATATCTATACAAGTATTATGTGAGGTTCCCCCCGTTCCGACAGATCCGGGAGTTTCGGGTTCTAAGTAGTCCTGGAGCCTGCCAAAGAGTATCCGACGCCGGTGAAGCCCTAACACAGAGAGTGAGGGAATCTTGGGAATCTAATACCCATTCCACACTCTAAGGGCATCTCCAGCCGTGTTGCCCCCCAGATCCCAAAACGTCGCTGTTTTGGTGGCGCCGTGGCGCCAAACGGGGCTAATCTGGAACCTGGGGGGTGCGGTTTCCAGTCGCCCCCAGCCCAAGTCTCGGCCCAAATTAATTCAAAAACGGCGAATTCGTTGAAATAGGCGCAAATTCATAGATTCGACGATATTTTTACAGAAAGACGGCATAATTTAATTAAAACATTAAAAAGGTAAAAAACTAGGTCTACGGCAGGACGAGGCTCGCCGCGATCGCCCAGCCTAGTCATCGCCCTCCTCCTAGACGTCGTCCTCTTCCTCGTCGTCCTCCTTGCAATCGTCGTAGACCGGCATGTTGGAGGGGCCAGCGTCGTGGTCGTTCTCGGTGAAGGGCGATGGGTTCGCCACCGTAGCGAGCCAGCGCCACTCTGCTCTGCCTTGCTCTGCTCTGTAGGACAACCTTGCGCTGCTCGCTCTTGTAACGCGCGATGAGGGCATGCTGCTCATCCGACGTCGCTTTCGCGTTGAGCTGCTGGTAGACCTGGCGCTCCGCCTCCTCCCTCTGATGGGTCTCCAAGGATGACCAAACAGCGGCAGCTTCAGCCACTACCGCCGCCGCCTCGATGCCAGCACGGACCTGGCGGAACGCCTCCTTGTTGCGCCATGTGGCGAACGAGTTGCACTCCGCGACCTGTTCGGGTCAGATTGGAGGCGGCAGTGGCTCCTCCTGTGCCGGCTGCTGCTCGGGCGTCGCCTCCTTCTGCGGCGGCTGCTCGGGCGCCGCCTCCTCCTACGCCGGCTGCTCTTCCTCCTCGTAGTGGAACTCGTTGTCGCTGTCGTCGTCACTGTGGCCACGCGTCGCGGCCGCGGGTCGGCAGTACAAAGGCGAGTTGCGGCAGACCCGGAGCTGACGCGGCATCGTCTTAGGGTGTTTAGTTGGAGTGCGGCGATGGCGATAAGAGTAAGTGTGGTGAGGGCAAGGGGAGCGGCGAGGGGATGAACATCGAGAATGGGAGGAGTGGGCCGGCGGGGGCGCCTTTTGTAGCTCTGGCGGGGCCATTTACTGCGCCGATTGCCCGTCCGGCCGCTCGCCACGCCATTACTCCGGCAGCCTTTGACTGGGGCGCATGCACTGGCCTCCCGCCACGCCATTATTCCGGCAGCCTTTGAACGGGCGCATGCACTGGCCGCCCGCCACGCCATAAACGCCGGCAGCCTTTGACCGACGCGGGAGCCGAGAAGAAGCTCACGAGCAGGGGTTCTGTTCCCGCGGTTTTCCCACGCATCGCTGACAGCGCTGGCCCGCATGGGATTTCCCACCTTTACGCCCCCCAAGCCAAACCCAGTGGGCTGGGTTTCTCCTGGGTGCGTCGGCGCGAAATAACACTGAAACAACGCTATTTGGGCTTCTGGGGGGCCGAGTGGTGCAAAAACAGCGCTTTTTTGCTTCTGCCGGCGCTAAAAAGGCCGCTTGGCGTGTGGGCTCTGGGGGCGGCTGGAGATTCCCTAACACACATGGTACGGAATACCATGGGATTTGGTGGCATTCATATGCTCCGGAGCCCCACTCCGGACAAAACATAGCCCCGTTGGGGAAAAAGGCGGAACTGTCGTTCTGACCCCTCTACGTGAGCCGGAAGGGGGTAGCAAAGTGCAACCAATTGCTTGGTTGTGTTAGGTTATGCCCAAGGAACACCCAATACAATGGAAGATCCCACCTCTTGGCAAGATTACCCCCGTTCCGACAGATTCGGGAGTTTCGGGCTCTAAGTAGTCCTGGAACCCGCGAGAGAGAATCCAACGCCGGTGAAGCCCTAACAGAGAGAGTGAGGGAATCTTTGGCATCCAAGACCCATGCCACACTCTAACACACATGTTATGTCCTACCATGTGATTTGGTGGTATTCGGACGCTTCGGAGCCCCTATCTGGAGCAACGCTAACCCCGTTGGGGAAAAGGACGGAAAAGTCGTTCTGGCCCCTCTACGTGAGCCGGAAGGGGGTAGAAAAGTGGAACCAATTTCTTGGTGGTTTTAGGTTTGGCAAAAGGAACACACAAAGGAATGGTAGCGCCCACCTATTGGCAAGAATCCCCTTCGTTCCGTCAGATCCGGGAGTTTCGGGCTCTAAAGTAGTCATGGAACCCGCTAGAGAGAATCTGACGACGGTGAGCCCTAATACGGAGAGTGAAGTGATCTTTGGCATCAAAGACCCATGCCACACTCTAACCTGCATGGTATGGCATACCATGTGTTGTGGTGGAATTTAGACGCTCCGGAGCCCCTCTGCGGAGAAAGGCTAGCCCCTCTGCGGAGAAAGGCTAGCCCCGCTGGGGGAAAAGGCGGAACTGCCGTTCTGGCCCCTCTACGTGAGCCGGAAGGGGGTAACAAAGTGGAACCAATTGCTTGGTTGTGTTATTTTAGTCCCAAGGAACACTCAATACAATGTTAGGTCGTACCTCTTGGCAATTGGTGGCATTCAGACGCTTCGTAGCGCCTCTCGGGAGAAACCCTCGACCCGCTGGGGAAAAAAGACGACACTGCCGTTCTCGCCTCTCTACGTACATGAGCCGGAAGGGGTAGAAAAGTGGAACCAATTGCTTTGTTGTGATCGGTTAGTCCCAGGTAAAACTCAAGAAAATGATAGAGCCCATCTTTTGTCAAGATTCCCCCGTTCTGTCAGACTCGTGAGTCTCGCGCTCTAAGTAGTCCTAGAACCCGCGAGAGAGAATTTGACGCCAGTGAAGCCCTAACACAGAGAGTGAGGTAATATTTGGCATCCAAGACCCATGCCACACTATAACACACATTTTATGGCATACCATGGGATTTGGTGGCATTCAGACGTTCGAGAGCCCCTCTCCGGATAAACCCTAGCCCCGCTGGGGAAAAAGGCGGAACTGCCGTTCTGGCCCCTCTACGTGAGCCGGAAGGGGGCAGAAAAGTGGAACCAATTCCTTGTTTGTGTTCTTTTAGGCCCAAGGAACACCCAAGACAATGTTAGGTCCCACCTCTTGGCAAGATTCCCCTCGTTCCATCAGATCCGGTAGTTTCATGCTCTAAATAGTGTTGGAACCCGCAAGAGAGAATCCGATGACGATGATGCCCTAACATAGAGAGTGAGGGAATATTGTGCATAGAAGACCCATGAAACACTCTAACACACATTGTATGGCATACCATGTGTTCTGGCGGCATTCAGACGCTTCGTAGCCCCTCTCACCCTAGCCCCTTCGGGAAAAAAAAGGAACTATCGTTCTGGCCCCTCTATGTGAGCCGGAAGGGGGTAGAAAAGTGGAAACAATTGCTTGGTTGTGTTAGGTTTATCTCCAAAGAACACCCGAGGAAATTTTAGGTCCCACCTCTTGGCAAGATTCCCACTATTCCGACAGATCTGGGAGTTTCGGGCTCTAAGTAGTCCTGGAACCCGCTAGAGAGAATCTGACGCCGGTGAAGCCTTAACACAAAGAATGAGGGAATATTGGGAGTAAAAGACCCATTACACACTATAACACAAATCTTACGTAATACCATGTGTTGTGGTGGAATTCAAACGTTCTGAAGCCCCTCTCCAGAGAAATCTTAGCCCCATTGGGGAAAAAGGCGAGAATGTCGTTCTGGCCCCTCTACGTGAGTGGGAAGTGGTTAGAAAAGTGGAAGAAATTGCTTGGTTGTGTTAGCTTAGACCCAAGCAATTTCCGGGAGTTTCGGGATCTAAGTAGTCCTGAAACCTGCTAGAGAGAATCTGACACCCGTGAAGCCCTAACACAAAGAGTGAGGGAATATTAGCATCCAAAACCCATTCCACACTATAACACACATGGTACGTCATACCATATGTTGTGGTGGCATTCAGACTGTCCAGAGCCCCTCTCCGGAGAAACCCTAGCCCCGTTGGGGGAAAAGAGGGAACTGTCGTTCTGGCCTCTCTACGTACATGAGCCAGAAGGGTGTAGAAAAGTGGAACCAATTTATTGGTTGTGTTAGGTTAGGTCCAAGGAATACCCAAGGAAACGTTAGGACACACCGTTATTTAAGATTCCTTCCGTTATGTCAGATTCGGGAGTTTTCGGTTCCAAGTAGTCCTGGAACCCGCCAAAGAGAATCCGACGCCTGTGAAGCCTTAACACAGATAGTGAGGGAATCTTCGGCATACAACACCCATGAAACACTCTAACACACAAGGTATGTCATACCATCTGTTGTGGTGGAATTCAGACGCTCCGGAGCCCCTCTCCGGAGAAACCCTAGCCCCTTTGGGGGAAAAGACGGAACAACCGTTCTGGCCTTTCTACGAACATGAGCCGGAAGGGGGTAGGAAAGTGGAACCAATTGATTGGTTGTGTTAGGTTATGTCCAAGGAACACCAAAGACAATGTTAGGGCCCACCTCTTGACAAGATTCCCCCCGTTCCGCCAGATCTGGGAGTACTAGAACCCCCGAGAGAGAATCTGACGCCGGTGAAACCCTAACATAGAGAGTGAGGGAATCTTTGGCATCGAAGACACATGCCACAATCTAACACACATGGTAAGTCATACCATCTTTTGTGGTGGCATTCAGATGCTCGGAGCCCCTCTCTGGAGAAACCCAAGCACCCGGGAAAAAAGAAGGAACTGCCGTACTCGCCTCTCTACGTACATGAGCCGGAAGGGGGTAGAAAAGTGGAGCCAATTGCTTTGTTGTGTTAGGTTAGGCCCAAGTAACACCCAAGAAAATGGTAGAGCCTTTCATTTGCGAAGATTCTCCCTGTTCTGTCAGATTGGGGAGTTTCGAGCTGTAAGTAGTCCAAGAGCCCGCCAAAGAGAATCTGACGACGGTGAAGGCCTAACACAGAGAGTGAGGGAATATTTGGAATCCAAGATACATTACACAATCTAACACACATTTTATGGAATACCATGGGATTTGGTGGCATTGAGATGCTCCGGATCCCCTCTCCGGACAAACCCTAGCCCCGTTGGGGAAAACGGTGGAACTGCCGTTCTAACCCCTCTACGTGAGCCGGAAGGGGGTAGAAATGTGGAACCAATTGCTTGGTTGTGTTATTTTAGGCCAAAGGAACACCCAAGACAATGGTAGGGCCCACCTCTTGGCAATATTCCCCTCGTTCCATCAGATTCGGGAGTTTCAGGCTTTAAGTAGTGTTGGAACCCGCCAGACAGAATCCGACGACGGTGATGCCCTAACACAGAGAGTGAGGGAATATTGGGCATCCAAGACCCATGCCACACTCTAACACACATTTTTTGGCATACCATGGTATTTGGTGGCATTCAGACGCTCCGGAGCCCCTCTCCGAATAAACCCTAACCCCGCGGGGAAAAAGGCGAAACTGCCGGTCTGGCCCCTCTACGTGAACCGAAAGGGGGTAGCAAAGTGGAACCAATTTCTTGGTTGTGATATTTTAGGCACAAGGAACACCCGAGACAAATGGTAGGTCCCACCTCTTGGAAAGATTCCCATCAATCCATCATATCCGGGAGTTTCAGGCTCTAAGTAGTGCTGGAACAGGCCATAGAGAATCTGACGACGGTGATGCCCTAATAGAGAGAGTGAGGAAATATTGGGAATAAAAGACCCATTCCACACTAAAAAAACATTGAATGGAATACCATGTGTGGTGTGGCGGCATTCAGACGCTCCGTAGCCCCTCTCCGTAGAAACCCTAGCCCCGTGGGGAAAAAGATGGAACTGTCGTTCTGGCCCCTCTACGTGAGCCGGAAGGGGTGGCAAAGTGGAACCAATTGCTTGGTTGTGTTAGGTTTAGGTCCAAGGAAAACACAAGGCAATGTTAGGTCCCACCTCTTGGCAAAGTTCCCCCTGTTCCGACAGATCCGGGAGTTTTGGGCTCTAAGTAGTCCTGGAACCTGCTAGAGAGAATCCGATGCCGGTGAAGCCCTAACACAAAGAGTTAGGGAATATTCGGCATACAAAACAAATGCCACACTGTAACACACATGTTAAGTCATACCATATGTTGTGGTGGCATTCAGACTGTCCAGAGCCCCTCCCCGGAGAAACCCTAGCCCCGTTGGGGAAAACGAGGGAACTACCGTTCTGGCCTCTCTACATACATTAGCCAGAAGGGTGTAGAAAAGTCGATCCAATTGCTTGGTTGTGTTAGGTTAGGTCCAAGGTACACCCAAGGCAATGGTAGGACACACCTTTTGTTAAGATTCCCCTCGTTCTGTCAGATCCGGGAGTTTCGAGCTCCAAGTAGTCCTGGAGCCCGCCAGAGTGAATCAGACGCCGGTAAAGCCCTAACAAAGATAGTAAGGGAATCTTCGGCAACCAGGACCCATGCAACACTCTAACATACAGGGGATGTCATACCATCTGTTGTGGTGGAATTCACATGCTCCGGAGCCCCTCTCCGGAGAAACCCTAGCCCCATTAGGGAAAAAGATGGAACAAACGTTGTAGCCTCTCTACGTACATGAGCCAGAAGGGGGTAGCAAAGTGAAACCAATTGATTGATTGTGTTAGGTTATGTAAAAGGAAGAGAAAAGACAATGTTTGGGCCCACCTCTTGGCAAGATTCCCCCCGTTCTGCCAGATCTGACTTTGGTGAAGCCCTAACACGGAGACCGAGGGAATATTTGGCATCCAAGACCCGTGCAACAGTCTAACACACATGGTAAGTCATACCATACTTTGTGGTGTCATTCAGACGCTCTGGAGCCACTCTCTGGAGAAACCCTAGCATTGCTGGGGAAAAAGTCGGAACTGCCGTTCTGGCCTCGCTACGTAAATGAGCCAAAAGGGGGTAGCAAAGTGGAACCAATTGCTTTGTTGTGTTAGGTTAGGTCCAAGTAACACCCAAGGCAATGGTAGGGCCCACCTTTGGCAATATTCCCCCCTTCTGTCAGATCCGGGAGCTTCGGGCTCTAAGTTGGAACCCGCTAGAGAGAATTCAACGTTGGTCAAGCACTAACAGAGAGAGAGGGAATCTTCAACATCCAAGACCCATTCCACACTCTAACACACATCGTATGGCATACCATGTGTTGTGGTGGCATTCAGACGCCCCGGAGCCCCTCTCCGGAGAAACCTTAGCCCCATGATGTCTACGCACGCTTCTATTCTTGTACACTGTGTTGGGCCTCCAAGTGCATAGGTTTGTAGAACAGCAGCAAGTTTATGTTAAGTTGATCACCCAAGGTTTATCGAACTCGGGAGGTAGAGGTCAAAGATATCCCTCTCAAGCAACCCTGCAATTAAGATAAAAGAAGTCTCTTGTGTCCCCAACACACCCAATATACTTGTCAGGTATATAGGTGCACTAGTTCTGCGAAGAGATAGTGAAATGCGAGTAATATGGATGGTTACAAGTAACAATAGCAATCTGAAATAAATATGGCAGCAAGAAAACATGTAGCAAAACAGGCGGAAAACGGTGTTTTAATGCTTGGAAACAAGGCCTAGGGATCCTACTTTCACTACTGGACACTCTCAACAATGATCACATAATTGAATAACTAAATATTTTCTTTTCACTATGCTACTCTTAACCCTCTCCAGTTTGATAACGAACACTAATCATTATGTAGGGCTGCAAAACGCATTCTTTAAAGTAAGCATTCCCATGTCTAGTTAACCCCACGCTGCCACTATGAGCGCCCTAGAAGGTACTAGAAAAACACCACAATTCATAGAGGAGACACACACGATGTGCACACTATCGATCACCTTCACACCGCAGGACAAGGTGACTCCAAAGTTCATATTAATAAAACACTTGAGTAGCACAAGATGAAGAGTAACATCTACTTATTCAACTAGATTACAAAGCTCATGATCACATATAGATCACACCATGTGAGAGAGAGATGAACCACATAGCTACCGGTACAGCCGTCAGCCTCGGGGGAGAAATACTCCCTCCTCATCATATGAGACAGCAACGGCGATGGAGATGGCGGTGGACTCAATGGAGAAGGGTTCCGGGGGCACTTCCCTGTCCCGACAGGGTGCCAGAACAGAGATCAGTCCCCCGAAACTTGTCGTCAGCGGCGGCGGAGCTACGGATGTATTTTGTGGAAAAGGTTGATTCTTTTAGGGTGTATTCCTCGGGGAGTATATATAGGCGAAAGGGCGATGCCGGGGGGTGGCCAGGGGGCCAACACCACCAGGTGGCGCGGCCAGTGGGTGGTGGCGCCACCCTATAGTGTGGCCACCCTGTGGCCCCCCTTTGGGGCTCTTCGGGACTTCTGGATGCTTCCGGGACATCTAAGACTTCTGGCTTTCGAATCGTCCAATTTCGAGAATATTTTCAGAACAAATTTTCTGAAACTAAAAACAACAGAAAACATGAACTGGCTCTGTGGCATCTTGTCAATAGGTTAGTCCCGAGAAATCGATAAAAATGGCATAAAGTGTAAGGAAAATATGTGGGAAACAACATAAAAACAACATGGAACATCAGAAATTTAGGATACCTTTATGATGTATCAAGCATCCCCAAGCTTAGTTCCTACTCGTCCTCGAGTAGGTAAACGATAAAACAAAATAATTTCTGAGGTGACATGCTACCACACAATCTTGATCAAAATAATGTAAAAGCATATGTAAGCTGAGATCATAGAACTTTAACACAAACATGATAAATAGAACTTTAATAATAAAGCATAGCAATCACTTTGCATCATGAGAAGTATCTCAAATAAAAGGTCATGAATAACAATGCAAAGAAAGATATATGTTTGTTTCAAGTATAGAGAAATCATGGAAAAGTAGTATTTCGCTAGTCCTTAAGAGTGGGGCAAAACATAAATGCGAGGACACCTTCAAAGTTCATGAGGAAGACTAGACCAAATAATTTGAGAACAAAAAATAACACATCATGAATCAATTAATAATGTTTCTGGGACATATGCACATAAAACTCAGAATGGCAAAAATGCTCTCTCAACTGTGCGTAAAGTTAGAAGATGGAGACTCAACATAAAAGTAAAAGAAAGGCCCTTCGCAGAGGGAACCAGGTATCACTCATGTGCTAGAGCTTTTTATTTTATTAGACAAAGGTATTAAAAGTTTGACACTCCCCCCATCCATCCTTCACAAACCATGACTAACCGAATCCTCGGGTGCCTGCCAACAATCACATACCATGGAGGTGTGTCTATATTTTGGGAGATGTATGCTAATGTCAACGAATGGTAAACAGAAAATACAGTACGTCACAAGCCAACTGGATTCACAAGAGCGGCTCCCATATGAAGGACGCATCTGGGTAGAAGGTCATCCATGTTTCTCTTTTGTTTACACAATTATGCTTTGACTGATAAATAAGGGGCAAAATAGTGAAGAGATTTTATGTGTATTAATTTGGGTCTGGGCACCCCGCTGCCAGCTCTTCTATCATTTGGATAAGCAGATGAAGCCACTAGTCCAGGGTGTGAAATCCAATCAACAAATGAGATAAATATTCTCTATTTACGTCCTCATGAGTAAAAACAGGAACACAAAGCAGGAGTAATTTTGAAGGTTTTAAAGGTAACACATGAGCAATTTACTTGGAGTGGCAGTTAAATACCACATGTAGGTAGGTATGGTGGAGACAATAGGAACTTGGTTTTGGGGATTTGTATGCACGAGTAGAATTCCATACTCAGTACACGTGGACGCTAGAAAAAGACTTGGAGCGACAAATCAGGAGAGCATAAGAGCCATAATCATGCATAGCGACATAAACATCATTAATCAAAGCATAAGAGGTATCACAAGTTCAAAAACTAAATGATCACAGAGGATATTAGTGACTGGTTCATAGTGATAAACATGGTGTGAGCATGCGCCAAGTCCACCAAATAAAACATTCGAAAGAGAATACCATAAATTTATGCTTCAACATGACAAGAACAACTCATGAATCTTTCAATGGCACATTAAAAAATCTAGGATATTTGAGGCTAATCATGCTACTCAATAACCACAAGGCTTTAAAACTAAAATAACATCTAGCATGATATGAAAAAGTTCTAGCCACAGTCTATACAAGCTTCTACTTGCACCAATAAAAATTCTACTTTAAGCAGCAGTTTCTTCTCCCAAAAAGCACCATACAAGATATGTTTTAACAGAAATACTCTTAATGATACAGAAATAAAAAATGAGAGTACTCACATAACACTACTAAAACTAACAGCTCTGATAAGAGATGCATGCAAAACATGATCTAAATAAATGCTGCAGCCAGACAAAGATTAAGAATACAAAGTATTCCCCTAAAAAAGCGGAGCGTGTCACTCTCCAATAAAAGAATGCTGGGGTACAACCAAGCTTATTGCAAAAATAAGAACAAACTGAAAGCAAAAATAAAAGACGCTCCAAGTAAAGCACATAAGATGTGACCGAATAAAAATAAAGTATCACTAGAAGTGACTTGATAATTTTTCGATGAAGAAGGGGAAGCCTTGGGCATCCCCAAGCGTAGATGCTTGAGTCTTCTTGGAATTTGCTGGGATGTACCACCGGGTCATCCCCAATCTTAGGCTCTTCACACTTCTTGATCACGTCATATCATCCTCTTCTCTTCACCCTTGAAAACTTCCTTCACACCAAAATTCTCACAATCTTCATTAGCAACGTTAGTGCAATCAAAATAATAAATTCACAAGGTTAAGTTTCAACACAAGACTAACACTCAAAAACACATTAACTACTGTCACAACTTCTTTTAAAACTCTTTTTCTCAAAAGAACACCAAAATAAAGAGATTAAGAGGCAAATGCAATTGTTGGTAGAAATCTCTCAAAACACAACAGGAGGTAAAGATCGATTTTTTTCGAAATCTGCTGTTTCTCAAATAAAAAAGTGGTCAACTAAGAAAAATTGCATATATAACCTAGGATTACGCACAAAAAAACGCAGGTCATTTTTCTGTGATTTTATACGATTTTAATAGTGGACAGCAGAAATCTGTTTCCTGCGCAGAAATCCGAAATATAGTCTCAACTTTCCACTAGAGGCTTTACTTGGCTCAACAAAGACACAAAAGAAAAGATACAGAGGGGTTTCTAAGGAAATAGGAAACACCTAGGTGCAAAGAAAACAAAATAAAACAACGGAAAACGGGTTGAAAACGGAGAAATAAAAAGGGTTGTCTCCCGGTAGGGCTTTTCTTTAACGCCTTTCAGCTAGGCACAATGATTTTTAAAAGATGCTCACATAAGAATAAGAGTTGAAGCACAATAAGAGAGAATCAAGAGAAAATATAGAACACATTTAATTCTAACCCACTTCCTATGAAAAATCATCTTGTAGAAAAACAAGTCAACGAAGCATAAAGTGACTAGCATAGGAAGACAAAATAAGTGGAACATCAAAAATTTGAACATAAAGAGGGGAAACTTAATATTGTTGAGATGGATTAAACCATGTTTGTCTCTCTCATAATAACTTTCAGTAGCATCATGAATAAAATTAACAATATAGCTAGCACATAAAACATTTTTATCACGAGCCACATGCATAAAAGAATTAATACTCTCCACATAAGCATAGTCATTTTTATTAATAGCAGTGGGAGCAAATTCAACAAAATAGCTATCATTATCACTCTCATCACCATAATCATCAAACATAGGAGGCTTATTATAATCATTATTAATTTTCTCCTCAATAGTAGGTGGACTGAAAATATCATATTTATCAATACAATCATCATAAAGAACTCCAACATGATAGACAAGTTGTATATTAGGGAGATGGTTTTGGGTAATCCCTCCATAACTATGACAAGTTTCATAAGGATAACTGTAATCATAGCCTATGTTATAGCATCTTTTATAATAGTTATCAAAGATTGGAGGCATATTATCATCATAAGCAATATCATCATTTTTACTAGAAAGAGATGTATCAAGCATATAATCATCAGTAGCAAAAGGATTTTAAAACACATCATCCAGAAGCTGAGAGCTTTCTTTATCATCATTGGAAGGAACTTGGATGGTACTAATAGTACAACAATTATCATCATTTTCAGAATTGGTACCAAACATATTTTCAATATCAAAAGTAGTGTGTTTCTCCCAATCATGATCACTTTCAGAAATAACAGGCATATGAAAATCATCGATTTCAGACTCATCAGCAAAAGCTATAATATGAGCAACATGCTTAGGGAGAGATACCTTTACCTCTCTCCTTTTAATCCTCCTATTTTGGTAAACTGTCCTGTCATATTTTGGTAAACTGTCCTCTTTTCAAATATTTTGTATGTAAGTATTTGCATGGAAATTTTCAACACAATAAAGATGGCATTCATGCAAGACACTATTCATATCAAAAGTTCATCATGCTCATAAGGTGTGATCATGTCATCACCATACAAACTTGCATTGAAAATTAAAATGACCCACTTTACAGCAAAGTTCACAAATAAAAGGATAGAGGGCACACACTTTTTCACCAAGATCATTTAGAGCCCTATCCCACTTTCTAGTTTTTTCATTCCTGTGATGGTGATACGTCCATTTGGCATCACTATTTTATATCATAATTTTCTGTTATTCATCGATATATTTCATGTTATGATGCATTCCTTATGTTATTTTATCTTATTTTGCATGTTTTATAATTTTTGGAGAATAACACCGGGACCAGAAATCTGATGGAAAAAGCACCATCAAGATACCATATTTCAGAAGATCAGAAGAAGAAGGGGGACATCCGGGGGTTCCTAAAAGTTCAGAGGAGGAACTCAGCGAGAAGGAGATCCGGAGGGGGGCCACCAGGGGCCCCCACCTAGGGGTGGCGCGCCCCCTGGCCACGCCACCTAGGGTTGTGGCCACCCTGGCCCACCTCTGGGGGTCATATTTGGTGTGCCTGGCCCCGAGGGCAACCTAAGCCTCATTCCATCTCCGAAGAATTATTCCGTCGCCGCTGCGGGGCGGAAAACACCCGAGAGAGAAAAGCTCTCTGGCAGGGAGAAATCTGTCGGGGAAATTCCTCTCCGGAGAGGGGAAATCACCGCCATCGTCACCGTCATCACTCCGGGCATCATCAAGATTGTCATGATCATCGTCATCACCCTCATCATACACCATCATCCCGCTTTAACAATTTGGGGCCTCTATCGTTGATTTGCATTAGATCTCTCTCCCGGTATGGATTACTTGTTAGTAGTTGATGTTTGTGAGATTTATCGGTGTTTGCACTTTATGACCAGATTGTTATCATCCATTATATCACCATTGATTATGATCCATATAATGTCTTGTGAGTAGTTCGTGTTGTTCTCGAGGACATGGGAGAAGTCAAGTTGTTAGTAGTGAAGTAATGTTGAATAATATTAATGTTTGATATTTAAGTTGTGGTGTTATTCTTCTAGTGGTGTCATGTGAACGTCGACTACATGATACTTCACCATTTATGGGCCTAGGGGAATGCATCCTGTATTTGGCTACTAATTGTGGGGTTGCCGGAGTGACAGAAACCTAAACCCCCGTTAGGAAACCATTACGTGAGGGAGCGTAGGATCCCGGAGTTTAAAGTTGTGGTTAGATTTGTTTCTTATTTACTTTCTTGTAGTTGCGGATGCTTGCAAGGGGTATAATCACAAGTATGTATTAGTATTGGACGGGATGGTACATTATCATAGGTTCACCCACACAACACTTATCAAAACACCGAACATTATTCAGCTGCATGGAACAAAAGCACTTGACAGAAACCTCCCGTGTGTCCTCGAGAACATTTGTTAATCATAAGTAAACTCACCGGCTTGTCCTTTGCTGAAGAAAGGATTGGGCCACTTGCTGCAATTATTACTACTGTATTTTATTTACTCGCACTTTCTTTATCTACAATATCAAAAACCCGTACAAATCTGTTTTCCAGTATTTACACTTATTCCTTCATCAAAACTGCTTGTCAACACCTTCTGCTCCTCGTTGTGTTCGACACTCTTATTTATCGAAAGTACTACGATGCACCCACTATACTTGTGGGTCGTCAAGACTATTTTCTGGCGCTGTTGCCGGGGAGTGAAGCGCTATTGGGAAGTGGATTTGATAAAGGAAGCTTCTGGTATAAGTGTTGTTTTTATTTCTATTTACTGCTTTATAACACTATGTTTGGAACTCCTTTTGAGTCCTTATTTGCGGGCACTGCTGCCATTGCTAGGGTAGTAAGTGACCCACTGCATGATGATTTGGATCCTTATAAAATACCTATAAAGATTGTTAAACATGTTATGGATAACAACTATTCAGGTGATGGAAATGTCAATCCTGGTGATCATTTGCTCTTTTTACGTGAATTATGCGAGTTGTTCAAGTGTGCAGGTATTACAATGAGCCAAGTGAAGAGGAAATTATTCTCTATAGCATTGACAGGCCGAGCCGCTTAATGGGTCAAACTGCTGAAAAATAGCCATACTATTGAATGGGAGGAAATTGTACCCCTCTTTTATTCTAAATTCTATCCTCCGTGTGAAATCCACAGAGATCAGAATTATATATATAATTTGTGGCCTCATGACGGAGAGAGTGTTTCCCAAGCATGGGGGAGATTGAAGTTACTAATGCTCAAATGCCCTGTTCATGAGCTCCCTAGTAATATTGTTATTAATAATTTCTATGCAAGGCTTTCTCTTCATGATAAGGATTTATTGGACGCTTCTTGTTCTGGATCATTTACACGTATGAAAGATGAAGCTAAATGGGATCTTCTTGACCATATTCAAGAAAACACTGAAGGATGGGAGAATGACAAAGGTAGAAAGTCAGGTATAAGTTATGATTATGAATGCATTAAAACTTTTATGTCATCCGATGATTTTCATAATGTTAGTACTGCTTATGGTCTTGATTCTCAAGTTGTTGCAAAATTATATAAGGCTTTTTCGTCTTATTTTCATATTCCTAAAAAGTAACGGGACAAGTACCATGCTCCTTATAAAGATACTGTTAATTGCGTTCCTGTTAGAGATATAGAAGTTCATACTGTTGATTGTATTTTGCCTGAAACTTATATTGATAAAATGCCTTTCCCTGCTTAGGTAAAAGAACACTCTATGTTAGCTAGTGTGATTAATAAAATTGCAAGGAAACCTGTAGAACCTGAAGAACAAATAATTGTAGAACCTATAGTAGAAATAGTAAAGGACCTTGTTTCTGAAAATGTAGAAGAGGGACACATTATATTTTGTGAAGATGCTTCTATATTGTCTCTCGTCCTAGTAAATCTAGGAAACCTAGTGTTCCCGTGCTATTTGTTAGGATAGGTGATCATTGTTATTATAGTTTATGTGATATTGGTTCTAGTTCTAGTGCTATTCCTTATGATTTTTATAAAGAAATTATGCATGAAATCGGTTCCTGTGAACTTGAAGACATTGATGTGATTATTCAAATTTCTAATAGGGAAACTATTTCTCCAATTGGTATTGTTAGAGATGTGGAGGTCTTGTGTGGTAAAACTAAGTATCCTGCTGATTTTCTAGTACTAGGCACTTCTGCTAGTAATACTTGTCCTATTATATTTGGTAGACCTTTCTTACATACTTGTAGTGCTGTTATTGATTGTAAAAAGGAGAAAATTCTTACAAAGTCATGTGCAGGATGTGGTAACAAATGAGGTATTGAAACTCCTTGATGCTGGTATTATTTATCCTACTGCTGATAGTAGATGGGTTAGTCATGTGCATTGTGTCCCTAAGAAAGGAGGGATGCCTGTTGTGCCAAATCAAAATAATGAACTCATTCCTCAAAGAGTAGTAGTTGGTTATAGGATGTGCATTGATTTTAGGAAAGTTAACAAAGTCACTAAGAAATATCATTATCCTTTGCCCTTTATTGATAAAATGTTAGACAGGTTGTCTAAGAAAACTCATTTCTGCTTTCTTGATGGTTATTCTGGGTTTTCTCAAATTGCTGTTAAAAGCTTGATCAAGAGAAAACAACTTTCACTTGTCCTTATGGAATGTCACACCCCAGTTTTTGGAATCTTGTACTTTGTTCAAGAAGAGAAAAATTAGGGCCAACTATTTTTTTAACAACATGATTATTTGAACTAACATGCGTCTATGATCTTAATCATATTTTCAATGCTTCTTTATAAAACCAATATCAATTTGTTCGGAAAACACTTTTATAATATTTTCCCTGTTGTTTTCTCTGATGTTACTTGAGTGAATTTTATTCCAAGACTTGGATCATTCTTGTTTGAATCTTAAAATAAACTTTTATCTTTGTTGGATCCAAGAAAACAAAATTTCAAAATGATTTATGAAGGTTTTCTTTTAAATTTTCTATAGAAAATATTCCCTGAAAATATAGCCAAGTACTTGTTTTCTACCTTTGTTTTCACTAGGCTATAAAATGTTATTCTATGTTTTCTTGACTTCTATTTGTTCCTTGATACATGTACTACAAATCCATGAGCTTGGTTTGATTTTTGGATTAATAAAAATGATCTTTTGCTTGTTGTCTTTGTGGAATAAAATAAGGCAGAAAAAGGCATTTTTGGAAAACAAAGAAAAACAGAAAGTACACCTTTTCCCACATTGTTTTCATAGCCTTAAATTATTTCTAAATTGTTTTCAAAAGATGTTTCCAAAAGTTTAAAACATGGTTAACAAGTTCCCACTTTGAAAACAAAAATTGGGATTTATTTAACCCTTGAAAACAGTGTGAACTTTCTGATGTTTTTGCAGTTTTTAGAGACAGTTGTTTTTCCAATTTTGGGCATATGTTTTCCTTTGGATTTTTTTCAAGTTTGGAAACCCCACTTTGACAAATTGGTTCTTGGGTATTTGGACTTAACATTGGGCCCCTTTGCTGCTTCTAGAAGGATGAGAGGAGGCCATTTTCGAGAGAGCAAAGCAGGTGGAAGGAACATTGTTGGCATGGCATGGGCACCCCTGGCTTTGACCATTGTAGCCATGCTGTGGCCTTTCCATCTCTCAATCGCCACCCCCTGGCTTGCCCCTAGCTCCAAGGCACCTCCTGGCCCCTTCCCACGCCCTGCTCTGTCGAAGGCACGAGCTAGAGCTCACCCCCATGTCTTTTTGGGCCAACCCGAGAGCGTGCCCTCGTCAACCCCCTCGGCGCCGTGTCTACAAGTAGCCTAATACCTCCCCGCTCGCCACTAGCTCCTCCACCCCCTTTACTCTTGCATCTGACCAAACGCACGAGCTCTCGAGCTCACCACAGCCCCATCGGGCAGAAAATCCGCCGCCGGCCACCGTGCTCTGACATCGGGTGGTGCCCCGTTGCAACCCCTCCCTGCACCTGTTGCCACCGTCTTTGAACACCCCGCACCACGTAGGCTCGCCCTGGCATGCCCCCGCATTTTGTTGCGTGAAGGAGAGCTAGCGCCGTCGCCCATGCAGCTGCCCCGCGCCCGCACCGCCGTTTGAGGCCGCAGCAGGCGCCACGACCAGTGCCCCTCCACTTCCCCTAGGGCCTGCACACCCTCCCACCCCGCGCCGTCCCCGCCGTGCCTCACGGTGAGCCCCTCAGCCCTCGCCATTCTTCCGCCGCGTCTCGAGTGAGAGAGAGGAGATGAGAGGAGGAAGAGGATGCTGGGAGCGTCGATTCGGAGATCGACGACTCCCGTTGAATCTGGCCGCTTCACGCGCCCGTGCGCGCGGGGTGGCGTTGGGCTGTTTCTGCCGGTTAGCTGGGCCGCACGCTTGGAACACGGCCCGAGTGCCTTGCTGTTTTTCTTTTTGGTTTTTGCAGAAAACATATGTGGTTGCTTTGGCCCTGGGAAAAATAGTTTTCTTACAAATAAAAATTGAAAAAAATTGACAGAAGCATATGTATGTTTTCTTAACCATATGAACTTGGTAGATCTAAGTTTTGACTTATATTTTAATCACAAGATCTGTTTTGCCACAGAGTGTTTGTAAACATGTTTTTGGCATAACTTTTTGGACCTGTATCCAAAAGGGTCAAACTAAATTGTTTTGAGTAGCCTTTGAATAGATCTATCCATAGGACTTGGCCTCACATCAAGGTGAGATACCAAATGGAAATGCCATCCATTTTGGTAAAGGACCAGTAGGTTCTTCTAGGATTTTTAGAATGAGTTTAAAAATGATTTTTGAAGTAAATCCAATTGGATGAGTTTTCATATGACTAGATCTATCTAATCCTAGCTTGGATTAAATTTTGTAGCCTAGATTATTTTTGGTGAGCAACACTAGAAACAACACTTTTCTGTTTTCTTATTTAGGTGTGCATTTGTTTGAATTAAAATGCTTGATTGAGTAGATCTTAGTTCCTAGCATGTATAGATGTTTTGGACCTTGTTATTAGGTTGTTTTCTTGCATTGCATCTACCATACAAAGTGTGTGCATGTTTGGAAACCTTTTTCGTTATAGAAATAGCATTGTTATAATTCCAGTTTTATTATTTGATGATTATTGGGTGAACCAATCTTGGTAGGTTTGTTTTACCTAAGTTGTGTTGTGCTTGAGTTGAGTCCAGTACCATTTTGGTACTATTATTTTGATGTTATTATCTCTGTTAACTTGCATGTTATCTTGTAGTAAAGCATGTGTAACATTTGTTATTTGTTTTCACTAGTATGAGTAGCCTTGTATGGACTGCTTTGTTATACTAATCTTGTCATGTGTGACCTAAGGTTTTGTTAACTCTGAATGTCTTGAAATTAGTGGGCCCATAACCCACTGGTCCCATTTCATTTTGGTTAGGGATGCAAATCCCCAACCATACACTTGTGTGAAAATAACATGCATTACTATATGTTTGTCTAGTATTGTCCACCAAGGAAAATGGTTGTCATTTCACTTATGTAAGTGAGGTGTTTAGTTTTATTTGTAAATCCTAGTATGATTAGGTGTGGTTCATTTGTTAACATAATACTCCCTTGGGGTATCATGTTAATGAATGTTTCACTATTGTTTGGTAAATGGAATATTGTTTGTGCATAGAATGTTTTCCTAGTGATTGATAAATTATTTGTGAATGATTTTCATTGAGTGTTTGGATTTTTGAAAATTATTAGTAGATCTTGTATTAATTACATAGCTACTGGTTGTATATCATGCACATTTATTGCTTGTTGGTTAATTAATTAGAAAAGCATGTATTATTAGAATGGATATATGCTTGCTAAATAGATGTTTCATAGAATTATTTTATGGTATTTCTTACTAGCATGTGTAAGGTGTGTGTGCTGTTAGTAGGTATTTATGTTGATGAGTTGCTTTTTTAGTATCATACACCCTTGTAGCATTGTTTGCTTCTCTAGTGATGAACTAGTGTCACCACTAGATTGTTTGAGTTGCTCTAGTACTGTTTTCTGTATATTCTAGGCGTGTATGTTTTATTTCTAGCATGTTTAGGATGTTACTAATTCTGTTATTATGCCATGATTTGTTGATTTGCTTGTTTCTATTAGTTGTAGGATACAATTATTTCTTATAGCATGCTTGTGTAGAGTTCCATACTAGTGTACTATTAGTGCACTCTTCTTTTTATGTTATTTGTTAGGAGCATTATCTTTTGTGATAATTGGGTTTAGATTATGATTTATGACTTGTTAACCGATGGTTGAACTACTGATTTGTTTAGTTATTTTCATGATTTATGGATTCCATAACTTTGAGTAGACATAAGCATAGTCTATATCTAGCCTATTCATTTGTGGAGATATGCGTCAAGTTCAAACTACTTCAAGGGCAGGGACAACTTGAAGGAAAGCCATCCTGATGCTTGATGTTACTACACTTATCATTATCTATCATGCATGGTTTACTTCTGAAATTTTTTACAAAACTTTGATTACCAAAAACTTTTTTTGAGTGACTACTACTATTAATATTATACTATTACTACGCCAGTAGTTGATACTTGGTGTTACCAAGCCCATAGCCACCATATGGTATTTATTACCATCAAAAGTATAAGTCCCTAAGTGGACACCCTAAAATATATTTTTTCAAAACAAAGGCTTTATGGAAAACCCGGTGGAAGGCGAAGCCTTATCCACCGGAGGATTGTGGAAGTGGTCATTTTTGGGAAAATGGTGTTCTACAAAAAATGACACATAACCTAGTCTTCGCCGGACAAACTTTACCGTACTGCCACCCTACCTCAACATGAGCATGGGGCTTAACTTGAAGTTTGTTTTTGTTAGTGTGTGTTCTATCTCAATTTTCTATAAGGGTCGTCGTGCCCTCAAACCGATTGTCGCCAGGAGGGGTATACGGGACATACAAAGTGTGAGATTAAGTTCTCCTCCGGCTGCAGCAGTTGGGGTATCCTGTCTTGGCGGGGATTAGCACGATGTCGTGGATGTCGGAAAACTCGACTGAAGAGATAGACATGTACTAGCTTGGACATAGCGGATGGTTAGGATCAGTTATCTGATGTTTACATACTATTGTTACAGTCCGTGGTTGTTCGCGGCGGATGTACTGAATCTGGTGGATGTGTACAGCTCTGGAGAGTAAAACTATTCGGAATAGCCGCATCCTCAGATATGGACAGTTGAATGGCCATGTAGCTAGCATTGTGTCAATGTTTTAAAAAAGGAGTTTTCAAAAAGGTGTTGGACTTGTGAAGTTCTGAAAGGAGGAAATCTTGTACCATAAAGGTACCGTTGATGAAAAGCCAGAAGTTGTTTTGCAAAGAAAACCTTTCTTTTCTATACAAAAACTGGAAGTTGATTCCAAGAAGTTTTGCAAAGAGAAAAACTTTCTTTAACAAAGTTTTACAAAACCTCTTGTACATGTGATATCTACAAGAGAAAGAAAACTATACTATTTTCTTTTGAAGTATCTTCTTCATCAAAGATACAAAGATTTTCAAAATCAACTATGATATGTCTTTCATATATCATTTATAGTGAACCCTATATATAGCCTACCAACTACACCATATAAGCATACTTGCATTTTGGTAAGCGACATGATGGGTGTCTTGCTGAGTACATTCAAATGTACTCATATTGGTTCTGTCCCTGGTATTTACTTGCCAGACTTTGAGAAGGAGCCTCAGAAGGAGATCTACGAGGAGGAGTACTGCGCTGATGGACTTGCGAACTAGGATCATCTCCCGGTCAGCAGCCTATAGGTTAAGGCGTGACTTGGGCTCTACTACGTTTGTATGTTTAGCCTTCCGATGTGTGTGTTGTGTGTTTGCCCTGCGCGGCAATTGTGTTAGACTTGGTCATGTGACCATGTCTCTTTGTAAGTGTTTTATGCAATCCTGTGATGGATATTGTTTGTGTGTACTAACTTGCTATGTTGTTCATTACTGGTGTGATCTGGGATCGTGAATGTATGCATATCGAAGGTGTCCTTGAACAGTGGTTCTTGGGGGACCTTACAGAGTTGGTATCAGAGCTATCCTGACCTTAGGAGACCTTAGTTAGCATGGACGTTAGCTAGTACTCTGAAAATAAAAGTTAATAAAATCACATCACTAAGATGATTGTTTATCAAAATATTTTACATATTCCAGCCCCTTAGTGTTTTTTAAAAACTTACTTACACTAAGTTACACTTGAGCATCTTAAAATTTTGCACACTGTTACCTAACATAAGCTACTCTAAAATTTGTGTAGATGGCAGTTGTCTTCACCAAGTCCTTCCGGCTGGGATCGCATGCACCTTGCTACCGCCGTTTTGAGGAGGACTTGATCAAGATGGCTAGTCTTATCGGCCGCCCGCTACCTGAGTTGAAGGGAGCCCAGATTCACCATGATGGACGAGAATTGTCCTGGTTGGTGGTCTGTACCATCCGTGCACCCTTGCTAGCACCATCAACCCCTGAGATCACGTATGAAGTGAAGGAGAACAATTGGGAAGATGGTATCCTTAGAGTGATGCAGCTGACCATTGCCAAGCTCATGAACTTCTTTCGTGGCAAGTTTGAAGGCACCCCCTATAGATACTATGGAAGACGCGACGAGGATGACAAGCCGTTAGAAGTCACTGGAGACTTTGTCTTTGCTCGTCATTTCTAGCACATGGAGGGACAACTGTACAACACCCAGTTCTCCCTTGATAAGCTTAGAGGAGATTACGACCTCCGAGGCAGGGAGATAGACCAGCTAGAGAAAGACCTGAGTGTTTCTTCTGATACAGAGCGTCGTCTCAAGGTACTGAAGAAAATCATGAAGTACACTGACTCCCAGTACCGTGCACAAGTGAAAGACCTTCAGCGTCATCTCGCAACTAGCAAGGCCCGGGTTGAAGAGTTGGAGGAACAACTATGCGCTTCCTCGAGCACCTAGGATTGTTGCAGGATATTAGGAGTTATGTTGCTTCCACCCCAGACGCTTGTTTGTGTTTGTGTTGTGTGAACTCTACTAAGAGCTTTGTGTGTGCTAGTTGTGTTGTAAGCCTTATGCTATTGCCTTGTGAACCTTAAAGTTTATGTTATGCTTGTTAGGACTATGTTTCTTGCGTGTGAGTAGTCTTTGTTTGTGATTGTAGTTGCTTCTTAGATGCTTGTTGAGGTTGTGTTACCTACCGTTCTCATCTCTGTTATGAGCCGGTTTGTTTCGCAAGTTTTCAAAACAAAACTACCCTTATGTCTGCTCTCGTCTTACGCCACCCCCTTTTTCCACAGCATGGCCAGCAAGTTGCCTCCACCACCGGAGCCGACAGTTTCCCAGCTTTTGGCTATGATCATGGAAGACCGTAAAGCCGCTCGTGTATACCGTGAAGCCGCTCATGTAGAACGGGAAGCCAAGAGAGTCGCAAAAGGAAGATAGTGACGCCAGGAGAACCTAGTTCATGTGTGACTCGCAGTACCTTACCTGCGATGCCGCAACCCCCAAGGAAGCGTGGGATTGATGGACCAAAAACTGGAGGATGCTTTGTCTGTGGGAAGGAAGGGCACTTTGCTCGTGATTGTTCCTAGAGGAAGTATGATCCAGCTTGGTCTGGTGAAACCCAAGATGCCCAGGGTCATAAGGAATGCCAGACTTCTGCAACCAAAATAAGATAAAATTTAACGAAAAGGAAAATCTTGCAACCAAACTGAAACTAAGGCACGAATCTCTACCAAGCGTCTTTGGCATGTCAGAAATCTCCGGACTGGATTATGGTCGGTCCAAGAAATCCACATGGCCATCTTCAAACCGCACTCACATTTTGTTTCATTGGAGTGGTCCAAGGGTGCCGGAGTGTATGGGACCGGTTTGCGGCAGCGAGGAGGAAACCCCCCTTCGTGCGACGAGCACGAACTCTCGCCACTAGCGGCCATGCTTTCCTTGCGCGCCATGTGAGAAAGGGGAGACAGAGAAGAACCCTAGAATCTCCAAGGGAGAAAGAGGAGAGAGGGAATTTTAGCTGCGCTCCCTCGTCAGCGGCAACGGTGTGGTAACGGCGGAGGATTTACGGCTGCGGCGACGGAGGATTGACGGCAGTGGCTTTGTTGTGGTGTGGTCGAGTTATTTAACTGGTACGTTCATCTGTGTCAATGGCTAAATTGGGTCCCACAGTATCAATGGCTACAACGGTGCACACGACCTGAAGGTGGGGCTACGCACCAAGGGCATGGTCATTGCGAGTCAAAGCATTCAAACTGGACAGGATGTGTGGTTCGACGAAAATACGCGACGTTCTATGTGACCAAGCCAGTTTTGTCGAAGGCAAATGGGCTCTTAGTGGGCTACCAGCCGGAGACGAAAATCCGCAGCGTAAAACTAGCAAAAATTCGGGCAAAACCAGTCTGCGATGGACCAAACCAAAACGTCAAGAGAAAACTCCACTTTTCATCCATCCGCGACGGAAACACGCAACGTTATCAAAATGTTGCGCTCAAAACGTCCTTGATTGCACAGAATTTGGTAGTGATACTATAGGTCTGATGGATCGAAAACATTGAATCTGGGATGGAGATGTGCATTTCTCACTTTGTGATTTCGCTGATAGAGAAACTTTGGATCATCTTTTTTTTCACCTGCCCATTTGCTTCCAGATGTTGGGCTTCATGACATATCAGTTGGAACTTATCCTTAATGATTATTGGACGTGTTCAACATGCCAAGAGCTCCTTTAGGGGTCCCTATTTTCATGAAGATTTTTGCAGCTGCTGCTTGGAATATTTGGAAAATGAGGAATGACTTGATATTTTAATCCTTATCCCCCTCTTGGTGTCGATGGAAGGTTAGATTTAGAGGCGATCTCTCCCTTCATCAATTTCGAGTCAAGCAAGGGATGGTGGTTCCCCTCTTAGATTGGATCAGCCATTGACATCATTAAGATGTTTGATATATCTTTCTTGCCCATTGATGTATTTTTCTATTCTTAGTCTTCTAACTAAGATGTAACTGTTTCATTATTAATCTATAAAATTAAACCTAGGAAATTTCCCTATGGTAAATGTGTCAAAAAAACATTAATACTAAGTTTATAATAATGAGTTTAGTTCATAATCATATTATTGAATGAAATCCACTAAGATTATTATCCCTAAAAATATCATAGTTATTACATGACCCTAGTCCACTATACCACTCCCGATCATCATTATCTATAGCATAGCTTCAAAGATAGACATTACCATGTCAATCACATCATTGATGCGACTCATGCTTAACCTTTTGTTCCTCTGTCTTCCTAGGCCATCTCTATACACTAGGCTCACTTATCTAACCTTAGTGTATTTTAGTGCAACATGGCTTACACCCATTGTGTGCGAACGCTGAAATGGATAGCACCTAAGCGTCACGGCTAGCCCCATAACGGAGAACTTTCTTGGTGGTGCACACTAAGGGAGAACACAATTTTGGTATTTTATTTAAGGGATCATCTTATATAGTTACCGCCGTATATCTAATACAAACAATATAAGATGCACACAACACACAATAACATTAAATGTATTAAAGTGCGATATGATTTTTTTTTGAAGATTGTACCGTAGGGAAAAATCCCTATGGTTAGATTTTCAAATTATATGGGAGACCAGAGGTCTCGAAAAAGGACAACAATGTATGGTTACAAGCGGGGGTGTTACGAAAATAAGTTCAAGGGGGGAGTTAAAGAAGAAAACATCTTAAGTAACTAATGTTCTTACCCAAGAAATAAGGGGCTCCATAAAGGTAGCTTTCACTCTGAACCGGTGAAGCATAACATCAGAGCAGAACCTAATATGCCATCTCTGGAATGATGTATGAATATGCTGAAATATAAGATCGTTCCTAGTCTTCCAAATCTGCCATGTAGCACATGCAAAGATCTCAAGAAATCAAGGTCCAGTATAATGTGACCTAGCCAATGTAATTATGTCAAGTACTGGAATGTTGTTGTCCCATTGGAAATTAATAGGATCCCAACAATTAGCAGCAAACTGGCAATCCAAAAACTTACTGTGACCATATCACATCATACCCCCCAGCATGGCACCAAGTCTACGATGCCTCCTCTTGCTGACAGTTTCAACAATTCATAAAAACTTACTGTGACCATATCACATCAAAAGTCTCTGCAAAACAAAGTTAGACGCCTCTACTTTATCTTTTGCAAGTTTTATGTGGCTGCTAAGGCTTTCACAGAAGAACCGTTTCTACTTACGAATTACAACCACAATACCGATCAAACAATTGTCTTTGTTACACCCCTTTCAAGGCCCTCATTTGAAATTCCATACCAATAATTTAAGGAGAGACAGACACATGCCAGCCGCTTACATGGTCCAAGCCATGTGTTAGTTGCGGAACCAGTCTCGCTTAAGCGTACGTGTAAAGTCAGTCTGGCCTGCTTCATCCAACAATACTGCTGTATGAACAAGTGCACGCAAGAGGGTAACAATTGTTGGATCAATTCCCACATTCAACATGTATTATAATTGTACCAGCAGTACTACGCATAGATCGTCTCTGATACCACTGAAGGGGTTCGTAGCAGATTAGGTTTTCGGCAACATACCCTTGTAGAACAAAACATGGGGATTACGCTCCTGCACAAGCATTGCCGAGGAAGATGATGTAGCTGACCTCAAGGCCGTTTAGAACTTGGTATGTCGGTGACGACCTTGGTGCAACACTGATGGTCCTAGCCTCGCAAATGCAGCACCTCCGAGTATTCGCACATGTACGGTTTTTGACGACGACTCCCAATCTCTCTGATCCAGCAGAAATTGTGGAAGTAGATCTTCTTGATGGAGTTCCCACAACACGACGGCGTGCCGAGGTGAAGTGTTCTATCATGTGCGCAGCCTAACTTGGGTCTGCGGACTACGGGAGATAGGGAGGTGAAAGTTGAGGAGCTGGGAGATGTCTCACAATTTTTCTGGAATTAATTGCATTTTTCTCATGATTAAATCAATTAATATGCCTCTCTTTATATAACGGGAAGGGGAAGCCCTTTCCCTTTGCTCCCCCATGTGGTACTAAACAAAGGAGGGAGGAAGGGGGGTGCGGCCAGCCGCACCAAGCTTAGCCGTATGGACCCCTTAAGGCCCATAGGGGGAGGCAAATTCCCCCTCATGGGTTGCTCCTTATTTTTTTCTGTCTCCTTTTATTTACCATTAAATTAATATATAAATATATTTAATTCATTAATTAATGTATTTACATATATTTAATTCATGTGGCTCCAAAACTCCTTTCGGACCATTCCAAACTTTCTTCGGTCTTTCCAGGAACCCTTCCGGTTTCCCTTCTCACCACTTCTATAATTCCTATGTTTCCAAAAACGATTTCCGAGCATCGTCAAACCCTTAAGTGTGTTACCCTAAGGTTTGGGAACACTCCAAACATGATCGAGACCCCTCTTCGACCAATGATCATTAGCGGGACCTGGATGCCCATAATGACCCATGTGTATTCCACGAATAAATGTCATTGAACTAAAAATAGAGATACATATTCCCTTTTTTCACTTTGATACATGTATTGTCTAAGATCCGATCATTCAAATATCCATGTCATGTTCAGTCTGTTACTGACAAGATTTACTTTACTTGTTACCGTTATCTTCCATCCCCATGACCTAGTCATACGTTGTGCAGCTTTATGGATGTAATCTCACGGAGTGGGCCTAGATTATCTCTCCGTCACACGGATAAACAAATCCTTCTCTTGATACATACATCTCAACCCATCCCTTTGGAATTCTTGGTGTACACATTTATAATCACCCTGCTACGGTATGACGTTTGATGCAACCTAAGAAGACTCCGGTGACAGTGATTAAATATGATCTCACAGTCTAAGGATTAGGATACTATAGTTTCTCAATATTTCAACGTGTGGCACGACCATGTTGCAATACTTATGTTGGGTATGTCCATCATCTCATGCCCCCAATGAAATGACCCCATTGTCAACTGACATAAATGTCACATGATCGTGAAACCCTCGATCACCAATTGACTAATGAGCTAGTTGGTATAGAGAGCTCACTAGGGACTCCAGTTGTTTATATACCACACATGTATAATCGTTACCTATTAATATAGTTATAGCATGGTATAAAACTTATTATAAACTTAATGAGATATGACAATAAATAATCATCATTTATTTGCCTCTAGGGCATATCTTCAACAGTTGGAGCCCAACAAGGACCCCTCCCCCCAATCCGATTAAGAGATGGGGGAGTTCTAGAGAAACTAGGTCACCTCCCCTCTTTCCAAAGTGCATCAACGGAGGATTCCCTGGCCAATTTAGCCAGGGTTCTCCCCGCACATGACCTCGGCCCTAGTGCTCCCATCTTTCCCACAGTCACATGTGGCCCCACTAGGGTTTGACCATTCTCACCATTCGGGAACCCCAAAAATTTCCAGACTCCTCTGAAAATTTTCGGAACCTTCCAGAACCATTCCACCACTTTGAATAAAATGTTTGGAACCATTCCGTTCACTCTTGGTGACATTCCATACTCACCCATCATATCTTGAGACACTCCAAACAATCTTTCATTATTACATCATCTATATCTTCCATCGGAACAAAAATCCCAAATTCCATTGAACCTTAAGTGTGTGCCCATATGGTTCGAATACATGTGGACATGTCCAGAACTCGTTCCGTTAGTGGTAACTTATGCTCTCAAACGTGATAACATGATCGTTAGGTTACTCCAAGGGGAAGGTATGATGTAGTCTAGTGGAAATTTCCCTCAATTGTGGAAGCAGGGTTTATCGACCACTACGACTTTAAAGACTTGGAGAAGGTTGCTAGTTGTCTAGCACATCAACAAGCGTGGAACCTGCACACAACACACAAACTCTCCCTTGTCCCCAACTTTCCGAGAAGGTTTTCAGTCTTCTCATCTTGCTTAAAACTAGAGAATTAAAAGTATAGAGTAATTAAAAGTAATAAAAGAAAAAATGGTGCATCAAGGAAACAATGATAAGAGTGCTTGAAAGAAGGTTGCAATAATGAAGAAAATAGGACCAGGGGACATAGTTTCACTAGTGGTTTATCTCCAAAGAAAACAAACATGTTGGTGAACAAAGTACATTTGGGCAATTGGCAAATCATGAACGTATAACAATACTATTATGACGAGATATAGTTCATGGGATCTAACATCGTAGGCATTATGTCAAGGCATATGGACCGCTTTTCAGCATGCATCCATATCTAATAGTCCACCTCAACAAAGCTATCCAGCAAATCTATCTCGTATAAAGTTGTAGCAATGAAGTAATTGCTTTGTGTGCCACAGACAATTGCATTGAATAAAGTACGTAATGTAAGCAATGGTTCTCGTACGTAGACAAGAGCAATGTTGTTTTCTCCCTAGTGGCAACAACATATCCTGACCCATCATGTTTCTGTCACTCGAGCACCAATGTAAGGGAGGCATGACCCACTATCTAGCATATAAACCCTCTCTTGGAGGATAAAACAACTACACGGCCGGGTGATGGCGTGTAGACACACGTTCATTGGGAGACCCCAAGAGGAAGGTATGATGAGTACATCAGCTAGTTTTCCATTAGTAAGAAACCAAGGTTTAATCGGACCAGTAGGAGAAAGAAATCACATCTGAAGGTTGATGACAACTGATGTTGGCATGGCGCACTACTAGGATCAGCAGCAACATGGAATCTGCACACAACACAACCAAGATACTTTGCCCCAACGAAACAGTGAGGTTGTCAATCTCACCGGTTTTGCTGAACACAAAGGATTAGACGTATAGTGTGGAAAATGATGTATGATTATAGTGAATGAAAGGAAAATAGTGTTTGCATAAAAAGAGAACAGTGCTTATAGTGGGTTATATTATCAGTGTAAAAGAATGAAACAGGGTCCACAGTTCACTAGTGGTGTCTCTCCAAAACAGATAAATAACATGTTGGGTAGACAAATTACAGCTGGGCAATTGATAGAAATAAAGGTTGCACCGTAGTGCATATGCCGGACACGATGATTACTATGAGATTTATTTGGGAATTACTATAGTATACATAGACCGTAATCCAACTACATCTATGACTAATAATCCACCCTCAGAACGTAATCCAAGCAAACTTTTGGTATTAAGTTGCAAGCAACAGATTATTGCATTAAGTAAAGTGTGTAATGTAAACAATGGAATTGTCCTTATACAAAGCATTGTTGTTTTATCCCTAGTGGCAACAACACATCCACAATCTTAGAAGTTGCTATCACTCTTCAAAATAACTAGAGGCATGAACCCACTATCGAGCATAAATACTCCCTCTTGGAGTTACAAGCATCAACTTTGCCAGAGCGTCTACTAGTAATGGAGAGCATGCAAGATCACACATGACATATAAAAGATAGATCTATAATCAACTTGAATAGCATTCAATATTCATCGGATCCTAGCAAACACAACATGTAGCATTACAATAAGATGATCTTGATCATGTTAGGCAGCTCACAAGATCTAAACACGATGGCAAAAAGGAGGAGAACACAACAATCTAGCTACTGCTATTGACCCGTAGTCAAAGGATGAACTACTCACGCATCACTCCGTAGGCAGGCATGGTGATGAAGAGACCTCCGGTGATGATTTCCCCTCCCAGCAGCGTGCCGGGGAGAGCATCAAAACCCTCACGAACTAGGGTTGACGACCACGGCGGCTACAGAACTTTTCCTGGATGGAGGCTCGGGTATTTAGGGTGTTCCCGATAATATCAATTTATAGGCGAAAGGGCGATGTCGGTGAGCGCCCGAGGGTCCCACACCACCTGGTGGCACGGCTAGGGGCATGCCACCCTATGGTGTGGCCGCCTCGGAGCCCCCTCCGAGTCTCCTCCGGACTCCGGGTACGTGACAGAGAAATAGGACCCTGAGATTTTGTTTCGTCCAATTCTGAGAATATTTCTAGGACAACTTTTATGAAACCAAAAACAGCAGAAAACAGGAACTGGCGCTATGGAATCTTGTTAATAGGTTAGTCCACGGAAATCCATGAAAATGATATAAAGTGTATAGGAAACATGTAGCAAATGTCATAATATCAAACATGGAACATCATAAATTATAGATATGTTGGAGATGTATCAAGCATCCCCAAGCTTAGTTCTACTCGTCCTCAAGTAGGTAAAATGATAAACACAAAATAATTTCTGAGGTGACATGCTACCAACACAATATTGATCATCATTATTGTAAAAGCACTGTATGCTGAGATCATAGTACCCTAAACATAGGCATGATAGATATAATTCTAACAATGTAACTTAGCAACTATGTTGCAACATGAAAAGTAAATCAAACAAAAGATCATCAATAATAATGCACTCAAAGTTATATGTTTGTTTCGAGCATAAAGAAAACAAAGCAAAGTTGTATTCCCCTTGTCCTTAAAGTCATATCAAAACATAAATGCCAGGACACCTTCAAAGTTCAAGTGGTGACTAGATACAAGTAATTTGTGAACAAGTAATAACATATCATGAATCGATCAATAATAATTTTTAGGACTAATGCACATTATACTCAGAATGACAACTATGCTCTCTTAATTGGTGCATAAAGTTAGAAGATGAAGACTCAACATAAAGTAAAAGAAAGGCCCTTCGTAGAGGGAAGCATGGATTACTCATGTGCTAGAGATTTTTATTTGATTAAAACAGAGGTATCGAAAACATTTTTGAGAGAGCTGTATGTAATAGAAAGGCCCTTCAACGAATGGTAAATAAACAATACATTACGTCTCAAGTTAACTCGACTTTACAAGAGCGGCTCCTATTGAAGGACGTTCTTTCTACTGGGGTCAGTAGATCACCCCTCTTCTCTTTTGTTTACACACTTATGCTTCACTACTAAATCATGGGCAAAAGGAGTGAACAGAATTGTGCAGTAACCAAATTTGGGGCTGGGCACCCCGTTGCTAGATCTTCTAGCGAATTGGATAACTGGATGTGCCACTAGTCCATGTGTGTAAAGTCCAATAAACAAGTGAAATAAAGATCATCTACTTACGTCCTCATGAGCTAAAACAGAGCACAAAACAGGTATAGATTTTGAAGGTTTAAAGGTATCACATGAGAAATTTACTTTGGAGTGGCGGTTAAATACCACATATAGGTAGGTATAGTGGACACATTTGGCAAACTTTGGGTTTTTTGGGAGTTGGATGCACGAGTAGAGCTCATACTCAGTAGAGGTGAAGGCCAGCAAGATACTGGGAACGAGAAATTAAGAGAGCAATAATGGCCATAATCATGCATAGAGACAAAAACATTATTAATCAAAACATAAATGATATTACAAGTCAAAAACTAAATGATCATAGAGTCTAAGGTCAGTGGTTCGTAGTCATAACATGGTGTAAGCATGCTCCAAGTCAACCAAATAAAGCATTCGAAGGAGAATACCACAATATTATGCTTCGATATGATAAAAACAACACATGATTTCTTTCAATGGCACATTAAGCAATCTCAGATATTTTAGAAAAGTCATTCTACATCAATAACTACTAAGTATAGAATTAAAATAATATCTAACATGACATGGTAAAGTCTAAGCCACAGTCTAAACAAGCTTTACTTACACCATTATAAGCATGAAATAATTTTTTGCTTTCCAACACCAATCATTTTATTTCAACAAAAACTATCCAAATAATTTATCAATGAAACAAGAGAGTACTACTCTACAAGAACTAACAACTCTAAATAAGAGATGCATGAAAAACATGAGCTAAAAGGATTGAAGTGGCTAGATGATAAATGAAGAATACGAGTATGATAAATGAAGAATACGAGTATTGATATGAAAAAGTGGAGCGTGTCTCTCTCCCACACAAGAATGCTAGGATCCAACCAAGTTTATTACAGAAAATAAAAGAAAATAAAAACAAACAGACGCTCCAAGTAAAGTACATAAGATGTGACTGGATAAAAATATAGTTTCACTAGAAGTGACCTGATAAGTTGTTGATGAAGAAGGGGATGCCTTGGGCATCCCCAAGATTAGACGCTTGAGTTTTCTTGGAATTTGGTGGGATGATCCAAGGGGGCATCCCCAAGCTTAGGCTTTTCACTATTCTTGATCACATTATATCATCCTCTTCTCTTGACCATTGAAAACTTCCTTCACATCAAACTCGAATTAATTCTCATTAGAGGGTTAGTGCATAATAAAAAACTCACATGTTCTCCATGGACACAAGCATTAATAATACTTTCTAAACATGAGCTACAGCCACAGATGTTCTCATGGAGCAAAGAAATCCACTCAACACAGTAAAAGAAATAATGCAAAGTAAATGGCAGAATATGTTAAAACCAGAAGAGTTTGTAAAGACGAATTTTTTCGAGGCACGTACGTTGCTCAGATCATAAACTACGAACTAAGAAATGTTGGAAATTATGGAAAATTATACGATGGACAACAAAATATGTTCCTATGTAGAAATCCAAATCTAGCATCAACTTTGCACTAGAGACTTTACGTGGCACAACAATTCGAAAGAGTAAAGATACAAAGGAGTTGCTACATAAGTAAACAACACCATGACTCAAAGAAAACAAAAGAAAAATTGCAGAAATAAAACATGGGTTCTCTCCCAAGAGTGCTTTTCTTTAACGCCTTTCAACTAGGCATAGAAAGAAAGAATCAAGTATCTTCAAATGAAGAAGCATCCAAATCATAATTTTTTCTCATAACAGAATCAAAAGGTAGCTTCATTCTCTTCCTAGGAAAGTGTCCCATACCTTTCTTTAGTGGGAATTGATATTTAATATTCCCCTCTTTCATATCAATGATAGCACTGACAGTTCTCAGAAAAGGTCTTCCCAAAACAATAGACAAGAAGCATTGGATTCAATATTCATAATAATAAAATCAACGGGGACAAGTTTATTGTTAACCATAATAAAAACATCATCAACTCTCCCCAAAGGTTTCTTCTTAGCATTATCATCAAGACGAACATCCAAATAACAGTGTTCCAAAGGTGGTAAATCAAGCATATCATAAAGTTTCTTAGGCATAACAGAGATACTAGCACCAAGATCACATAAAACATTACAATCAAAATCATTCACCTTATCTTAATGATGGGTTCCCAACCATCTTCTAACTTCCTAGGGATAGAAGCTTCATGTTTTAACTTTTCCTTTCTAACTTGCATGAGAGCATTTGTAATATGTTTTGTAAAAGCCATATTTATAGCACTAGCATTAGAACTTCCAGCAAGCTTTTGTAGGAACATAATTACTTCAGAAATATTGCAATAATCAAAATCAAGATCATTATTATAAAAGGTAATGGGACCATTGTCTCCCATATTTTGAAAAATTTCAGCACTTTTATCTCGAACTGTTTAAGTGGTTTCACGCAATTTTAAAGGTTTAACAGAAGAAGTGGAAACATTGCCAACACTAATTACTTTACAATTAATAGTAGGAGGTTTACTAGCATTTGAAACAGCATTACTAGTGGTGGTAATAGTACAAACTCTAGTTATATTATTCTTTCTAGCAATTTCATCTTCTTTTTCCCACCTAGCATGCAACTCAGGCAACATCCTAACATTTCATCAACTATAACTTGAATGGCACTTAAAGTTTTTCTTTCTTTAACATCATGAGGCATAACCTTAATTTTCAGACGATCAACATCAAGAGCGAGGCTACCAACTTTAAAAGCAAGAACATTAATTTTGCCAAACTTTTCCTCAGCTGATTTATTAAAAGCAGTTTGTGTACTAATAAAGTCTTTAAGCATGATTTCAAGATCACAGGGTACACTTCTATTGTTGTTGTAGGAATTACCATAAGAATTGACATAACCATTACCATTATTAGAAGGATATGGACTATAATTGTTACTACCAAAATTATTTCTGTAAGAATTGTTGTTGAAATTGTTATTTTTAATGAAGTTCACATAAACATGCTCTTCTTGAGAAACCAAAGAGGCTAAAGGAACATTATTTGGATCAACATAAGTTTTACCATTCACAAGCATACACATAATTTCATCAAGCCTATCACTCAAGGAAGAGGTTTCTTCAGCGGAATTTACATGCTTACCTTGTGGATCTCTCTCAGTGTGCCATTCAGAATAATTTATCATCATGTCATCAAGAGGCTTTGTTGCATCACCCAAAGTGATGGACACAAAGGTGCCTCCAGCAGCTGAATCCAGAAGGTTTCTTGAAGAAAAATTCAGACCTGCATAAAAGTTTTGGATGATCATCCAAGTAGTCAGTCCATGAGTGGGACAATTCTTTACCAAAGATTTCATTGTTTCCCAATCTTTAGCAACATGCTCATTATAAAATTGTTAAAAATTCATAATATTACTTCTTAAACATATAATTTTAGCAGGAGGATAATATTTTCCAATGAAAGTATCTTTACATTTAGTCCAAGAATCAATACTACTTTTAGGCAAATATAGCAACCATTCTTTAGCTCTTCCTCTCAAAGACAAAGGAAACAATTTCAGTTTAATAATATATCCATCTACATCTTTATACTTTTGCATCTCTCAAAGTTCAACACAATTATTAAGGTGGGCAGCAGCATCATCAGAACTAACACCAGAAAATTGCTCTCTCATAACAAGATTTAACAGGGCAGGCTTAATTTCATAAAAATATGCATTAGGAGTAGGTGAAGAAATATGTGTACAAATAAAATCATTGTTGTTTGTTCTAGTAAAGTCACACAACTTGGTGTTCTCAGGGGTACTCATTTTAGCAAGATTAAAACAAGATAACAAAAATAACAACCATAATAAGAACTAATTTTTTTTGTGTTTTTACATAAACAAGCAAACAAGACAAAATAAAATAAACTAAACTAAACAATAACAAAGTAAAAAAGATTGGAGGTGAGATTCTCCCCTTGAAAAAAAATCATCTTCCGCCCCGGCAATGGCGCCAAAAAAAGAGCTTGATGGCGTGTAGACACACGTTCGTTGGGAGACCTCAAGAGGAAGGTATGATGAGTATAACAACTAGTTTCCCTCAGTAAGAAACCAAGGTTTAATCGGACCAGTAGGAGTAAGAAATCACTTCTAAAGGATGGTGACAGCTGATGTTGGCAGGGCGCACTACGAGGCTCAACAACAACGTGGAATCTGCACACAACACAACCAAGATACTTTGGCCCAACGAAACAGTGAGGTTGTCAATCTCACCGGTTTTGCTGAACACAAAGGATTAGATGTATAGTCTGGACAATGATGTATGATTGAAGTGAATCAAAGGAAGAAAGTGTTTGCAGTAAAAGAGAACAATGCTTGCAGTGGGTTGTATTATTAGTGTAAAAGAATGACCGGGGTCCAAAGTTCACTAGTTGTGTCTCTCCAAAACAGATAAATAACATGTTGGGTAGACAAATTACAGCTGTGCAATTGACAAAAATAGAGGTTGCACCATAGTGCATAAGAAAGACACGATGATTAATATGAGATTTATTTGGGCATTACAACATGATACATAGACCGTAATCCAATTGCATCTATGACTAATAATCCACCCTCAGAACGTAATCCAACCAAACTTTGGGTATTAAGTTGCAAGAAACTGATTATTGCATTAAGTAAAGTGCATAACGTAAACAATAGAATTATCCTTAGAAAAAGCATTATTGTTTTATCCCTAGTGACAACAACACATCCACAATCTTAGAAGTTGCTGTCACTCTACCAGATAACTGGAGGCATGAACTCACTATCGAGCATAAATACTCCCTCTTGGAATTACAAGCATCAACTTGTCAGAGCATCTACTAGTAACACCTTATGCAGCGAGCCGGTCGGGGGAACCGCCTTAGTCCTATGTACGAGAACCGGCTGAGATTGTGGGTATCGTAGTAGTGGGAGCGACTTGATTGGGGAGGTAGCTCCCTCCTCTTAGCCTACGGGCGATCTAGGTCAAGGGGGTGCGGCTGCACCCCTTTCCTCCCATTTTGAGTTGGCTCCTAGCCCAATTGGGATAGGAGTGCACTTTCCTTTTTCTCACTTGGGGCTTTCCTTGGCCCTAAAGTTAAGTGGAGAACCAGCCCATGGGGGATAATGCGCTATCCTAGGTGGTCCAGAGGGCCCATGCTGCCATGCCCTTTGTGTGGTGCAGCCTAGGAATCTATGTGTCACACCCCAGTTTTTTTGGGTCACATGTAACACAGTGAGAGAAGCCATTTTTGTGAGCCAACAAAAACTTTTTAATGCACTTATCTAATCCAACATTATGTGATGAACCATGAGTATTTATGCAATGCAAGCAAGCCTTTGATTAAAATCATTTATCAATTTTTCCTGATGTTTCCTTATTGTTTCTATGTTGTTTTCTATGTGATGATTTGAATACTTTTCATGAAAAAAATTGTAACAATGTTGTTTTAAACTTAATGATAATAATTTTCTTTGTTTGATATGGAAAAAGAATATTTAGGTGTTTTCTTTTAAGTTTTCTATAGATACTTGTTTCTGAAAAATTAGCCAAGTAGCTGTTTTTAGACCATGTTATCTATATGTTAGGGAATCATATTTTATGTTTTCTTGGCATGAATGTGTTCTCTAATATATGTAATACAAATGTATGAGCTTGGTTTGAAAATTTATTTGAGAAAACAATCAAATGCTTGATGGTTTTTGTGATAAGAAATTAAGGCAGAAAAGTGGTTTTTAGGAAAACAGAGAAAAACAGAAACTAGCTGTTTTCCCACCTTGTTTTGAGTGCATTTTTGAATTTCAAACTTGTTTTATTTTGTTGATTATGAAAGTAAAAATCATGCTTAACAAAACCATACTTTTAAAACAAAGTTTGGAAATGGTTTGGTTCTTGGAAACATAGCCAACTTTTGGTTGATTCCATCTGTTTTCAACACTTAGCCAAAATGACTAAGTCATTTTAACTGAAACTGAATTTTGCTGAAATCAGTGAAATGCACCAAACTTTGCATGATCATAACTTCTGTTTGGAGTTGAATTAACCAGTGCCACTTGGACCTTCTAGAAGCCCTATCTACCCTTAACATTTTCCTACCATTGGATGCTCGAGTGGTTGACCAGAGAGGAGAGGAGAGGAGAGGAGGGGTTTCAGAGAGGGAAAGGAGGGGGATGGCATGGGCGGGCTGACACTTGTGCCACTGTGCTTGTGCACTGTCGCCATGTCCACACCCTTTTCCACTCCCCACCCGTTGCTTGGCCTTGACCACACCCTAGACCACCCCCTGGACACGCCCAAAGGGCAAGGGACACGACATGGGCGCCGGGAGCACGTCCCCGAGCTCACCGCTGCTGCCCCGAGTGCACCCTATTGCACACACTTGTGACACCATGGCTATAAAGACATGGGCACGTTCACACCGCGCCAGCACGCTCACCCCACACCACTCTCACCCTCTGTCACAGACCGCGCATGCTCGGGGCTCTCTGTGAGCCCAGCGAGCTCGTAGACGCTGCCGGCCACTGCGGAGGGAAAAGAAAGCTGGAGCACACCTTGTGAACTTCCACCCCTCTTCTTTGCCCCCACCGTGCTCGCCTCTGTCCGTAGACACGCCCTGACCCCATCGTTTGTCCCCTCGTTTGCAGAAACGCCAGGGAGCTCGCAGGAGCTGCCGAGGACCCGCAGACGCGCACCGTCGACTGGAGCCATCCCGAGTCGCAACGCCGCCGCCCCTGCACCGCACCAACCCCGTGAGACTCCATCGACCCCGCGCCACCGCCCTACTCAGCCCCAAGGTGAGCTAACCGTGAGATCGCCGCCGTCCCGGGTTTCCGATCGCGAGCGAGAGAGAGAGAAGAGAGGGGAGAGGAAGCAGACGGTCATGCGCTGTTGATCTCACGATCAACGACCACGTTTAAAATATGAAACGGTACACGCGCCGTGCGCGCTCGCTCAAGCGAGCTGAGCCCGAATGGCTTAGTGGGCCGCGCGCGCAGATGAAGCCCCAGCCTGTGTGTTTTTCTTTTTCCTTTTTGAAATTAACTGAAACTTGCACGTTTGCTTTAATCGTGTTAAAAATAGAAAACCTCAGAAATAAAATCTACAAAAATTCCTAGTGATATATCTACTTTTTCCTGGACGCATGCAACTTGTAGATCTACTTTTGGAGCATTATTTTGTCTGTGATAAATCTTGTGTTACACAATGTCTGTTAGAGTAAAAGTGAGGTAACTTTTTGTATGTGTGTTCAAAATGTGCAAACTAAAATTCTCTTGGTAGCTTATGACTAGATCTATCAGTAGGGATTGTCCTCACGTCAAGGTGAGCTTCCATTTGGAAATGTCATCCATTTTGGTATATGTCCAGTATCATACACTAGTATTTTTAGAAGTTGTTTAAAAATACTTTTTTGTGTGAATCCAACTGGATCTGTTAGTATATGCATAGATCTATGTTACCCTAGCTTTGTGTGATTATTAGAGCTCTAGATTTATTTTGGAAACAGATCTAAGTTTTTGCACTTTTCTGTTAGAAATAGAGGGTGTAGAAATAGTTTAGAATAATTGCTTGCTAGTTGTTATTTTGTTTTCTAGCATGTTTAGATATTTTGCTTGGTGTTGACATGTTGTTTACTTACAGACCTAGCATGTAAGAAAGTGTGTGCATGTTTGGAAAAGATATGGAAATAGTATATACATAGTGTTGTTTTCTAGTCTTTATTCTTAATAGATCTTGTGAGCAAGTGTAGCTATTTTTATTACCTAAGTTTTTAGTGGTGTTTTTTTGGATCCAGTACCATTTTGGTACTGATTTGGGGTTGTTTTCACCTCTTTTAGGTTGCACATAATTTCTTAGAGAGGCATGTATAGCTTTGAGTGTTTAATTGTTCATAGTATTTTCACTAGTATCAATAGTTGTAATTTTGTTTGGTGGAAAAATTGTTTTCCACAAGTTGGACCAAAGGCTTAGGACCTCTTTAATGTCATGGAAAACCTAGTGGAACACCCACTAGATCTATTTCTTTTTGGTGAGAAATGGCATTTCTCAACCATAGTAGTAGTAGTAATTATGGTTATATTGGTGTATGCTTGTGGATTGTTGCCTTGCAAACTTGAGTGTTATTTTGTTTTGTGCATTGCTTGTTGTATTGTTTGATTTAGTAACATTGCTTGCTTAGTTTGGTTCTGATTGTGTGTCGTTATTTTATTTTTGCGACGATAGAAAACGAGGAAGAGATAGTTGGTGCAGAAGGATATTACTATCACTCCTATTGCTACCACGAGCAAGACCCGCACCTCCACCAAGGCAAGCCATCCTAAAGCTTGTTGTTATACTATTTATCATTATGTATCATGCATGTTCTACTTATGAAGTTTTACAAAAACTTGATTACCAAAACTATTTTTTAGTGGCTATTATTACTACTAATATTATATATGTATATTATCACATTGCGATGAGTCAAGTTAGTGTTACCAAGCCTTTAGCCACCATAAGGTATATAAATACCGCCTGATAATAATCTTGAGTCCCTAAGTGGACACTTTAAAAATGTGATTTTGCAAACAAATGACTTATGAAAAGTCCACGGTGGAAAGGTGGAACCTTGTTCACCGGGGGAGTGAAAGGGTGTGTTTTCAAAAATGTTTACAAAAGACAGATAACCTAGTCTTCGCTGGAAAACCAAGAAGTACTGCCACTCTACCTCAACATGGGTACGGGGCCTATCTAGATACTCTTTCTCGTTAGTGTGTGTTTTATCCCAATATGCTATAGAGAGGATGATTCTCTGAACCGAAGTGTTGCCAGGAGGGAGAAACGGGACATACATAGTGTGGGATTAATTTTTCCTCCGGATGCGACAGTTGGGTCTCCTGCCGTGGCGGGGTGGGACCTGGTGCCGGGGAGATTACAACCAACTGAAGGGATAAGCATATACTAGCTTGATCAGAGTGGATAGTTAGGATCAATTATTTGATGCTTGCATATCGCTGTGTCGATCCATGGGCAGTTCATGGCAGATGATTGGATCTTGTGGATTGTGTACACCTCTGCAGAGTAAAACTATTCTGAATAGCCGAGCCCTCGGACCTGGGAAGTTGAATGTCCATGTAGCTAGCATTGTGTCATTTTTCAAAAGGATGTTTTTGAAACGAAGGACTTGTACGTGAGAGGTACCGATGAAGAAGCTGGAGTTGTTTCCCAAGAAGTTTTGCAAAGAAAAACTCTCTTTTATAAAACAAGTTTTATAAAACTTCTTGTACATGTGATATCTACAAGAGAAAGAAAATTATGATATTTTCTTTTGAAGTATCTTCTTCGACAAAGATATAGAGATGTTAAAGCAACCATGATGTTATCTTACATACACCATGGGTAGTGATCCCTATTTATAGCCTACCTATCCACCATATAAGCATGCTTGCATTTGTACGTTTATAAAGGATGTCCTGTAGAGTACATTCAAATGTACTCATATTGGTTTCGCCCCTGGCTATTTACATGGCCAGACTTTAAGGAGATGCCACCTAAGGAGGAGTATGAGGAGGAGTACTTTTCCAACGACTATGCGAATTAGGCCCGGCTCCCGGTTCAGCAGCCTGTTGGTGAAGGCGTGACATGAGCTATCTACGTTATGTTATGTTTCCGCTGTGTGTTTGTGAGACATTTGCCTGTCCTGCGTGACAGTTGTTAAGACTTGATCATGTGACCATTGCTTGTAAGACTCTATTTATTCGTGTAATGGATAATGTATCTGTGTACCAACTATGTATGTTGTTCACGACTGAATTCCTGGGATCATGAATGTATGCATATGAGGGGTTATGGACCATCCGGTTTGGGGCCTCTACACTATGTCCCCTCCCGACACTCCCATGTCGAGTTTTCTCTGGAACTTGTCTGAACCCTTATATACCGTATAGATAAAATCATCTAAACTATCTAACGATGCTAGAAACATTTTCTAAGACTCCAGGACATCTTATGTCCTCTTATGAATATCCCGAAACACGTTTGGGTCCTCTCTGGCATAATATGCCTCTTATGATAACTTCCTTGAAACACCTTTGATGGATATAGAAGTTATTTTTGTAACATTAGAATGAATCCGACCTTTCTCGTAACCAACTAACACTACTAAACACTCTCATTAATAGATTGAAACACCTTAAGCGTGTAACCCGGAAGGTTCGAGTAGTACCGAGGTATGTCGAGAATACCTTCTGAACAATAACCAATAATAGGACCATGGATGTACAATGTAGTTCATTGCATCCATGAAGAATGTAAGGAACTTTTCAGATACTCATCATGCTAATACCATTGCTTCACGATACTAGTGATATCACGAGGTGAGATAATGCACCAGACGTGATAAAACTTCTTCACTATACATATAAAACTCGTACTCATATCACTCTTCTTTTCTCATGCATATCTTTGATATCCTTGTGACTGAATCACACTATGTCTAGCCAGATGATTGGTTGATATCAGTGATACTAAGAGGGTCAAGACTATGTATCTCTCCATCATCAAGAGGATTAAGTTTCCATTCTTGAACGATCTTAGCTCTAGTACATTCTATAGGATATACCCGAACATCATCATTTTAATCCCTTTTAACAGAATATGTACGATGACGATCGGATCATACCCGACAAGTCTGCGGTCACTAGATATTCTCATGGTCTAGGGATTTATGCAAGTGACAACTTTATAATAACTTTTCCAGTTAGAATAACAACGATTAATATCTCATATAAGGAACTAAAAATTGTGCCGGTTTGGTACTATTATTCTGCCAACAATATACCTTCACAGTGATGACGTATACAAAGTCCATGATCAGGAAAATATGATCATCTCATAACTAATAAACTAAGCTTTAGAGGCTAGATTATGGACACTTGTTTGTTTATCTCTCTATGTGTGCATATGAGTTTTCCTCTGAATACCTTATATAAGCGCATTCAAGCATCACCGGTTATAGCATAAAAATATAAACATTAATACTCAAGCAAATGTATTAATAGTAACTTAATAGTAGTATTGCTTCTAGGGCATACCTCCAACACACCGTCCCCCGGGACATGACAAACAGAAAATCTCCGCTTCAGAGCACGACAACATGCATGATTGCATGAGTGAGCGACAGTAGCGCAGAGCCAGAGTGGCGGCAACGACGGAGGTAGCCAACACGACGGCTGAGCGTTGGTTGAGGGTGTTGCGTGGCTGCGCTGCATTGTTTCCAAAGGAGGGATACATGCATAGAAAGACGAGGGAGAAGGTAACGTTTGGTACACGAGTGTTGGAATTTTGGCCCATATGAGTGTGCTGAAATATTGGGCCCATATGTGGGTAGCCCAATAGACAAATCCTGAAATCTCAAAATGGCCCATGTGTACAAGTGAGTGGTGGGAGTGGGAAGTTTAGTCCCATATTGGAAGTTTGAGGAGTTGCACACCACCTTATAAGGTGGAGTGTTGTAGGCATGGTATGTGAGTGAGAAAAAGAGAGCCTCTCGCGCACTCCTCCTCCTGCTCCTCCTCCGCCGCTCGCTCGTCTCGACTCGACACGACACGTCGCGATCGCGATCGCGTTTCGTGAATCGAGCCTCGAGCCGAGACAATAATTATCTTTATTTTGCTGTTTTGGAAAACCGAGTTCGTAGTCGTGACGGACGCGTCACAGCTGAGGCGGTTCGGGTCGCTCCCGTATCGCGTGCTGCAACCGACTCGGACGTGCGGCGTGGGCCTCCCACGTCGCACGCGTTAGGGTTTTCCGAACCGCATTATAAAAGACGCGCACCGTGGGTGCTGTACATACACCGAAACCAATCTAGGTTTGCCACCTCGTTCCTTGCGCCGCCACCGTAATCTACTCCATCCCGAGCGCCGGCGTCCACCGGCGAACAGGAGAGCAGGTCTCCGGAACAAGTCGCCTTTGTGATCCTGTACGGGAGAGGGCGAATTAGGTTTTTGGGAAGCGCTTCGCGCGACGGCTCGTCTGCCTAACAAGTCGGGCGGTGCTGCGTACCGTCGCCTCAAGCGTCGTCTACTCCGACCCGTCATCGCCAACGTTGTCATCAACAACGTCGCTACAAACGATCGGTACGGAATCTGTGTCCTGATCTGTCTGTTTAACATGTCTACTGTTTACATGTTTAGAGAGATCGTGTTGCTATTATTCATGTTGTCTGATGCATCTAGTATGGTTGAGTTTCACATGTTAATAGCTGTTGTCATCATGATTTATATTCTGGAATTAATCATGGAAATTATGCCTAATTATTCAACAATCCAAAAACCTAATTGTAGGCAATTTCCTGAACTGACTATGGCCCACTTAAGTGATTCGATGAAACCGGAAAAGTTCAATGGTACCACCTTTAAGAGATGGCAACTGCGAAGCCAGCTGTGGCTCCAGTCCATGAAAGTGTGGAACATTATTATGAATGGCCTTCCTGAAGGAGCTTCTGACGAGGTTCAGAATAAGTTCAAGGAAGCCAATAATAATTTCAGAGGCTGTATTCTGAGTGTCCTGGAGGGACGTCTGTGCGATGTGTATATGCACATCGGAGACGCTAAGGAGCTTTGGGATGCACTGAATACTAAATTCGGTGCGTCCGATGCTGGCAGTGAGCTGTATATCATGGAGAGATTTAACGACTACAAGATGGTGAATAACCGTTCTGTAGTCGAACAGGCTCATGAGATACAGTGCATTGCGAAGGAGTTTGATCTGCTCAAGTGTGTGATTCCTGATAAGTTTGTGGCTGGATGCATTATTGCAAAACTGCCTTCTTCATGGAGGAGTTTTGCCACATCTCTCAAACATAAGAGACAGGAGATATCAGTTGAAAATCTGATAGCGTCTCTTGATGTTGAGGAGAAAACTCGGGCAAAGGACACAACTGAGACAGGTGGTGATTTGCAGTCTAGTGCCAATATGGTGCAGAAAAATCATCACGTCAAGAATAACAGCAAGAACAAAGGGAACTATAAGCCCCAGTTCAATGGTCCTGTGAACACTACTGCCTTTAAGAATAAGAAGAAGAAGAAGAAGTTGCTGAACAAAGCTGGGCTCAAGTGCTTTACCTGTGGAGCGCTCGGCCACTTTTCTGTGGACTGCCCAGACCGTGCAGACAAGAAAGGGAAGAAAGTCTCCAAGAATGTCAACGTGGTGACCGCTAGCAACACTGATGGGTACGGTAATATACCGATGGTACTTTCAGTTTTTCAATCTTCATGTTGGTGGATTGATACGGGTGCTAATGTTCACGTGTGTGCTGACATCTCTATGTTCACTTCTTATCAGGTCGCACGGGATTCTTCCGTCCTAATGGGGAATGGGTCACATGCTTCTGTTCGTGGTGTTGGCACGGTAGATCTGAAGTTTACTTCGGGGAAGATCGTGCAGCTGAGGAACGTGCAGCATGTCCCTTCTATGAATAAGAATCTCGTCAGCGGCTCCCTTCTTTGCAGAGATGGGTTTAAAGTAGTGTTTGAGTCCAATAAAGTAGTTATGCCGAGATTTGGACAATTTATTGGTAAAGGCTATGAGTGCGGAGGCTTGTTCCGCTTTTCCCTTTCCGATTTTTGCAATAAGTCAGTAAACCATATTTGTGGCAACGTTGATTCAGATGCTAGTGTTTGACACTCTCGTTTATGTCATGTTAATTTTGGTTTACTGTCGCGGCTATCCAGTTTAAGTTTAATTCCGAATTTCACCATTGCCAAAGGTTCTAAGTGCCATAGTTGTGTGCAATCTAAGCAACCTCGAAAGCCTCACACGGCAGCCGAGGAGAGACACTTGGCACCTCTAGAACTCATACATTCTGATCTATGCGAGATGAATGGTGTGTTAACAAAAGGTGGAAAGAGATATTTCATGACACTCATTGATGATGCTACTAGATTCTGCTATGTTTATTTGTTGCAAACTAAAGATGAGGCTTTAGACTACTTTAAAATCTATAAGGCTGAAGTTGAAAATCAATTAGAGAGAAAGATCAAGCGTTTTACGTCGGATCGTGGTGGAGAGTATTTCTCTAAAGTATTTGATGAATTCTGTGAGTAACACGGTATTATTCACGAGAGGACGCCTCCCTATTCTCCACAATCAAACGGAATTGCTGAGAGGAAAAACCGCACGCTGACCGACTTGGTGAACGCCATGTTGGACACTGCTGGTTTATCTAAGGCATGGTGGGGGGAGGCTCTGTTGACTTCGTGTCATGTCCTGAATAAAGTTCCTAACAAGAATAAAGAGAAAACCCCTTATGAGGAGTGGGTTGAGAGAAAACCATCACTTTCCTATTTCCGTACTTGGGGATGCTTGGCAAAAGTCAACGTTCCAATTCCAAAGAAACGCAAACTCGGACCGAAAACTGTGGATTGTATCTTTCTAGGTTATGCTCAGCGTAGCATTGGTTATAGATTTCTAGTGGTTAAATCCGAGGTACCTGATATGCATGTTGATACTATTATGGAATCTCGCGATGCAACATTTTTTGAGAATATGTTTCCTATGAAAGATATGCATAGCTTTGCTAAATTTTCTTCTGAGCTAATTCCGGAATCTAGTACATCTAGTGATCATACTGAACAACCACATGATGATAACGTCCTTGAGAAGGATGACAATGAAATTCCTAAACGGAGTAAGAGACAGAGGATTGAAAAATCCTTTGGTGATGATTTCATTGTGTACCTTGTGGACAATACTCCTACGTCTATTGCAGAGGCATTTGCATCTCCAGATGCAGATGACTGGAAAGAAGCTGTCCATAACGAGATGGACTCCATTCTTTCTAATGGGACGTGGGAGTTATCTGAACGACCTTATGGTTGTAAGCCAGTGGGCTGTAAGTGGGTGTTCAAGAAGAAGCTAAGGCCTGATGGTACTATTGAGAAGTACAAGGCACAGCTTGTAGCCAAGGGCTACACTCAGCGAGAAGGCGAAGATTACTTTGACACCTATTCACCTGTTGCTAGACTGACCACCATTCGTGTACTACTTTCCTTGGCTGCCTCTTATGGTCTTATCGTTCATCAAATGGACGTAAAGACAGCTTTCGTTAACGGAGAGTTGGAAGAGGAAATCTATATGTGTCGTGGTGGTGTCACGGCAGATGCCATAGGATGGCTAAAGATGTGGGAACGATGGACGCTGGAGGTGCTCGGGGAGGGATCACGCGACGAGTAGCCGCGTGAGGTAAGAACCAAGCACTGCAAACAACACGATCTACCCAGGTTCAGGGCCCTCGTGAGGAGGTAAAACCCCTACTCCTGCCTTTCTCTATGTATTCTGGTGTCTCACCGAGTAGCCACAGTACAATGTTCTTGCTACCGAGTAGCCACTCTTCTCTCTACGTGATGAGCTAGGTCAAGAATCTAGGGTTTCCTTGTGTCCCAGCATGCGATCCCTCACGCAGGAGGCGGCGGGGCACCTTATATACACGGTGCCCAGCCGGAAACGTCCAAACACGGACAAGTGTCGACATAGTGTGCACATCGTCCTTCTTCCGAGTTCCCGCTGACAGCTTTGGTTCCTAATCTTGGCTGCATCCGGAAAGTCGTTGGGAAAAACCAAGGGGACAGTCTGGTATCACTGTGACAAACACAGAGTAGGACCCCCTTATCCTGCGACGGCCTGCTTCCACACTGTCACTGTCAGGCAGGCCGGTCCCAGATGAACAGTAGTTTGAATAGTGCCAAGTACGGACCCAGGATACGCGGGATCCTGTGTCAGAACGGCTCCTTTGACTTCTGGCCCGAGTAGATTCCCGCCAATCTTACTCGGACCAGCTCTTCTACTCGAATGGACATAACTCTCTTGATATCTCCTTCTGGTCATCTCTTCGTAAGGCCGAGTAGCAGTCGACCGGGTAGCGAGTACCGGGTAGGCGGCTACTCGACCAAACTTCTCTTTTGACTGTTGCTTTTACCACTTGCCTTTACCCTACTCGGGGGTAACCCCCCGACAGCAGTCCCCGAAGCTGGTAGAGTCTTGCGAACTCGTTCACTAGGCTCTGCCAGCTTAAAACCAATCTTTGCAACACCGCCCTTGAGCCTCAAGATGCCGAGTGAAACCTCCGAGTAGCACTCTGGAAAGTACCTTGGTTCTCTTTTCTTCCGAATAGGGCTAGTCTTCTTCTCTGTGTCCGAGTAAAAGGACTTAGAGAATTTCTCAAGCAGAGTCTCTGCAGCGCAGAGCACAATCCAGCCTTCCGTGCTGCAACTGGACACGTGTCAAGCATCCGCGATCCCGACGTCTCGCTGCCCAGGACACGACGTGCCACGCGCCCAGTTTTCACGGGGTGGGCCCACCGGCTCGTCATGTCCCATCAAGCGCAGTAATAGGCCACGATCTGGTCGTGGGATCAACTGTGGCCGTTACGCGCGCGTTCCGCGCTTGCGTGCGTTTCTATCCGGCCACAGGCCCCACCACACGAGAGTTATGGCCACGATCGATCCCACTACCCCGATGGTAACGGTAATCTGAGGAGAGGGTATAAATACCCCCATCGGTAACTTCCTTTTCTCCTTCCTCCGTACTTTCTTCTTTCGCCTCTCTGTTTCTTCTCCGCCGTAGAGCTCTCCGCCGCCGCGCAACTTTTTGCGCCGCCGCGGATTCACTCTCTCCACCAGATTCCTCCAAAGTTCTCACCGTCTTTCTTACTCGGTGCCATGGCTGCTCGCGCCGGCTGGGCTGGTTCTGATGTCACCGTCGATGAATGCTCCTGGCTCGTGAACACCCGGAGGGTTCCTCCTGGTGTTCAGTGCCGGCCGTCCGACGGCGAACTCGTTCCGGCCCCGCGGGAGGGCAAGCATGTCGTCTTCCTCGCGCACTTCGCGCGAGGATTCGGCCTGCCGGCATCCGATTTCCTCCGCTCCTTTCTGGACCACTTCGGTGTTCAGATGCACCATCTCCCCCCAAACGCAGTCGTCTTCCTCGCCTATCACACCGTGGTGTGCGAGGCCTTTCTCGGCGTCCGCCCCACGGTGCAGACATGGCTGAAGTACTTCCACCTTCGTCAGCAGAGCACCGGGTAACCGATACCGGCAGCGCCATGATGGTGCAGCGGACGGGAACCAATCACCCTCGCATCAAGGGCTTGGATTCCGTCCGTATGTGGCAAAAGTCTTTCCTCTACGTGAAGAATATCCCCGCCACGAAGGGGGGAAAGGTAACGGACCGCATCAATCTGCCTGCTTGGAGCAACCGAGCTCCATCCGGGCAGAATTGGAAGACGAAGCCCTCCAACGACCGCAACGCCGTGCAGATGGAGGAACGGCTCGCTGAGCTAATCGGAGAGGGCCTCAAGAGCGACGATCCCATCGCCTGCTGGATCCGGAACCGGGTGCTGCCTCTGCAGCAGCGCTCCCACCCAATGTGCTACTTGGGAGGCCCCCACGATTGCACTCGGACGACCACGTTCGAGCTCAGCAACGCGGACGTCGCCGCGCACGCAAGGTCCATCCTGACCACGGGGCTCCGAGATAACTGGCAGTATGGGTTCATCCCCTTCAGCCGCACGAAGCCGATCCCACGGGTACGTTCTCCTTACTCTGCTTCCAGTATATATGTAATCCGAGTAGATAGCCTTCTCTCCTTGCCGCGACTAGCAATTGCATTCCGCGCCGAGTAGAGCACTTTGCAGAACTGCCTAGGCTTAGTATGCTTGATGTTTGCATGCCTTGCCGAGTAGCATACTTAGGAGAAATACTTAGGCTTAATGTGCTTGCTGTTTGCACGCCTTGCCGAGTAGGATACTTAGAAAATTTCCCTAGGCTTAGTGTGCTTTGTGTTTGCACGCCCATCCGGGTAGAATGCCTTCACGCTACTCGGCTAATTTGCAATGTTTCTCTGTCTTTCAGGTCCTTGACCGCCAGCTTGCTGAGAGCTGTGAGCGCTTTGAGGGCAACTGGTCATCTGACCGAGAGGAAGATGACCAGGCCTCCTTCGAGACCACGGACCAGCTCGATCCTTCTGACGCCGCCCAGGCGGGTGATCCTCCCGCGGAATCGTCCCTTCGTGACTGGTCCGATGATGAAGTTGAAGGTAATTGAATTTATCCCCTCTGACCGCGAGCAACGCAAAAAAATTGCTTTCTGCTTCTGAAGTGCTTTTCTTCCTTTCTATTTCACAGATGTCGCTGATGCTGGCGGCGAAGACGAGGATGATGATGAGGACGAGGCGGCCCAGGTCGTCAAGCCTCTTGCAGTTGCCGCTCCTGCCACCCGCAAACGGACAGGCAGTGGCGCCCAAGAACCTCCCGCCAAGAAGAAGAAGGCGACCGAGAAGGCGACCAAGAAGGTCGTGAAGAGAAAGAAGCCAGCGATTCCTTCCCGCAAGGGGTAAGTTCCTTCTCGGTTGTATGTTTCTGTTTACTTTGTTCTTCTCGGTTGACTCCCAATCCTTTTGCCTCGCTGTTTTCCCTTGATTTCCTCTGCCCTCTTCTTATTTCTGACCCCAATTTTCTCTTCAGAGCCCCCTTGGACGCGGATGCGGCTCTTGCGTCCACCGAGACTCAGAAGAAGGATGCCATCGATGTCGACAATCTAATCGACCTCGACGGCGATGAGAACGACGCCGCCAACGTATGATCAGAGGGCACTGATGCCCAGAACGCCGAGCCAGAGCCGCAGTCCCGCGCCGAGCAGGAGGCGCAGGACGCTGCTCACCAAGAGAAGCCACTTTCTCCTCCGGCCAACACCGCCGAGGGGAACCAAGATCAAGATACAGAGATGCACCACGACGCCGCCCTTGAGCGGCAGGAAGAAGGAGAGGAGCAGCCAGCAACAGGGGCTGCTGGACAAGAAGACCCCGCGGCCTAGCCGCGGGTAGAAGAAATGGATGCCTCACAGCCGGATCCCGCTGCCGAGCAGCGGGTAGAAGACGCAACTGGGCATTACCCTCTGAGCGACGTGCAACCAGTCGCCGCGCAGGGTAGCGCCCAGCCTGATGCTGCACCGGATAGCGCGCCCCTGGCGCCACCAACAGATCAGGGTAGCGCTCAGCCTGATTCCTCCTTGGTGCAGACAACCGAGGCTGCACCCAGCCCTCCGGCCAGGCCGCTTACAAGGAAGAGTGCCCAAGATGCTGCAGAGAAGGAGGCAGCCGAGAAGAAAGCCGCCGAGAAGGAGAAGGCTGAGGAGAAGAAGACCGAGAAGCAGAAAACCGAGAAGCCAGTCGCCGCGAAGCCAACTGCCCAGAAGGAGAAGACAAAGAAGCGGGCTGCCGACATGCCGCCGCCAACATCAACCGGCCAGTCCAGTCAGCTGGTTATCCGCGATCCCAACGCGGTTGCTGCCGCCGCTGCTGCAGCTGATCAGCCCTGCTACCCTGACTACATGGTGAAGGTTAGCCAGTAGCACCAGGTCGGCTTTTCCCCCAAGGACCGGAATCTTGCTCTTCAGAAAGGGAGGAAAGCCGTGGCAGTGGACTCCAGGCCCCCGGCCCCAAATCAAGACAAGTCCATCTCCATTGCTTCTCGGGGAGTTCAAGACCAGGCGATAACGTCCCAGAGCCTCGAGCAAGTACTCGACTTGATCGGCTTCATCGACGCCAAGTGGGACAGCAAGGTTCTCGGCAACCCCAACTGGAACGGCATCGATCTGGGCGACATCGACCATATGCGTCAGGATTGGAACAAGGTGGACTTGGGTTGCAAACCCATGACCGTCTCGACCACCTCTGCTACACTTGCTGCCAAGATGTTTGTCCATCGCAAGAACGCCGAGGAACTCAAGCAATCCTACGCGGTAAGTTCCTAATCATCCTCTCCGAGTTGCATTTTCACTTCTTTTCCACTCTTCTTCTCTTCCTTATCCATCACCCAGTCCCCGAGATTCTGGCCGAGTAGGCGGACACTCTCCCGAGTAGCCACCTTCTCGGGTTGAATCTCAAGTACTTTGCCTGATTCTTGTTTCTTTTGCTTCTCAGAATAGCGTACTGAAACGGACCAACTTGCATCGTCGGCTACTCTGGAATCATGCCATTGCCAAGAGGCGCATTGCCGCCTTGGAAAAAGAGAAGACGATTGCCGAGGAAGCCGACAAGGAAGTGATGAACATCACTCTGAGGCTGTCTGAAGTTGAAGGTACGCTTCTAGCTGCGCGGTTCTTGCGTTTGGTGTTTACGCCCGCTTTTGCTTTTTGCGCTAACTAATTTTACTCTGCAGGGAAGCTGAAGGCCCTAACTGACGAGCACCAGAACTGCCGTGCCTTCGTCGAGAGTGGCCAGGCCACCATTAAGAGATTGGAAGGTACGTTGCCGTCTACTCGGCCTTTCCTGTACTTCTTTCTTTCGCTTCTCTGCTAACCATGCCCTGCTCTTTTTAGAAGATCATAAGAAGTTTGTTGAAGAACATCAGGATTGCCTCAAACCGGCTGAGGTGCAGCAGCAACTGTCCAGCCAGGCTGTCGAGTTGCTGAAAGAGCATACTACCGAGATGTAGAAGCTCCAAGTTCAGCTGCAGACTGCACTCCGGGATGCTATCAATATTGGTGCTGAGAGGGACAGAGTAATCGCCGAGAAGGCAAAGAGCGAAGCAGCAGCCAAGGCCAGGGAGAGAACCCTCAAACAGGAGTGTGAGGTGCTAACGAAGACCAATGCTGGGCTCTTTACTCAGCTCGAGGAGCTCCTCTTGATTCAAGAGAAGCATATATCCAACGAGGAAGCCTGGAAGACCAAGCTGTTAGGGCTGCGCCATGACTTGAACAGTAAGTGTTCCCTTCTCTCCGCTTCTCCGCTACTCGGCTGCGCATTTCTTCTCTTCTTCTCGTTTCACGCTTCCACTCTGTTACCGTTTCTGATCTTCTCGATAGCTCTTGCAGGAATCTCTCCCAACCTTGAATCTTCTAGCGTGCCCGCCCTGGAAAAGATCCGAGAAGCTCGTGCTGAGAAGGGCGAGCCTATGGACACCAGAGCAGAAATCGAGGAGAGTATCCTGATTATGCAGAGCCAGTGTCCGCGGCTAGCGGGCGTGGGCACCGAGTTGGTGCGCGTCGCCTTCCAGATCCACAGCGTCTTCTGGCCTGAGGACTCCGCGCCGACAACGATCTCTGGGCTTGCCTTGAAGCTGCAGCGCGTGAAAGCTAAATTGAAGAAATGGCGCGCCTCGGGAGCTCGGGCAGGTGCGGACATGATGCTGCTCTTCGTCACCACTTGGTACGAGAACCTGAATATGCAGATCATCCGCGAGATGCGCCAAGACTCCAAGTGGGAGAAGGACCCCGACTGCGTGGCTATTCGCCAGGTGATTGCTCACGAGATCGCGTAGTATGCCGACACAGCGACCTTCATCGACGGCCTCACCGAGCCCGACACCGAGGTGGACGAAGGCGAGGAGGAGGATGAAGACGAGGAGACGGACACCGACGAGCCGGACCTGAGCTACTTCGACTCTCCAGCTGTCAAGGACGGGAAGGGGAAGGCCGCGGTCATCGCGGGTAGCGACGAGGAGGACGAGAACGTGGAGATGTTGATCGACACCTCCGCGCTCGAGTTCGGCACCTCGTCAGGAGCTGCCCTCGACGACACCGTCAACCTTCGCGCCCAAGCCAGCGGCTCCACCTCCGCGACAACGCCCGTCTCGGTGGCCACGGCCACTTCAGACCAGGTAGCCACCGAGCCCAACGCCGAGGACGAAGCAGCGAAGTCTGTTGACGCCAGCCTGGAAACGGACACGACCAAGGCCACTGCTGAAGAGGAGGCAGCCAAGGCTAGCACCGAGAACGCCGCCTCAACCTGAGTTTATCCTGCAGCTTCATTTCTCAAACACTTATCAGATCCCCGGGATGCCGGGTGCAAATGTATCAGACTATTTATTCTGTTGCTACTCATTTTTATTCTCACTTGTCATTTTCAACTTAATCAATTTGTTCAGCCTGGGCTCGATGCCGGGTTGCGTTATCATGCGAGTCCCCGAGTTGCATTTCTTATTCACTCTCTCTTTTAGTCTCAGCTCTACCCGCAACTTGTTGCTTTTTTGGTATTGGAGTCACAAGAGTTAAAGAGTAGAGCTGCAAATACTTAGCCGCTTAGAAACAATCATAGTAACGCAGCCCACCACTTAGCCGAAGAGATAGTACACAAAATAGTAATAAAAGCACCCTACTCGGTTCCTGCACTCTTCCTTTCCTTAGTAATTTTTCTTGTGCTCATGGACCTTTTGCTTGTTCTCTTGTTTGCCATGAAGCCGGGTTTCGGACAGCAGCAAAGTCGAAGAGTTGGCATGTAGGTTTAAACACAGTACTCAATGTACCTTTGAATTTTGAAGTAGAGCAACCGAATAGGCAAAAGGTAAAGCCGAGTAGAAACACTTAGAGCAAATTTGGACGAGGGCAGTCCCCGAGTTCAATTTCAGATTGCAGAACAGAATCTCAACTCGGATAAGAGGGTACATACACATCTTTGCTCACGAATGAAAACGACGGAGTAGAGCTACATTCCAAGGGCGCTTGGTCTCCTCTCCAGCTTTATCTGCCATGTTCGCCTGTGGTGGGCGCGCATCTATAAGATAGTAAGCATCGTTGTGCAGCGCTTTGCTCACAATGAAGGGCCCTTCCCATGGAGGAGACAACTTGTGCATCCCGGCTGTGCGCTGCACGAGCCTAAGGACCAAGTCTCCTTCTCGGAAAACCCTTGGGTTCACCTTTCGGCTATGATAACGCCGCAGGTTTTGCTGGTAGATAGCCGATCGTGACAGAGTCATCTCTCTTGCTTCTTCAAGCAGGTCAACGTCGTCTTCTCGAGCTTCTCTCGCCTCCACCTCAGTGTAGAGGGTTACTCGGGGGGAGTCATGCTCTAGGTCTATTGGCAACACGGCCTCAGCCCCGTATACCAAGAAGAATGGCGTTTAGCCGGTTGACCGGTTAGGGGTAGTCCTTAGACTCCACAACACCGCTGGCAACTCGTCTAGCCAACACCCAGGTGTTTTTAGCAGTGGCTCCATCAGCCTTGGCTTTATGCCTGCCAGTACCATGCCGTTTGCTCTTTCAACTTGTCCATTGGAGGCTGGATGCGCAACAGACGCAACATCTAGTCGGATGTGCTTATCTCTGCAGAACCGCACCATCGCTCCCTCTGCGAAGTTTGTGCCGTTGTCGGTGATGATGCTGTGCGGGTAGCCGTATCTCAGGATCACATCCTTCACGAACTTCACAGCTGTGGCCCCATCGCACCTCCGAATAGGCTTCACCTCGATCCACTTGGTGAATTTATCCACCATGACCAAGATGTGAGTCATGTTGCCTCTAGCCGGCTGGAAGGGCCCGACCATGTCCAAGCACCAAACAGCAAATGTCCAAGTGATAGGAATGGTTTTCAGCTCGGAAGCAGGCATGTGAATCTTACTCGCGAACATCTGGCAGCCATTGCACTTTCTCACGATGTCTTCAGCTTGCTGCAGTGCTGTGAGCCAGTAGAAGCCACGCCGAAAAGCTTTCTTGACCAATGCCCGAGAAGAGGCATGGTGCCCGCATTCTCCTTGGTGTATCTCTACCAGGATCTATTCTCCTTCTGCTGGGTCCACACAACGTTGCAGCATGCCGGTGGCACTTCTCTTATGCAGCACATCTCGGACTATAGTGTAGCCCCTGGATCTTCTCTGAATCTGTCTTGCAGCCACTTCATCTTCTGGCAGAGTGCCGTCCCTTAGAAAGGATAATATGGGCATGGCCCAACTCGGTGTCTCCCGTGTGGGAAACACTGGTTCGTCCACTTCCATCGGGACAAGCACCTCTGGTTGCTCTTTAGGGATGGGAGCACTTCTCTGAAGCCCAGATCGATTGGCAAGGACTTCCTCGATGAATGCGACAGTCCCCGGGTTAAGGACAACAGTCCCCGAGTAAGGAGTGGCAGTCCCCGAGTAAGGAGTGGCAGTCCCCGAGTAAGGAGTGGCAGTCCCTGAGTAGGGAATGGCAGTCCCCGAGTAGGGAATGGCAGTCCCCGAGTAGAGGACGGCAGTCCCCGAGTCGGGAGCGGCAGTCCCCGGGTTTCCTGCGGCATTCTCCCAGTCAATCTCCATGGGATCAGATTCCTCACTTGGCAGAGAAGGAACGAATATGGAATCCGAGTTGGGAGAAGGCTTGATGGATGGCTTCCTCAAGTGCTCCAAGGCAACTCCCGCCGGGATGGATTGCCGAGAAGATCCCAACTTGGATAGCTCGTCTGCCGCTTCGTTCTCTGCTCGGTGGATGTGCTGGAACTCGCAGCCCTCGAAGAATCCAGTCATAGACTGTACCAGGAAACGATATGATGCCATGTTGGCATGTAGAGAATCCCATGTACCAGAGACTTGCTGCACCACCAGATCTGAATCGCCATAGCATATAATGCGCTGCACGCCAACCTCCTTGGCTACTCGCAAGCCATGCACCACTGCCTCGTACTCTGCTACGTTGTTGGATGCCTTGAAATGAATCTGCAGCACATACTTGAGTTGATCTCGCTTGGGTGACGTAAGCACTACGCCAGCACCAAGGCCTTCCTTCACCTTCGAGCCATCAAAGTGCATTTTCCAGTAATTGGAAACTAGAGCAGGAGGTTCATACTGCACCTCGGCCCAATCCACCAGGAATTCCGCCATAATCTGAGACTTGATGGCTTCTCTTCTCGCATACGCAGGTGCATACGCGGCCAGCTCGATTGCCCACTTGGCTACTCTGCCACTCGCCTCCTTGTTACCCATGATATCCGAGATGGGAGCAGAGCTCACAACCGTGATAGGATGCTCTTGGAAGTAATGCTTTAGCTTCTTGGCGCCCAGGTACACGCCGTAGGTCATCTTCTGGTAGTGCGGGTAGTTTTGCTTGGAGCTGGACAGCACTTCACTGAGATAGTACACTGGGCGCTGCACACTCTTGCCTTCTTCTTCTCGTTCCACCACAATCACCACACTGACTACTCGGTTAGTCGCAGGAATGTACAACAGCATTGGCTCCTTGGGTAGCGGACTAGCCAAGATGGGAGCGCTAGCCAGCATTGCTTTCAGCTCATTGAATGCCACATCCGCTTGCGGAGTCCAGACAAACTTGTCACTTTTCTTCATCAATTGGTACAGAGGCAGGGCCTTCTTGCCCATTCGGCCCAGAAAACGGCTCAGAGATGCCAAGCAACCAGTGAATTTCTGCACGTCTTTCAGGGATCTCGGCAAATACATGCTCTCAATAGCTTTTATCTTTGAAGGATTGGCTTCAATGCCCCGACTAGACACCAGGAAGCCGAGTAGCTTGCCAGCCGGGACACCAAAGGTGCATTTACTCGGATTCAGCTTCATTTTGTACTTGCGTAGGTTGGCAAAGTTTTCCTCCAGGTCGGCAAGCAGAGTATGTGTTTTATTCGTTTTGATGACAATGTCATCTACGTACACCTGCACATTCTTGCCGAGCTGGTCGTGCAAGCATTTCTGCATGCATCTCTGATAGGTTGCACCCGCATTCCTCAAGCCAAAACACATGACACGATAGCAATAAGCCCCGTACGGGGTAATGAAAGCAGTCTTTATTTGATCAGCAGGATTGAGTGCGATCTGGTGGAAACCAGAGTAGGCATCTATGAAAGACAACTGTTCACAACCAGCAGTGGAATCGATCACCTGATCGATGCGAGGCAACGGGAAGGGATCCTTGGGTCATGCCTTGTTCAAGTCGGTGTAGTCGACACACATGCGCCATGCAGTGGCAGCCTTGGGATCCTCCTTATTCTTCTCGACCATGACCGGGTTGGCTAGCCAATCCGGATGCAGCACCTCCATGATGAAATTGCTTATCAGCAGCTTGGTGATCTGGTCACCAATGACCTTCCTTCTCTCATCTCCGAAGCGGCGCATAGCCTGCTTCACTGGCTTGGCGTCAGGACGCACATGTAATGAGTGCTCAACCAACTCCCTCGGGACTCCTGGTAGATCTTCATTGGACCAGGCGAATACATCTCGATTCTCACGGAGGAAGTGGATGAGCTCGCTTTCCTATTTCTCCGCCAACCCGGAGCCAATGATGGCTACGCGGTCGGGGAACTCGGGGTCGACCTGGACCTTCTTGGTCTCTTGAGATGCCTGGAATGCGGTCCCGTGTTGGGTACTCGGCACACCTTGCGCGCCAGCTTGCGCGGATTGCGCCATAGCCACCACCTCATACATCTTCTTCTTCTCGGCAGCAATCACCATCGACTCCGCCAACTGGGAACCAGCAGAGGCACACTCCATGGACTTCTTGTAATCACCCGAGATAGTAATTATGCCATTGGGACCAGGGATCTTCATCTTCAGATATGCGACATGAGTAGAGGCCATGAACTTGCTCAGAGCAGGCCTGCGGAGTAGGGCATGGTAAGGACTCTGATGATCAACCACCTCGAACTGCAGGCGCTCTGTGCGGCAGTTCTCCCTGGTGCCGAATAGCACATCTATCCACACTCGGCCAATCGGGTTGCACGAGATCCCGGGCACAATACCATGGAAAGTGGTCTTGCTGGGCAGCATCATGTTCTCGGCCAGGCCGAGCTTCTCAAGTGTGTCTTTGTACACGATGTTGATGCTGCTGCCGTTGTCGATTAGCACCTTGCTGAACCTCACATTCTTCTCGGGGCTCAGGAAGGTAGGATCCAGCACCAAGGCATAGCTACCCGGATTGGGCATTACCTTGGGATGATCTACTCGGGACCACCTGATCTCCTGGTCACACCAATACATGTAGTGAGGGACAGCAGGAATCAGTGCATTGACCTCCATGGCACGCCTGTGCTGTGATTGCTTGTCGACTGGCTCAGAGGTGAAGATCATGTAGCTCTCATGGTGCTCTTGGTACTGGTTGGAGCCTCCGCCCTCGTTGTTGCCGTTCTTGTTGTTGCCCTGGTAGTTGTTGTTGCCTCTGTTGTTGTTGTTGCGGTTGTAGTTGTTGTTGTTGTTGCGGTAGCTCTCATTGTTGAAGTGACGGTTGGCTCCTAAAGCCACCTGGTTCACATTCTCTCTTCTCGGGTACACTGGTGGCCGAGCTGCGGGTGCGCGAGTAGGCTGCACATTGGCATTGGCCGCTGGCAGAGGAGGAGGAGGAGGCAGGCCATCATTCTTGATCACATCCCACCACTCGCACCGCCGAGTAGTGTGGTTAGCAGGCCTCGAGGGGTGGTGAGTGTGAAAACTGCATGGGCCATCCTTCATGTCGTCAAAGACGAACTTCCTTGGCTGCTCGGAGTTGCCGCTACTCGACTGAGGAGTACGGAATGGTTTCTTGTTGCCTTGGCCCTGGTTCTGGTTCTGCCCGTAGGCTCTAGCAGGTTTCTGCCTTTGGCTACCACCAGCTCCAACAGTCACTGCATTCACCTCCTCAGGGTCGTACCGAGTATCTATTCGGTCACCCCTGCGCTTGTTGCGGAACTCGTTGCGCTTGCTGTTGCTAAAGTTTCTTCTCGGCTCAGAGGAGTCCATCAGGGGCTGAGTAGGATCACCGAGTGCGTACTGATCCGCAATCTTGATGGTCTCCGCCAGAGTGTTTGGCATCTCCCTCTGCAACCTCTGCCACAGCATGCTGCCATGCCTGCATCCCTGCGCAAACCAAGTGATGGCCTGGGCCTCGTTCACACCTTCGCAGGTGTTCCTCAATGTGCTCCACCGAGTAAGGTACTCGTGGTCTGTCTCGTCTTCTCGCTGCCTGCAAGCGGACAGCTGCTGTGGCCTATTCGGCCTCTTGTAGGTGCTGGTGAAGTTGCTGACGAAGGCATCCGAGAAGTCCAGCCAGCAATTTATGTTGTGCTTGGGCAAGTTGTTGAGCCAAGTGCGAGCTGGACCCTCTAGCATCTGCGGGACGTACCGCACCGCCCATCTCCTGTTGCCACCCGCAATGTGGACTGCGGTAACGTAATCATTGAGCCAATCTTCGGGCTTGGTGCTGCCATTGTAGCTCTTGGTGCCCCTTGCGAGCTGAAAGTTCTTCACGGACGGCTCATTCATGATGCGCGGGCCGAAGCACTCGGGGCCAGGAGGACCCGTGTTCTCCAACCGAGCTGACAAGTTGATCCGGTCCAGCTGATGCCTCGCATCTCCAGGCGCCAACACGCGCTCGCCAACACGGTCCTGAATATCATAGCCAGCCATCTCCATGGCCGAGTAGCCGTCATCATATCTGTCCACCTGCACAGCTGCAGGCTGCTCCATCGGGTTGGCGACTAGCGCCACTGCGCGTGGCTGCTGCCTCTGCCGAGTAGGCGGAGCAGCGGGACGCTGAGAAGGACCTCGACGCGCTCCATCTCGGGCCTGGCTTTGAGCTTGATGGGCTTGAGAGCCTGCTCTTGCAGCGTTGTGTTCCTGCCCGGGCTGCTGCGGCACAGCAAGCTGTCTCGCGGCAGCAGCCGGGTCATACACCTGCATTTGCCTATCTCTGGCCGAACGTCCGCTGCGGCTCTTCTCGCGGCTGGGGTGCGGAGACGAGGCCTGATCGTTAGATCTATCCGCGTGCGAGTGCACCACCTGCGACGCTCCAGCACCCGGGTTGGCCTTCCGGAACTCCTCATTCTGCCTAGCAGCCTCCAACACCAACTCGTTGAGCCTTTCCTGCTGCCTAACACGCGCGTCGCCGTCGAGACGAGGCAACTCGGCAGCTACAGGCTCTGCAGCTCTAAGTGTCTTGGCAGGTGTGCTATACCTAGGCCTAGTGGAAGTGTTTGCGGTGGCGGACTGAGCAGGAACCTCTACAACTGTCGCCATCTCGGCACCAAGATTGCGCCGCGTGGCGCCTACTCTGCTAGCTCTCCTAGTGACTGGCGTGAAACCATGAGCCTTGTTGTACTCAAGCTGGTCTAGACTCAACTCGAGCCTAACCTTGTCCAACTCCGCCTGCTCGGCGAGCAGCTCCTGGCGTTGCCGCTCGAGCTGCTCCTTCATGCTCAGGAGCTCGAGGTCAGTGGGGGTTGGCATACCATTCGGTCCAGCCGACGCGGGAATAGTCGGAGTAGTGGAGGGAGGGAGGTTACACTCCTTCTCGTAGGGCCTGTGAGTCCTGCCACCAACGCTCGTGGTAGCAAGATCCTCGACGACGGCCACGGCGCCAGTGGCAGCCGCGCCAGCGTTTGCCGCCAAGCCGGTCACCATTACCTCAGCGCGGTCCGCAGAGCGGCACGCGGGCCTTCCGCGAGCAGCGATTACCGCAGGAGGGTCCTCCGCGTCATGCACCATCTCGGGGTACGCGCGGTTGGCGACGGTGGCGACGTAGACGAGGTGAGAGCCGAAGGAGATCACCGAGCCGCCCTCCGGCATGGCCCTGCCGCCGAAATCGCCGGCGTTGTCGGTGATGAAGTCGAAGGAGCCGAATCTGTGGACAAGGCCACAGACTACGCGCTCCGCTGAAGAAGATCCCGTCCGAACAGAAACTCCAGCCAGCGCCGCTGGTTGCCCCACGGTGGGCGCCAACTGTCGTGGTGGTGTCACGGCAGATGCCATAGGATGGCTAAAGATGTGGGAACGATGGACGCTGGAGGTGCTCGGGGAGGGATCACGCAACGAGTAGCCGCGTGAGGTAAGAACTAAGCACTGCAAACAACACGATCTACCCAGGTTCAGGGCCCTCGTGAGGAGGTAAAACCCCTACTCCTGCCTTTCTCTATGTATTCTGGTGTCTCACCGAGTAGCCACAGTACAATGTTCTTGCTACCGAGTAGCCACTCTTCTCTCTACGTGATGAGCTAGGTCAAGAATCTAGGGTTTCCTTGTGTCCCAGCATGCGATCCCTCACGCAGGAGGCGGCGGGGCACCTTATATACACGGTGCCCAGCCGGAAACGTCCAAACACGGACAAGTGTCGACATAGTGTGCACATCGTCCTTCTTCCGAGTTCCCGCTGACAGCTTTGGTTCCTAATCTTGGCTGCATCCGGAAAGTCGTTGGGCAAAACCAAGGGGACAGTCTGGTATCACTGTGCCAAACACAGAGTAGGACCCCCTTATCCTGCGACGGCCTGCTTCCACACTGTCACTGTCAGGCAGGCCGGTCCCAGATGAACAGTAGTTTGAATAGTGCCAAGTACGGACCCAGGATACGCGGGATCCTGTGTCAGAACGGATGCTTTGACTTCTGGCCCGAGTAGATTCCCGCCAATCTTACTCGGACCAGCTCTTCTACTCGAATGGACATAACTCTCTTGATATCTCCTTCTGGTCATCTCTTCGTAAGGCCGAGTAGCAGTCGACCGGGTAGCGAGTACCGGGTAGGCGGCTACTCGACCAAACTTCTCTTCTGACTGTTGCTTTTACCACTTGCCTTTACCCTACTCGGGGGTAACCCCCCGACAATATGGATCAGCCTGATGGGTTTGTGGTAAAAGGTAAAGAGAGAAAGGTGTGCAAATTGTTAAAATCTTTGTATGGATTGAAACAAGCACCTAAGCAATGGCATGAGAAGTTCGACAGAACTTTAACTTCTGCGGGCTTTGTCGTTAATGAGGCTGACAGGTGTGTATACTACCGCCATGGTGGGGGCGATAGTGTTATATTATGCTTGTATGTTGATGACATACTGATTTTCGGTACAAGCATAATTGTGATCAATGAGGTCAAGTCTTTTCTATCAAAGTGTTTTGATATGAAAGATCTGGGAGAAGCTGATGTAATTCTGAACATCAAGCTTATTAAGGATGAGAGTGGGATTACGTTGACGCAATCACACTATGTTGAGAAGATCTTGAGTTGTTTCGGCTTTATTGATAGCAAGCCTTCTCCAACACCTTATGATCCTAGTGTGACGCTTCGAAAGAACAAGAGGATTACGAAAGATCAATTGAGATACTCTCAAATAATCAGTTCACTCATGTACCTTGCGAGCGCGACGAGGCCTGACATCTCTTTTGCTGTGAGCAAATTGAGCAGGTTCATGTCAAACCCGGGTAATGATCATTGGCATGCACTTGAAAGGGTCATGCGCTATCTGAATGGTACTATGAGTTATGGGATTCATTATTCAGGGCACCCTGCTGTGCTTGAGGGATATAGTGACTCCAACTGGATCTCAGATGTAGATGAGCTCTACGCCACAAGTGGATATGCATTTCTTCTTGGAGGTGGCGCAGGGTCATGGAGGTCTTGTAAACAGACCATATTGACGAGGTCAACCATGGAAGCAGAACTTACTGCTTTAGATACAGCCACTGTTGAGGCAGAATGGCTGCGTGAGCTCTTGATGGACTTGCCGGTGGTTGAGAAACCATTACCGGCTATCCTCATGAACTGTGACAATCAAACGGTGATTGCCAAGGTGACCAGTTCTAAGGACAATGCGAAGTCATCAAGACACGTCAAAAGACGTTTGAAGTCTGTCAGGAAATTGAGAAACTCCGGAGTAATTACTGTTACGTATATTCAAACAGACAAAAACCTGGCAGATCCCTTTACGAAGGGACTATCACGTAATGTGATAGATAGTGCATCGAGGGAGATGGGTATGAGACCCGTGAGCGTTATACCATAGTGGTAACCCAACCTATGTGATCGGAGATCCCGTGAATTAGGGCCTGGGAAGAACAAACTAGTGGTTTGACTGAGGAGAGTATTTGATAAACCCTCTCTAAGTGATGATGCATAACTCTCAAAGAGCTATAAGGCAGGTTGGCAACATGCCTTAATGTGTTTATGTTGGCTATTTATAGCAAAGATGCTGTGCTACAGAGCATTCTTGAAAGAACACACCTATGTGAGTCCGACTGTAAACGTCGCAGTCTATGAGATTTGGGTGATCTCTAGTAAACTCATGAAGAGACCACGGAGTATGACGCATATGCTCCACCCGCGGGGTAGGCTACTGGCAGCCAATTACTAGTTATGACTTTGAGTAAAGTCTATTGGCACAAAACTTGCAATTCAAGGCATAGTCCATTGTTCAAGTTGCTGATAGATGTAGCTTAAGGCTCTAGGCGGAAGTTCAACTTAACAGTCTCTGCTGAAACACTAGTATATAAACAAGTAGCGAGGATTGGCAAATCTTCAAATGGTGTCGCACCCGGACTTCTAGAGGATACTCACAGTCCGCTAAATAGTAGAGCATATGGCTTACGGGGCATACCGGTACCCGCATCTCAATATGAGCAGGCCAACACGTAAACGTGTGACAACCATTCTCTACTATCCACCGTCTACGCAAACCATCCCATAGAAATCAGGACACTTCCATTGACGTACTTCATAACATACACACATGGTACGTCAACGGCATTAGAACATCTGATATCACAACATATCTCTAGGACACAAAAGATGGAAATAAGTTGCAAATAGCTCTCATTAGAGCAGAGATAGCAAATACAATCATCCAGAGGACACATGTCCCAACAATTCATCGTTACAACACAGCGGAAGCATCCAAAGTGTCTGAGTACAGACAAGATCCAAATAGGCCTAAGAGGCCGGAAACGAAAAGACAGAGCCCATCCACGATGTCTCGGATCCTGCCCGGGTCCGCTATCTACTCGTCAGCAGCCTCGTCATACTCCACGTAGTATCCTCCATGGGGATCCTCAGAAACGTAGTCTGCGGAAACCACAGCCCCAACGGGGTCAGTAAATAAACGTACTGGCAAGCAAGACTCACATTTCACCAAAGTGTACCCCACAACATCAAGCACAGATGCTTTGGGTTCAACGGAAGAAAGGGTGATACAAAAGATGCGGCAGCTGGCTGCACTAACCAACTACAGAACATACTACAACTTCCGGCTAACAGAAAGGAGATAAGATAGCATATCGTAACCAACTATAACTAACTCCAAACAAACCCATCCTGGATCTCGCCCCTTATGCAAAGAAGCAATCCGAGGATAACTCACACAGTTGGATTAAGGATGGGTCAAGTTGTTGTGTCAATGAGACTATTACTAGTCAAGTTATCATTAGTTAGGTGTAAGTTGTTCTGAGTACTTGTTAGCCAGTACTTTCACCAAGTCAACCATAACCGCGGAAAACACGGCTTCTCGAGAAGATTTATCCCTGCAGGGGTGCACCAATTTGGCCGTACACGTAAGAATAACCCGCCAGATGGAATGCCTCCCACCAAGCGGGGCACTCAACACAACCCAACTCTTCTTCGCATCAAGCCCAAAGAACCACGTGCTGTGCGTGCGCGGCTAATCGAGCCCCACGAAGAAAAGGGGGACCCTCATAGCACTCTAAGACCATGCCGCCCTAAATGCCGACTACAAAAGTTCCACCCTAGCCTCGGGTTCGTACCTGCATATGAGTGCATCAAATGGAAAGCCCGAACTAAGTGTGGCGATTTGGACGAGATGCGAATCGAATCAAATTGAGGGGGGTGCCCATACACGCTTCCCACATGCGGTTAGTGCGCTCATCATGGATCAGTAGACAAGACCCTTTTCCTAATTAGGGACGACACTAGCAGGCCTCAAAACCACGCCGGGCCTCCTGCCGGTGCCTTATCATCAAATTATTATTAACCAAAGCATTAAGAGGATTGTTGTTTAACATCGAGCCCCAGAACATGATAGAATATGGTAACAGAAAGTAACGGCCAACAGACTCGAGCAAAAACAACCCTAAGCATGCTAGTAAGACACGGGCAACAAGCAACGGGGTTATAGGTGTGGAGGTGAGGCTTTATTAGGGTAAAGGATAACATGTGATAGGTTCGAACACAAGCAACGATTCATATGGCTAGCAGAATAGACAACGGAAAGTATCGGTATCCAATGTGGAAAGGAACACAGTGGTTCATGTGAGTGAATACTTGCCTGCAAACTCAGCAGTCTGGTACTGAGCTAGATCCTCAGAAGGGGTGTCGTAAGTCTCGTCTGTCTCAACGTCGTCGTCTATCCGAGAAGAAGCAAACAAACAACACAGAGACACAATCAATCAATAACATGGCATAATGCACAATCATGGGATGATGCATGTCAATTTAATTGATGCATCAAAAATTAAGATAGTTGACATGGTAACATAACATAATTAAGTGGACCCACATGCAATTGGGATGGCATATGGAAAGCCCATGAATTAGGTTGGAATAATTGTTTTACAACTAATCAACAGTGGAAAGTGGATTAGTATGATGCATGGATGAGGGGAAAACAGAAAAAATAACAAACAATAGCAACATTGGAAATGAAAGATTAACCAATGTTATGGAATTTTATTTATTAAGTTATGGAATTTTGGTTCCCTTAAGGTGTTACACAAAGCATTTTTTGATTTCTTCAATTTTAATTGTTCAAACAAATAACAAAACTTCATATTTGGAAAGTACACAAATTTTAGGTGGCCATTACATGTTTCCCAATTATTGAAAAGGAGAATCTAAGATGAATTTACTTCTGGATAATATACACAAGTTTAAACAAGATTTAAAGGATTTAATTCAAGTATGAATTTATTTGAATTTTTATCTTGTTCCAAACATTAAACCAAATTCATATTTGAAAATTTTCTACTTTTCTAGTTTGAAAACTTATTTTATATTGTTCAAAAATAATTTAATTTGATCAAGTTATGACTTTAGCAAATTTAAATGATTTAAACAAGGTTTAAATTATTTAACCAATTTTAATTATTCAAAACATGAAACAAATTTTATATTTGAAAAGGGGGTTTAATTTAGCATGGAAAACATATTTAATATGTGGCATTTGAATTAATATTGAATTATTTATGAAATTAACCAAATTTAAAAGGAGTTTGTTTGAATTTGAAATTTGAATGCATTTGAAATGTTCAAAACAGAATACCAATGTTTTAAACATGTAGAGAATTTAATTTGGTTCAGGATACATATTTTATTTGTATTATTTGGATTCAGAAATTAAAAGTTATTTGCATATTAAAAACAGGGACTAAACCGTAAAAGAAAAGGACTTATTTTAAAAAGAAAAAGGCCAGAAAACCATTTTCTACCTCGCAGTGGCCCAGTCCAGGCCACTGACAAGGGGGGCCCTGGGCCAGCGTGGCAGCACGCGTGGCAACCACTGCCACAGACAGGTGGGGCACGCGTGCCTAGGTGGCAGGGCAAAATATGGGGAATTAAACCGCGCGTTCGGGGTTCGAACCCACGACCGGGGGCGCGCGCGTGCAGTGTGGCTACCACTGCGGTAGCTGCTGAACCTTGTCAGGTAAGCAGGGCGCGGTGAGGTTATGTTTCAGATATCACTAACTGAATTTTTTTCTGCAGGTGCGTTTTCTGAATTTCGACGGAGGGCTCGATGGCCGGCGGCGAGCTGCTGCCGCGCTGCTCGGGCCGGATGCGTGCGCTAGGGTGTTGCGTGGTGGTCGTGTGCGTGCACGAGAGGGAATGGAGAGAGGGAGGTGTTGCTCACCCTCGGTGGAGGCGTAGCAGCGGCTCGGTGGCGAGGTGATCAGACGACGGCGGCAGGAGCTCGGACGGCGGCGTCGACGTAGTGGTTCCTGGGCGTCGTGTAGGTGTCGAAGAGGGAGGGAACGTCGAGGGGGTTCGATCCCAGAGGTTAGCTTGGAAGGTGGGGCATCGAGGCGGCGGTGAGCGACGAAATTCAGGCGACGGTGGTCGGGGTGAGGTTCAGAGATGAAATCGCCGGGCAGAGATAGGAGGAGTGGCGACGGCGGCGAGAGAGGGAGAGTGGAGGGAGGACCTAGGGCTAGGGGAGAGCTCGGGGGCCTAGGGTTAGGTTTATAGGGGGAGTGGAGCTGCTCACGGCCGTTGCTGCTCCGCTGCTGCGACGTGGACACCGGCATCGTCCTGCCGTACAGGAGGAAGAAAGCGTGGGGAGGTACCAGGCCGTGGGGCGTGGTGGGCTGGCCCAACTGGGCTCGCCTGCCCACCCCTCTCTGTTTTTCTTTTTAAAATTTTCTGTTTATTTTTTTTTTGCTGAAAAGAAATAGGAAGAAATGGCTAGGCTTTTTGGGTTAGAAAATTTAGGGAGAAATTTGTATAGGTGGGTTATTACAACAGCAACAAAATTCCACTTTTGTTTTCCAAACATTTTGAATTATGGTGATGTTTGTATTTTAAATGAATTTGAGCAAAATTGACATTAATTAACTTATTGAAAGAAACATGTTAAACTAGTTTGAACTTTCCATGTTTATTTGAAACAAATTGATTAGAATTGTTTTGTAATTTTCATAAGTTTCAACATGGTTGCTGTTTGAAAAATGTAATTGAATTTTGAATGAAATTTGAGTTAAGTGAGTTATTAAATAAAATAACAAGTTAATAGTTGAGCTTTCTATTTTAATAGAAACAAAAAGGATGTTTTATTTGAACTTTCTATTTGAAAATTGTAACATAACAAGTATGAACAATTTGATTTGGAAATTGGTTTGAATTTGAAATAGAAAACAATTGAAAACAGATGCAAAATAAATGCAAACAAAAGTAATGGGTATGATGACATGATGCAAAACATTAATAAAACAAGAAACAAACATTCTAAAGGAGATTTTCATACTTGGGATGTTACAAAACGCCCCCCCCCCCCCTTGAAGGAATCGCGCCCCGAGATTCCTACTGAGAAGAGAAAAGGTCCGGATACTTCTTGCGAAGATCCTCTCGGTCTCCCACGTTGCCTCTTTATCGGAATGATGGGACCATTGCACTTTCAAGAACTTGGTGCTCTTGTTGCGAGTCTTACGCTCGGTTTAATCGAGAATACGAACAGGGTGCTCCTCATAAGAGAGATCTTCTTGCAGTTCAATGGAATCATGATCAACTGCACGATCTGGATCTTTGAAACACCTCTTGAGCTGTGACACGTGAAACACATCGTGCACCTTGGATAGTTTTTCTGGAAGTTCAAGACGATAGGCATTTTCCGCACGCCTTGAGAGAATGTTGAAAGGACCAATGTATCTTGGTGCAAGTTTTCCTTTCACACCAAAACGATGAGTGCCTCTGAGGGGAGTTACACGGAGATATGCTTTGTCACCAGGTGCATAGATCATATCCCTGTGCTTGCTGTCATAGTAGCTTTTCTGACGAGACTGAGCAATCTTGAGATTCTCACGAATGATGTGAACTTTCTCTTTGGCTTCCTTAACAATGTCAGGGCCTAAGAGTGAACGTTCACCAGCTCCAAACCAATTGATTGGACTCCTGCATCTGCGGCCATAGAGAGCCTCAAATGGTGCCATGCCTAGGCTTGCCTAAAAGCTGTTGTTGTAGGAGAATTCAGCATATGGAAGACATTCCTCCCATTTCATGCCAAAGGAGAGACCACATGCTCTAAGCATATCCTCGAGAATCTGATTGACTCTTTCGACTTGCCCTTGAGACTGAGGGTGATAAGCTGTGCTGAACAGAAGTTTGGTGCCCAATGCTTCTTGAAAGCTTTTCCAGAAATGAGAAGTGAATATGCTTCCACGGTCTGAGCTTATTTCCAATGGAACACCATGAAGAGGAACAATCTTTGCTGTGTAGAGCTCTGCTAACTGGCTAGCTGAGATTGTTTCTTTGACAGCAAAGAAGTGAGCTACTTTAGTGAGACGATCAATGACAACGAAGATTGCATCGTTGCCCTTCTTGGACTTTGGAAAACCAGTGAAGAAGTCCATTTCAATCATGTCCCACTTCCACTCAGGAATTTTTAGAGGTTGGAGAAGACCGGCTGTTTTCTGATGGACTGCCTTAACACGTTGACAAACGTCGCATTCAGAAACGTATTGAGCAATTTCACGTTTCATGCCAGGCCACCAGTACAGTGTCTTGAGATCCTGGTACATCTTTGTACTTCCAGGGTGGATGGAGAGAGGAGTTTCATGAGCCTCCTTGAGAATAACATCTTTGAGACTTTGAACTTGAGGAACTGCAATGCGTCCTTCGAAGAACACAGTTCCCTTGTCATCAATTGTGAAGGACTTAAATTTCTCCTTGCCTTCTTTGATGTGTTCTACCATCTTCTTGATTTCAGCATCACGAAGTTGTTCAGAACGAATCTTGTCCTCGAGAGTTGGACTGGCTGTCAAGTTTGCAAGATAACCTTGAGGAACAAGACCAAGGTTCAGCTTCTGAAATTCTTCATGAAGAGGAGGTTGGCTTTCCATGATCATGAGATTATTGCAATACGACTTGCGACTGAGAGCATCGGCCATAACATTAGCCTTGCCCGGAGTGTACGAAATGGTGAGATCAAAGTCTTTAATCTTTTCAATCCATCTCATTTGCCTGAGGTTTAGATCTGGTTGAGTGAAGATGTATTTCAGACTCTTATGATCGGAAAAGATTTCAGTGCGATTACCCAACAAGTATTGTCTCCATTTCTTGAGGGCAAACACAACTGCTGCAAGTTCAAGGTCATGAGTTGGATAGTTGAGCTCATGTGCGTTCAACTGACGTGAAGCATAAGCCACAACTTGACGTTCTTGCATAAGAACTGCACCTAGACCTTGGAGAGAAGCATCACAGAATATCTGGAAAGGTTTGGTAGGATCTGGGCCAACCAGAACTGGTGTAGAAGTGAGTTTAGTCTTCAGGAGATTGAAACTCTCATCACACTGTGGAGACCAAACAAACTTCTTGTCCTTCTTCGTGAGGTCAGTGAGAGGTTTAGCAATCTTGGAGAAGTTTTGGATGAAACGACGGCAATAGCTAGCCAAGGCAAGAAAACTTCTAACTTGCTTCACCGTCTTTGGAGGTTTCCAATCAACAATTGCTTTAACCTTTTCTGGATCAATGGCTATGCCCTTGGCTGAGATGACATGACCAAGGTAAGCAACTTCTGGAATCCAGAACTCACATTTGGAGAATTTGGCATATACGCGATGCTCGCGAAGTTTCATGAGAGTGAGACGAAGATGCTCTTCATGCTCTTCCTCGGATTTTGAGTAGACCAGAATGTCATCAAGATATACCACAACGAACTTGTTGAGGTATTCATGGAAGACAGAATTCATGAGTCGAGAGAACGTCGCCGGTGCATTGGTTAGACCAAAGGACATGACGGTGTATTCATATAGACCGTACCGAGTGGTGAAAGCTGTTTTTGGAATATCTTCCTTTCTGATCTTTATTTGATGGTAGCCCATTCTCAAGTCCAACTTGGAGAATATTGAGGCTCCAGCAAGTTGATCAAAAAGATCATCGATACGAGGAATTGGATAATTGTTTTTGATGGTTTTCTCGTTAAGAGGACGATAGTCAACAACGAGTCTCTTTGTGTGATCCTTCTTCGCAACGAACAGAGTTGGGCAACCCCAAGCCGAGGAACTAGGTTGAATGTAACCTTTTTCCATGTACATATCGATTTGCTCCTTTAACAGCTTCAGTTCAGGAGGAGCTATCTTGTATGGATGCTTAGAGATTGGAGCAGTACCTGGTTCAAGCTCGATCACGAACTCAACTGCTCTGTCCGGAGGCATCCCTGGCAACTCTTCTGGAAAGACGTCAGGGAATTCGCAAACCACCGGAACATTTTCAAGTAGAGGTAGAGGTTTTGCATCGAGGGTGCATAGCTGAACAGAATTTGATTCATTTGGAGAATAGACTATCTGGCCAGAAGGGTGGAACAGAGTTATTGACTTTTGAGCACAGTCAATCGTAGCTTTATTAGCTTTCAGCCAATCGATACCAAGGATGACATCAATGTCAGAATTGCCAAGCAGTATGAGAGAAGCAAGGAATATGTGGCCTCCAATTAGAATTTGATTTCTGTGACTGATCTTTGACGTTTGCATAGTTGCTCCAGGGGAGTTTACTACTAGCGGGGAACCCAAACCAACAGAAGGGAGTTTAATTGCTGTCGCAAAGATCTTTGACACGTAGGAATGTGATGCTCCGGTATCAAACAACACTTTAGCTGGAATAGAGTTTACGGGAAATGTACCGAGAACGACGTCAGGAGCTTCCTCAGCTTTGTCGATCTTGACATGATTCACCCTCGCGGTCCTCCCGACAGGCCTGTTGTTGGAGTTCAAGGCCTTAGGCGGGGGAGCGCGCACCATTGCCTGGTTTGTGTTGGGACGAGGTGGTGGTGGAGTTAGCTGCCTCTGCGTGCACTTGTCAGCGTAGTGCCCCGTCTGCTTGCACTTGTAGCAAGTGACGACACGAGGAGGTCCTGGCCTTGGCTGCCCCATCGAAGCCCTCTGATCATGCATCTGAGCAGGGTTGGGTGGGCGGGGAGCGAAGCCTGGAGAAGCTTGGGCGTATGGAGCCCGAGTGACAACACCATTTGGCACCCAGATGCGGCGCTTCTACGGAGGGGTGGTCATGTTGGAGGAGGAACCACCCTCACGCGAGTGCTTGCGAGACTCCTCGAACGCCTTGCGCCCATTTTCTTCATTGAGCGCGGTGTTAACGAGCTCCTTGAAGTTGTTGGCCTTGATGTTGGTGAGGGCGTACTTGAGTTCCGGGTTAAAACCTCTGCGGAACCTTGCCATCTTCTTAGCCTCAGTGGACACCTCATCGCCAGCGTAACGAGCGAGGCGATTGAACTCACTCTGATAGCCAATGACGTCCAGCTTGCCCTGCTTGAGTGAGCAAAACTCTTCACGCATCCTTTCCATGAGACCATCTGGAATGTGGTGCTTCAGGAAGGCTTACTTGAAACAATTCCAATTGATTGGGTAGCCAGCTCTCATGGTCTGGTAGTTTTCCCACCAAGTAGCTGCCTGACCCTTCAGCAGATAGGATGCATACTTGACCTTGTCTTCCTCAGCAACGTGAGCAATCTCCAGAGCCTTAGCTATCTCACGGATCCAGTCATCAGCATCCAGAGGCTCGCATGTTGCCACGAAAGCTCTCGGGCCCAGACTGAGAAACTCCTTGATGACTCGTGGAGCATTCTGGTTGTTGTGCTGGTTAGTCCGAAACTGGGCCATCTGTGCCATGACTTGGGTCATCTGAGTCAACAGCTCCGTGATTGGCGGTGGCTCAGGCGGGGTGTTCCTTGTTGGCGGCATCCTGAATAGACATGCATTTTAGCACAACAACAGAAAAGGATAGACTTGGAAACCGAAAGAGAGATTATTCCGACGCATGAATAGATAACCAACAGGTACATCATCACATGTTCGAATACATCAGAATATTCAACACACCACAAATGGTTCGAATTCCAAAGGATAACTAAACATAGCTAAGAATGGATACGTCGGTACTCCCATGCTCATCACGCAGGACGGCGGTGAGTAGTACGACGAGAGGTACGGTGAGGAGCACGCCCACGAAAGTAGGTAGAACGACAATCCACATAGATCTGACGTGGTCTGAGAGCGACTCTAGGTGTGGTGAAGTACATAGCGTCGACTCCCTGTGCTCCAAAGCGTGGAATCCCAGTGTAACCAGCACCGAGGTTAAGGAGTGGACCTCTGATCAGCTCGTAACCTCCAGCATCTGGCAGACGACGACCAACTGGCTGATCGAAACGTGCAAAGCGCTCATCTCCAACAAAGTCTGTGGTCTAAGTCGCCAGACGGGTCAAAGCAAGGTAGAGCTGCTCTCTGACTGAAGCCAACTCCTGAGATAGTGTGCTGGCAACTGCGTCACTGTGCCTCACAAACTGAGCGGTGGTGTGCAGCCTGGAGTTATCATGCTGATAAACATCCAGGTTGTCGTAGAGAGTGAAGTGAGCTCCCTCCGAAGTGATGTAACCACGGGGGATGTGGCGCTAGATGGAATCGTCAAATCCCCAGTAGTCAGCACGAAGGACGGTGAGACTCACATAAGCTGCCTGCTGCACAGCCATATCCACTGTGGAACCTACTGCCTCGTAGCGGTGGACAACGCTCATGCCATCATCTGACAGAATGTAGACGATAGCCTGGTAGTAGGTCTGGTCAAACTCTCGCTGCTGCTCGTAGACCTGGTACTCTGGTGCCCAACGGAACCCCAGAAAAGTGACCATGTCTCTCAGCATCTCCGGATAACCGGCGGTGCTCTCGCAACGAGTCATACGAACCACCTGCGGAAAGAACCTGAGATCCATCTGCAGATGATCGGGGAAGTTTTGATTAGACGCCGGTAGAAGAACTGAAGTGGAAAGCAACAACATGGTTTCAACGGACGAAAAGGATGTTGAGTAGAACAGGATATCGAAGCAACATCGGGAAACACGAGACCAAAAACTCCTGAGGTACTACGGAAAACCCATCCGGGCTTCTAAAGGATCAATATCTACTGCTTAAGGAATAGAGGATTTGCTTCCGGGGCTTACACGCCTCCGTTCTCAATCATGAGTAGGCAACATGATAAATCATGTCACAACCACCTCCATTCCTATGGTCTAGTAGATATAACTATCCTAGAGAAACCAGGATACGTGAAATCCTAACTTGAAAGTTTAGATGAGAAGGGAAAACAACGTTGCACTTTCTTACCAGAAGAAGGGAGGGTGGGTGGGGAAAGAAATAAAAGAACATAATTCCTACTCTCACGTTTCATTTTTCCTATATAGCTACAAAATAGTTTCTAGACTCAACTGCGACCAGTAAAAAGGGATCCTACAGGCAGACAGACTCTGATACCATTTGTCGCACCCGGACTTCTAGAGGATACTCACAATCCGCTAAATAGTAGAGCATATGGCTTACGGGGCATACCGGCACCCGCATCTCAATATGAGCAGGCCAACACGTAAACGTGTGACAACCATTCTCTACTATCCACCGTCTGCGCAAACCATCCCATAGAAATCAGGACACTTCCGTTGACGTACTTCATAACATACACACATGGTACGTCAACAGCATTAGAACATCTGATATCACAACATATCTCTAGGACACAAAAGATGGAAATAAGTTGCAAATAGCTCTCATTAGAGCAGAGATAGCAAATACAATCATCCAGAGGACACATGTCCCAACAATTCATCGTTACAACACAGCGGAAGCATCCAAAGTGTCTGAGTACAGACAAGATCCAAATAGGACTCAGAGGCCGGAAACGAAAAGACGGAGCCCATCCACGATGTCTCGGATCCAGCCCGGGTCCGCTATCTACTCGTCAGCAGCCTCGTCATACTACACGTAGTAGCCTCCATGAGGATCCTCGGAAACGTAGTCTGCGGAAACCACAGCCCCAACGGGGTCAGCACATAAACGTACTGGCAAGCAAGACTCACAGTTCACCAAAGTGTACCCCACAACATCAAGCACAAGATGCTTTGGGTTCAACGGAAGAAAGGGTGATACAAAAGATGCGGCAGCTGGCTGCACTAACCAACTACAGAACATACTACAACTTCCGGCTAACAGAAAGGAGATAAGATAGCGTATCGTAACCAACTATAACTAACTCCAAACAAACCCATCCTGGATCTCGCCCCTTATCCAAAGAAGCAATCCGAGGATAACTCACACAGTTGGATTAATGATGGGTCAAGTTGTTGTGTCAATGAGACTATTACTAGTCAAGTTATCATTAGTTAGGTGTAAGTTGTTCTGAGTACTTGTTAGCCAGTACTTTCACCAAGTCAACCATAACCGCGGAAAACACGGCTTCTCGAGAAGATTTATCCCTGCAGGGGTGCACCAATTTGGCCGTACACGTAAGAATAACCCGCCAGATGGAATGCCTCCCACCAAGCGGGGCACTCAACATAACCCAACTCTTCTTCGCATCAAGCTCAAAGAACCACGTGCTGTGCGTGCGCGGCTAATCGAGCCCCACGAAGAAAAGGGGGACCCTCATAGCACTCTAAGACCACGCCGCCCTAAATGCCGACTACAAAAGTTCCACCCTGGCCTCGGGTTCGTACCTGCATATGAGTGCATCAAATGGAAAGCTCGAACTAAGTGTGGCGATTTGGACGAGATGCGAATCGAATCAAATTGAGGGGGGCGCCCATACACGCTTCCCACATGCGGTTAGTGCGCTCATCATTGATCAGTAGACAAGACCCTTTTCCTAATTAGGGTCGACACTAGCAGGCCTCAAAACCACGCCGGGCCTCCTGCCGGTGCCTTATCATCAAATTATTATTAACCAAAGCATTAACAGGATTGTTGTTTAACATCGAGCCCCAGAACATGATAGAATATGGTAACAGAAAGTAACGGCCAACAGACTCGAGCAAAAACAACCCTAAGCATGCTAGTAAGACACGGGCAACAAGCAACGGGGTTATAGGTGTGGAGGTGAGGCTTTATCAGGGTAAAGGATAACATGTGATAGGTTCGAACACAAGCAACGATTCATGTGGCTAGCAGAATAGACAACGGAAAGTATCGGTATCCAATGTGTAAAGGAACACAGTGGTTCATGTGAGTGAATACTTGCCTGCAAACTCAGCAGTCTGGTACTGAGCTAGATCCTCAGAAGGGGTGTCGTAAGTCTCGTCTGTCTCAACGTCGTCGTCTATCCGAGAAGAAGCAAACAAACAACGCAGAGAGACAATCAATCAATAACATGGCATAATGCACAATCATGGGATGATGCATGTCAATTTAATTGATGCATCAAAAATTAAGATAGTTGACATGGTAACATAACATAATTAAGTGGACCCACATGCAATTTGGGATGGCATATGGAAAGCCCATGAATTAAGGTTGGAATAATTGTTTTACAACTAATCAACAGGTGAAAGTGTATTAGTATGATGCATGGATGAGGAAAACCGAAAAATAACAACAATACCAACAATTGGAAATGAAGTTTACCAAGTTTGGAATTTTATTTATTAAGTTATGGAATTTTGGTTCCTTAAAGGTGTTACACAAGCATTTGTTGTTTTCATCAATTTTAATTGTTCAAAACAAATAACAAAATTCATATTTGGAAAGTACACAAAATTTTAGGTGGATTACATGTTTCAATTATTGAAAAAGGAATTAAGATGAATTAATTATGGATTAAACAAGTTTAAACAAGATTTTAAAGGATTTAATTCAAGTATGAATTTATTTGAATTTTTATTTGTTCAAAACATTAAACCAAATTCATATTTGAAAAGTTTATACTTTTCTAGTTTGAAAACATATTTTATATGTTCAAAAATAATTTAATTTGAGCAAGTTATGAATTTAGCAAATTTAAATGATTTAAACAAGGTTTAAATTATTTAACCAATTTTAATTATTCAAAACATGAAACAAATTTTATATTTGAAAAGGGGGTTTAATTTAGCATGGAAAACATATTTAATATGTGGCATTTGAATTAATATTGAATTATTTATGAAATTAACCAAATTTAAAAGGAGTTTGTTTGAATTTGAAATTTGAATGCATTTGAAATGTTCAAAACAGAATACCAATGTTTTAAACATGTAGAGAATTTAATTTGGTTCAGGATACATATTTTATTTGTATTATTTGGATTCGGAAATTAAAAGTTATTTGCATATTAAAAACAGGGACTAAACCGTAAAAGAAAAGGACTTATTTTAAAAAGAAAAAGGCCAGAAAACCATTTTCTACCTCGCAGTGGCCCAGTCCAGGCCACTGACAAGGGGGGCCCTGGGCCAGCGTGGCAGCACGCGTGGCAACCACTGCCACAGACAGGTGGGGCACGCGTGCCTAGGTGGCAGGGCAAAATATTGGGGAATTAAACCGCGCGTTCGGGGTTCGAACCCACGACCGGGGGCGCGCGCGTGCAGTGTGGCTACCACTGCGGTAGCTGCTGAACCTTGTCAGGTAAGCAGGGCGCGGTGAGGTTATGTTTCAGATATCACTAACTGAATTTTTTTCTGCAGGTGCGTTTTCTGAATTTCGACGGAGGGCTCGATGGCCGGCGGCGAGCTGCTGCCGCGCTGCTCGGGCCGGATGCGTGCGCTAGGGTGTTGCGTGGTGGTCGTGTGCGTGCACGAGAGGGAATGGAGAGAGGGAGGTGTTGCTCACCCTCGGTGGAGGCGTAGCAGCGGCTCGGTGGCGAGGTGATCAGACGACGGCGGCAGGAGCTCGGACGGCGGCGTCGACGTAGTGGTTCCTGGGCGTCGTGTAGGTGTCGAAGAGGGAGGGAACGTCGAGGGGGTTCGATCCCAGAGGTTAGCTTGGAAGGTGGGGCATCGAGGCGGCGGTGAGCGACGAAATTCAGGCGACGGTGGTCGGGGTGAGGTTCAGAGATGAAATCGCCGGGCAGAGATAGGAGGAGTGGTGACGGCGGCGAGAGAGGGAGAGTGGAGGGAGGACCTAGGGCTAGGGGAGAGCTCGGGGGCCTAGGGTTAGGTTTATAGGGGGAGTGGAGCTGCTCACGGCCGTTGCTGCTCCGCTGCTGCGACGTGGACACCGGCATCGTCCTGCCGTACAGGAGGAAGAAAGCGTGGGGAGGTACCAGGCCGTGGGGCGTGGTGGGCTGGCCTGCCCACCCCTCTCTGTTTTTCTTTTTAAAATTTTCTGTTTCTTTTTTTTTTGCTGAAAAGAAATAGGAAGAAAAGGCTAGGCTTTTTGGGTTAGAAAATTTAGGGAGAAATTTGTATAGGTGGGTTATTACAACAGCAACAAAATTCCACTTCTGTTTTCCAAACATTTTGAATTATGGTGATGTTTGTATTTTAAATGAATTTGAGCAAAATTGACATTAATTAACTTATTGAAAGAAACATGTTAAACTAGTTTGAACTTTCCATGTTTATTTGAAACAAATTGATTAGAATTGTTTTGTAATTTTCATAAGTTTCAACATGGTTGCTGTTTGAAAAATGTAATTGAATTTTGAATGAAATTTGAGTTAAGTGAGTTATTAAATAAAATAACAAGTTAATAGTTGAGCTTTCTATTTTAATAGAAACAAAAAGGATGTTTTATTTGAACTTTCTATTTGAAAATTGTAACATAACAAGTATGAACAATTTGATTTGGAAATTGGTTTGAATTTGAAATAGAAAATAATTGAAAATAGATGCAAAATAAATGCAAACAAAAGTAATGGGTATGATGACATGATGCAAAACATTAATAAAACAAGAAACAAACATTCTAAAGGAGATTTTCATACTTGGGATGTTACAAATGGGCATTTGAGATCTGGTGGGGGATTGTTGGAATTTTGGCCCATATGAGTGTGCTGAAATATTGGGCCCATATGTGGGTAGCCCAATAGACAAATCCTGAAATCTCAAAATGGCCCATGTGTACAAGTGAGTGGTGGGAGTGGGAAGTTTAGTCCCACATTGGAAGTTTGAGGAGTTGCACACCACCTTATAAGGTGGAGTGTTGTAGGGATGGTATGTGAGTGAGAACAAGAGAGCCTCTCGCGCACTCCTCCTCCTCCTCCTCCTCCGCCGCTCGCTCGTCTCGACACGACACATCGCGATCGCGTTTCGTGAATCGAGCCTCGAGCCTCGAGCCGAGACAATAATTATCTTTATTTTGCTGTTTTGGAAAACCGAGTTCGTAGTCGTGACGGACGCGTCACAGCTGAGGCGGTTCGGGTCGCTCCCGTATCGCGTGCTGCAACCGACTCGGACGTGCGGCGTGGGCCTCCCACGTCGCACGCGTTAGGGTTTCCCGAACCGCATTATAAAAGACGCGCACCGTGGGCGCTGTACATACACCGAAACCAATCTAGGTTTGCCACCTTGTTCCTTGCGCCGCCACCGTAATCTACTCCATCCCGAGCGCCGGCGTCCACCGGCGAACGGGAGAGCAAGTCTCCGGAACCAGTCGCCTTTGTGATCCTGTACGGGAGAGGGCGAATTAGGTTTTTGGGAAGCGCTTCGCGCGACTGCTCGCTGCTTCCACGACGACTCGTCTGCCTAACAAGTCGGGCGGTGCTGCGTACCGTCGCCTCAAGCGTCGTCTACTCCGACCCGTCATCGCCAACGTTGTCATCAACAACGTCGCTACAAACGATCGGTACGGAATCTGTGTCCTGATCTGTATGTTTAACATGTCTACTGTTTACATGTTTAGAGAGATCGTGTTGCTATTATTCATGTTGTCTGATGCATCTAGTATGGTTGAGTTTCACATGTTAATAGCTGCTGTCATCATGATTTATATTCTGGAATTAATCGTGGAAATTATGTCTAATTATTCAACAACGAGCACATGACAGTGTAGCGAGCCACCCGATGAGATTCGAAACTTTGTCCATATGAAAAACTAAAAATTTAATAAATTGCAAGAAAACTGGAAACCTAGTTAACAAACTACACACGGTCGTCGACTCGTGGGAAAATATCTAGTGATACGAACCTTCAAATGAGACCATGATAGCAAGGTTAAAATTAAAATTTATAAGTTTCTAGAAATTCTAAAATAAATTTTTGAGTGTTCATAAGATATGTATGTTTATAATCCATAATATTTTGAGAACCAAAATTGAAATACACCTAGGGAAACGAAAAAAAGATAAATTTCTATGTGAATAGTACTCCCTCCGTCTCAAAATAACTATCGTTAAAATGGGTTGAAGTACATGTATCTAGTGCTAAAATGTATTTAGATACGTCCATTTCAACGATTATTATTTTGAGACGGAGGGAGTATCATTTGTGTTTTTCTCTGCGTGTATTTTGACTTTTGTTCACGTTGATTTGTCTTTTGTTTATTTCTCCGTGTGTACTTCGAATTTGGTTCTGAAAATTACAGAGACTGTAAACACAAATCTTATCAACACTGGCAAATTAAATTTGAAAATTTAAGAAACTCATGACTTGAAATTTTAAGGCTAGAATCATGATACGTAGGATTTATATATATGTTGGGATCATCGCCCCGTGACCTGCATTTGCCCCCCACAGTCGTCAGTCCGGTCCCCAGGCCGAGTTATTGTGCCGTTCCTATCAGTGTTGGCAGAATGGCAGGAGCCGAATCGGCCGCTGCATACCACACCGCCGGTCGGACTAGCGGGTCCCACCCCACAGCGACAGACCATTACTCGTCCCCGCTCGGCAACAGCAAAGATCCCCTGGTTTAACTGTACTAATTTAATAAAACGGAGTAGTACTGGTTTAAAAATGGAGGGGGAGAAAAGCAGCGCGAGGAGAGAGAGAAAGCGAAAGGAGCAACCCCAAGACGAGGCAGACGCAGGTACCGTACGTGCATGTTTAGTTGGGCAGTAGCCAAGGTACAGGCACCCATCGATAGCATACCATAGCATAGCATAAAGGGAAGGCAAGGTAGCAAGCAAACTCCTCCTCGTCCTGCTAGCGCTGTCTGAGTAGGGAGAAGAGAGAGGGACGAAAAAAGAGAGAGAGAGGCTAGCTAGGTCAGGGAGAAGGAAGGATGGGTCGTGGTAAGGTGGAGCTGAAGCGGATCGACAACAAGATCAGCCGGCAGGTGACCTTCGCCAAGCGCCGGAACGGGCTGCTCAAGAAGGCCTACGAGCTGTCGGTGCTCTGCGACGCCGAGGTCGCCCTCATCATCTTCTCCACCCGGGGCCGCCTCTTCGAGTTCTCCACCTCCTCATGGTATAAACATCTGTCTATCCACCGCCCTGTAAATTTGTTCCCACCCACATGTATATAGTATAGGGTCACTGCACAATATGTATTTGCCCTAGAAGAAATATGCTTGCAAGTTCCTTTTTTGTCACTTGTTTGTGTTTTCCGGTACCGATCTATGCCGGGCCTTCTTTTTCTTCTTTGGGGAATTTTATTTTCCTTTCTGGAAGATTTGATTTCGTGGACATGTGGTGTTGCAATCGCATGCATCTGCAGGCTAGCTACAATCTAGATGTTAGCTCCTCTTTCCCTTTTTTCTGTTTTGGGGAAAGATTTGTTGGATCTTCCCATCATCTGTGCATTTTGCCTTTCCTCTTTGGGTGTTTATGTGAGCTCCAACCGCTATAAGATGAGGGGCAGTTGGTAAAAAAAATATAGATTGGGGGCGATGAGGCAGTTGAGGCTAGCTAGCTACTATCTAGCAGTACTATACTTTGGTCTTCTCCCTGTGATGTTTACATCACGTAGATAGATCAAATCAATATGAACTCTCTGCTAAGTAATGTCCAAGCAGCTTTTTTGAGAGTTTGGATCTGCACAAATACCACCGAAGGAAGAGAGATCCGCACAAACGCAAACATTTTTTCCTCTCTCTTGTTGGGGAAATTAACGAGCAAGTAATTTAGGAGTTTACCTTTTTCTGATGGAAGCAAAAACTTAGGAGTAATTATTTTCTGCTAAGCAAAATCTTGGCAAGCACTAACCTGTCTCCTTTTCACATGTATATATAATTATATATATGCATTATTACTGTTTCATTGGAGATCTGTCTGCCTCTCTTAAGTTCTTGCACATTGCGGGTGTGCTGTTTCCCTAGATTCTACTGTTTCATTCCACCGGGAACTAGCCATTCTCCACTCCTTCAGATCCCAATTCTACTGTTCCATTGAGATCGAGGTCTCCCTCTCTCTCTCTCTGTACGTCTTGTCCGGAGCTAGTACCTAGAGAGAAAAGTAATGGAGAAAATGAATGTTGTGTTGTTCTTGGCATGTGAATGCACCGATGCCGTAGACGTTTGACAGACAGGGCTCAGGCACTTGTAGCCACGCTAGAGTAGCATCGTCCACGGCCGAATTTAAAGGCAACTGCAGCAAGCAAACGTGAAATCATGCGTACTGGGACTTGGAGAGATGCGTGTCGTTTGTTACTTATTACTACTGCTAGTACCGTTATTGTCCTCTGGCCGGGAAGCTGGGCTTTAAAGTGCTTCGCGCGTGCGTCACTATGCCATAATCGTATGCGCAAGAGAACGGACATGGAGTTGGTCAGTCAGAGAGGAGGACTAGAATTCACCAGACTGGAGATGCGCTTCTGGATGCCATGCATGCATGGAAGGCGGAGTGGATAAGGCTGATGACCAATTCGAAACGCTACCATTTTGCCAAGCTTCCTGTTTTTAAACATGGTTCCAGCTTTCCGAGTACTCAATCCAGTCTTTAAAAGGACGATGTTTTAGTCAAAATTTTGAAAATTTGGCAACCATTATTCTTAGAATTTTCATGTGTGATGTTTATATGCATTGCTTAGGCTGTTTTCTAAATACTGCTCCCTCCGTCCCATATTAGTTGTCGTTAAAACGGATGTATCTAGCACTATAATATGTCTATTTAATTTATGTACTAGCCACATAGGCCAAACGTCCGAACTGATGTAAACGATTATGCAATACTTATATTTCCACACTCCTCCTCACGACAACTAATATGGGACGAAGGATTTTCATACCATGGTAATTTTATTACTTGATAGTTCAAATATAAATTGCCAGAGTGTAATTTTTGAGACACCCAAGACCGAAAGGAGTAATTGAAAATCTGAAAACATGCATATGTTTGTGTGTGTGTGTGTTTTGTCTAGTGGGTCGAAAGTAATAAAATTACCATAGGGCCTCTTTGGTATGGCTACTACACAAAGGAAAAGAAGAAATGCATGACTTTGATGCCAAGATTTTCACAACCAAAAAATGATAATTTTCTAACTCTATAAATAATTCATCTGAACTTTGCAACATAAATTTACGAGATAATTTGTGCAATTCGGCAGGCACGTGTGTAGAAAGACGAATAGAATTTCCCTCGACAGTCAAGCTTCATGCACTAGCGAACTATTCCAAAAGTTCGAACTGATGGAAAAGGCTAGTGCTGTAACGACCCCACTAACTGTGACTCGGAGAGGCCAACACGTTCAACCGGAAGAGAGCGACGACGACGACGCGACAGTCTCAGAGGTATACGCCTCGGCCAATACGTGGACTCAGATGTATGATTCAATAGGCCTATACGTGGACTCCAAAGTCTCAAGAGACGTATACATGGACACAAAAGGGGGTTACAATTTTTTTAAAATAAAGTGCGAAAGCCAAGACTCGAACTCCAGGTCTGGGCTAGCCAAGTATCCTAAAAGACCGAACTGATGGAAGGAACTAGTGCAATTCACATATACTGCAATAACTCCTCTCACGTGTGACACGTAAAGTCAACACGTGCAACCGGAAGAGAGCAACGGCGCAAAGTCTCAGAGGTATGGCTCAGGAGGCCTATACGTGGACACAAAGGGGGCTACGAGAAGTTTTTAATAAATGCGAAACCAGAACTCGAACTCCGATCCTGGGCTCTGATACCATGTCAAGTTTCATGCACTAGCCAACGCAAGCAAATTCGGAACTTCTCTCGTCACATGTGAGAGGGGGCGTTACAATATATGTGGATTGTACTATCCCTTTCCATTAGTTCTGACTTTTGGGATAGTTGGCTAGTGCATAAAACTTGACACTAACTAGCCTCTTGCTAGAAATCTAATGAAATTGTGGTGTAGGAATGGATATCATAAAATCAACGCATTTTTTTGAAAATTTTCAAACAATCTGAAGTCTTTTGCACAATACATATTGATGTTAACTATGTGGGTGTAAAATTTCATGTGGAAATATATTTTTGGCCTACATAAAAAGACAAATATGTGGATCTTTAGAGGATGCAGCTTCTACTATTATAGATCCACACATTTGGCTTTTTTTTCGTGCACGCACAAATGAAAGTATTCATAAATGATATTTGCAGGTGAATAAATTACATCTTGTATGTGGGGATATTTATTAATATTGTCGGAAACTTTAAAACTATGATTCTTCATTTTACTTTTAAAATAAAAAAACGTGACCAAAGGGGGAATGATCCCTCCCTTGATTCCACATTTTTAGGTAGATGAGACACCCGGTTTATTCGAGTATTCCTCAGCTGGGACTCGAACACGGGCGGGCTAGCGCGCGTTCGCTGCCTCTTGCCACTGAGCTAGCACTCAGTTCTCACTTTTAAAAATTTCACGGCCAAATAGACCCGAGAGGCAAATGTAGATGCCATATGTATCATTATTGGTCTAGTACCCATACCAAAGAGTTGTAGTTGCTTAGGTCTAGAAGTGTACAACTACCTAACTGAACCTATAATTGCATACTTCTAGAAGTGTAGAAGTGTACAACTACCTAACTGAACATGCATTAAATTGCACAATTTTTAGTTAGATTTTTTTCCATATTTTGTTTTCTTGGTAAAATTCATGTGATATAATCATTTGTTGTTTTTGTGTCAACAGCATGTATAAGACGCTGGAGCGGTACCGCAACTGCAACTACAACTCTGAAGCAACAGCAACTCCAGAGACTGAATTAGTAACGCCTTCTCAACACTAATTTTTTATACGCATTCTATGTGTAAACAATATGAAAGCTTTGCAGATTTATAAAAGAAAATATTTTTTTAGAAGAACCTTAATGTTTATGGAAATATATTAAGGGATGTGACGTCCAGGTACATTTTACGAATTGGTAGGGCTTTGATATACTTTCAGTCCATGGTCATATTTATGATGGAAATCTGGTTAATGAAGTAGCTTTTATTTAATCTCAAGGGTCATGGCGAATCAACATGAAGAGAAAAACATGTTTGTTTTTTTCAAATAGGATTTGTGGATGTAAATATTTATAAAATGTACAAGGGTGGCTACACCTACTGCTTCTGAGTACCAGGCAATAATCGATAAAATCAAATGACTTTTCTGAACATTTGTGCACATATATAGCTCTCACATGATAGATAAGAAATGCTCTCTTTCTAGTATTCCAAAATATCAGATATGTTAAATAAGTCAATGTTAGAAACTTACATATAGTCCCTAATTTTGAAGTGCTGTGAAAAACATACGACGTGTGCTAATGTATGCAGCGTCAATCATATTATATATCAGACTCAAAACATATAAATATTATCTTACTATAGTATGACATGCTGTAAAAAAATTACTATAGTATGGCATGAGCTCTTATTTCCAGTATTATCTACTATCTACTAGCAAGTTATAATACTGTTGTAAACACTGAACATATACTGTTTGTGGACAATGTCGATCTTTCATGATTTCACTCGGTTAATCAGTGGACTGTTAATATTTTCTTATTCAAACTAGAGCAATTACCAAGAGTATTTAAAGCTGAAGACAAGAGTTGAGTTCCTACAGACAACTCAGAGGTATGTAGTCTCTAGCCAACTAAAAAATAATTGTTAGGTATATCATACATTTAATTAATTACCAGGAGTGCCTAATTGGCCGCAACAGAAACCTTCTTGGTGAGGACTTGGGCCCACTTAGCATGAAGGAGCTTGAGCAACTTGAGAACCAAATTGAGATATCTCTAAAAAATATCAGGTCGACAAAGGTACAATGTAGCCAAGTATATTGACCACATTTTCTTATATAAAATTTTATGTCTGTCACAATTTGAAAGGCTTCGAATACAGATGCATGTAACATATATATATATGTATAAGGTTATAACATTTAACATGCAAAATATAATCCTGAGCTCCTGACTGTCTATTTCTGTCTACATATGTACAGAGCCAGCAGTCACTTGATCAGCTCTTTGAGCTCAAGCGTAAGGTTAACACCTGCATCTTGTTTATTTACCTTGCTTTGGTGTATACATCTTTCATAAACTACAGCCCCAGAATTACTAACGAATAATTTGTTCAGGAACAACAACTGCAAGATGTTAACAAAGACCTAAGGAAGAAGGTAATACGTACAGTAATATGTGCAATGAACCCTGTCTTTCTCCTCATGGAAAACAACTCTTTAATCATGTTGATTATCTCTGGTCTTATTTGGTTTAGCCTGAATGTGTTGTTTATGCACTTATTCGTTTGGCTAGTCCTCAGTTGGACAAACCCGTGTTTCATAGTCAATATCTGTAAGCCTCAAATGATGGAAAAATATATAAGGAAAGTTAGCACTAACTGGTGGATATGACATTGGTTACTTCGTTAAAATGTTAATTATCTAGTTTCTTTGGACTAATTGAAGAAAGATCGCACAACTTAAAACATGTCATAAATAAAGTAATTTGTTTCTCCTAAAGAGACCTGTCACAATTAGTACAATGGCTTTCCCTTTCAACGGTGGTCTGGATCTGTATATTTCCTTCGTAAATGGTGATGCATTAATGCTGCATTTCAACAACTCTTGTAGAGCAGTCAAAAGAAGGAATTTGTTCTGCAAACATGGTTTTTGGGAAAATCTAAATTTATGGCTGTGTGTGATACGTATTCAAAGAAAGTGTGAGCTACGTGTGTTTACAACTTTTGTCTCTTTATTATTGTACCAGATACAAGAAACTAGTGCAGACAATTTTCTGCACATGTCTTGGCAGGATGTTGGACCTAGTGGGTCTAGTGGCCACGCTAATCAAGCTAACCAGCAGGAGCCTTTTCAGTTTGCACTCTGCGACCCGTCCCTGCATATCGGGTAATTACTTTGTTTCTCTTAAATTGTTAATATACAAGTATGATATAGTGGTACTTACTACTTAGTAAAAACTAATGCGGATCAATATTTCTTGTTTACTTAACATTGAATTTATGCCTTATTTACCTCACAGTTTAGAAAAATATTAAGCACATAGTATTGAATAAAATCTTTTTGAACGGAATACAGTATATTTGAACTGGGACTCGAACATGCAAAAGCGTAAATTGGTAGAATTCCATTTTGGTATTATCAGCAGAGATTGAAGACTGCAACACGTACTAGAGAATCTGACTTGTACATAACATAATTTGATTGAAAGAAACCATATTCTTTTAAAATTGTTATTGGTTATTAAACTTTTTTCTGATAAGCTACTACAATCTTGTGCAGGTATAATCAGTCTTACCTGGATCAACTGAACAATAAATGAGTGAACGGTTTAGCTGACGCCTTAGCAGGGGTATCTATCTTATAAGGTCATGTTGTATGCTATTTTGAACTTAAGATAAGAATTATCTAAGTGTGCCGAGTGCAATTTGAACACACAGTATCTCAGCTTGAATTAAGTTTCTACTCAAAAGTGCACTGTGTTGGTCACCTCTTGAGGCACTGTCCAGCGGCCTCCATGCTATGAGATGTTGCTAATGTTTGTATAGTAATTTTCATCCAGAATAGACATACGCTCACTCGGTAATTCCTACTGACATGTTTATAATTCTTTATATAAGAAAGTTGGTTAGAACACAAATAAGAATAGCATTGATTTACTCTACTTCCATATTGAAAATAAAAGTTAAAGTTAGATGACTAGTATGGCCTTATCAAATGAGAAGGATATAAAACACTTCAATTCGAAGCCATATACTGATATACGTACACACACTAGAGGAAAATATATATCACTTTATTGGAAATATAAGCCGCATGATCTTATTTATCACTTTATTGTAAATATATATTCCCCATAATACATTTAAAAGGTCGTCATATATTCTATAAATAGTGTGTCCCATGATACATTCAAAAGGTCGTCATCTTACCCATAAATAGCATGGCATATATAATAATATTACTGTTTTTCTTGTCCACTAGCTGCAAGTTTGTGTATGTGTGACCAACTCAGCAAGATCCATCTCCTCCTTCACGTGCATAGTCATGATTTCTGCTGGATCTAACGATGTCACGAATGGTGATGATCCAGATTCAATATTTAGGAGTGCGTCATCATCCCATGTCATCTCCATATCTATCTCATGGTCAATCTTAATAGCATAATCAACATGGTTGAAGATACAATCCATGTCAAAATCATCATCTATGCTGTAAACCTGGTATTGTGCCTCCTCCTTTGTGTCAAATAGACCATTGCACATGTCAATGGAAAAATCATCACATGTAGGAACCAAAATTTCTTCACAAGATTGAGTTTCTCTGTCCTCTGTCCTGAATATTCCTTTGGCGACCATTATGTTTGATGGGTTGGATTCAGGCCCATTATCATTCACCTGTGCCAGGCTTTGTGTTGGAGGTGCTGGTGAAGATGGTGAGAATGGAGGTTCTTTTGGATCTAGCGGAGAAATGACCTTGCTAGAGCCAATTCCAAGGCTTTTGATGTAGTTTTGTAGAAGGGTCCCTGCTTTGGGATTCTTGGCGCTAGTGCGGGTCCGCCTTCGTGCAAACTGCCTTCTCTTCGTTGCATTCCAATGATTTTTTATGGAGTTTTCTGTTCTCCCAGGGAGGCGCTTAGCTATCTCTGCCCATTTGTTACCAACCTCCTTGTGTGTTTGTATTAGAACCATGTCTTCTTCCTCACTCCAAGTATCTTTCTGCATTTGTTTTTTCGTGCATCAAATGTTTATTCTACAAGCATATATACTTCACAAATAACATGGCGTATAGGAAATATGTATCAAGTGTTTTCCTATAAAGTGTTGTCATAAACTAAGTTCAGTTTTGAAAACATGACTTCCCATTTTTTATGCTTCACTATGATATTTAGCCATTTAGCAACTTCAAGATTTCTGAAGTTAACTGCCGCAAAAGATATATAAAATTTTATAACTCTGATCGACCACATGGTTTCAATTATGCTTTGTTTCTGTTTATTCCAAACTACTGTTGTTTTCCCTCTGTTTGTTTTCCTCCCTTTTGGATCGTTGGTCTACTAAACAGTAAACAGACAATTGAGATAGAAATTTTTAATTTTAGGGTGGATGATAGGGAAAGAGAAAAAACTGCAGTTTAAGGAGTTTGTTCATTGACACTGTTAAAGGTGCATTAAAAAGAAGATAAAGGTGCGTTCTAATGCTAAAAGATATGAAAGCTCTCAAAATTTCGTGCACCCATAACGAATTGCATGTGGTCCTAGACTCCTAGTAACTTTCCAGTCTAACTGAATATGTTTAAATAGTTTACTATTTCACTAAATGTAGTCAAAAGTAAAAGACGTAACTGTCAGCATTCCTTATTATAGATAAAAATACATCAAAAGAGATTTGACTCCTCAGGTCAAACAGAAGTTATGGGGATAAACCTTGATGTTAGGTCTCAAATGGTTGTGCCATCTTTCTCTGCATTGCTTTCCTACTCTTCCAGGCAGCATTTGAGCTATCTGCGACCACTTCCTCAGTCCAAACTGTTCCACTAGCTTTACTAACTTCCTATCAAAATTTACAAGAATGAAGTAATTGAGATCCTTTTGTAAACAGAACAACTCATAGATCATAACTTGAACTTACTTTTGGATGGAGAAAATATTGAAGAAAGCATGCGTCAACAGATCCAGTTTACCTGTCTTCTTCAAGTGTCCATTGCCCTTTGACAACATTAGTCTTCTTGAGAGCCTTACTTGAGGCTTTCTTTCTTGGAAGAAACCTGCGGCTCATCTCATACCTCCTGTATGATCCAAGGCCACTTCCTATGAGGTGTGAAACCTCTAGTTTTGGCGTCAACAAAGGCAAGTAAGGCCCAGAATTATGAACCATGGATGAAGTGTCGTCAACGAGAGTGTTTTTTGCTGTGCCTTGTGGATAGTAGTCCTGATAGAAGCTTGTAAATGGAATGATCGATCCACCGGCAGGTTCGAAGGAACCATCAAGAGTTTGGAGATCATAGTGGACATTTTGCTGCACGTGGAAATCAAGCAGCATGTCATCACAGCTCCCTGCATGGGGCTGTAAGCAACCGAAATCCATGGGTGGGTTTCAGAAGTTAGCTATCTAGGGGAAGATATAGAGGGACTGGATGATGGTTCCTGTTTACCTGCATCTCTCGGAGGAGGAGACATTGGCATAGCATGTCACATTATATCTAGACAAGAACCTATGGCACTTAAAGACCACAAGTTAAGTGAGCTTTATGGTTTTATTAATTGTCGTTGTAAATGGGACATTTACTTTTTCATAAATAGATTACTTCATGTAAGAGAGAACTAATTAATTAATCAAGCATTATTCCCAAACGTGGCGCACACATCACCCACCGCAACGTGCTGGTCATGAAGATATATAACATCGGAGAGCATGGCGTGTGATGCTATTAATCGTTTCGTTTTCTAGCTCAGCTACTTAGCAAATACTACCTAACAATACATCCATTTTTGTCAAACTTTGTGACATTTAATTCCGGACGGAGGGAGTAAATAAATAATGGGCAATTGAACCGTAAATTCCCTCTCTACTGCATCCACTAGTGAAAAACGTCTCATTGGTACTGGTTCTAGAGGCCCTTTTATACCGGTTAGACAACTGGTACCAATTAATCAGGACTAAAACTCCACCCTTTGGTACCGGTTCCTTACCAACCCGTATAAAAGGGGCCTCCAATATCCCTCCATGTGGCTGCTGCATATCGCGAAGCGGACACACTCTTTAGTCCCGGCCCGTATAACAGACTTGGACTACTGATTTTCTGCCGCGGCAGAAAATTGGCCATTTTCTATGCCGCGGCATAGAATTTATTTTTTATCTTTTATTTGTTATTTCTTTGTTTCTCTACGATGCTAAATATATACCGTACACAATTACCGGGACTACAGCCCGTCTATTCGATTGAGCATATAAGATCACTTGTATTACGATTGAGCATACAAATATATATAACTTTGATATAGTTACATGGAGATCATACAATTACCGGGACTAGTGTCCGTCTATTCGATTACACGGGGATGATTAGTAGGAGCGACAACTATTTACACTAAATAGTCCGGCGTCGTCTATCATATCTAGCTCCTCTGCAATTTCTATTAGGCGTTGCTCTGGTAGTAGACTATCTCGCATGGCCACGAACTATATAATAAAAGGAGATCAATATGAATATCAATCATGATAACAAAAAGTGACGGTTATAAAATAAAGTTGTGGATGTATTGCTTGCGTTGACTCTATAATCTCTCTGCTCTGAGGTAAACGTGCGAATGAACTCGCAAACGTAGTATCCACATAGATGTGTCCCCGGTGGCTGTTGTGCGCACTTTACGAGAATATAATCCAATCAACATAATAATCTATCATCATAATTGTATTGAAAAACTAGAAGTAAAGAGATGCGCAGCCCTATCTCTACTTACCGGAATCTCTTAAACGCCAACTCCTCATGAGAGATATACTTAGTCACAGTCATGAACTGCTTCCAAACCCTGCCCGACAAGGAAAATGAATGAATGAGTTATTCATTATCTTAGGAAATCATTGAAAGAGACCGATATAGAGCGAGAATGATTGAAATTGCCTCTGGAGCATGTCCTGCATGCTGCGGAACTGTTCCATGTCTCTCGTTAATGGGTCCTAGACTTCAACTATTCCCTTATCAATTTGGATGTCTAGCAGAATCTAGTGGAAGCTGCTCACATTTATATATACGTCAGTAACATCAATTACAGTTAACATCGAGTGAGAGTAAAAGTGAATGGACACACAACAAAGTATATATGACCCTCACCGGAAGTTGTAAGAAAACAATATGTGCTCACAGAAATGTTGCTCCGATAGAAACCTTAAAATGTTTCCCGCCGTCTCGTCGGGCTTGCTCGTTAGCGTCTATATATGTACTTTATCCGGGTCAATGAACCCAACATTAAAGATCCTCCTACTTTTACAGACCTCGATCTTCATTCTGCATAATAGAGTAAAAACGGATATACTGAGGATAATTACATGCAATGAACTGAACAACTTATATGTAGACAGTGAATCCAACAACTTACAGACAATAGCAACTCATGAGAGATTTGTCGAGGGCTTCAAAATTGTACATCTAGAAGAGTTCTTCAAATTCGACATGGATCTCCTCGGGTCGGAAGTAGTACTCCCGTGGGACTTTCACCACGATCATTTTTTTTGTCGGTGGCTTTCAAGTACCATTCATGCAAATTACGCATATGCGTTGGCAGTTGTTGCAACTTCTCTTTGCTGACGAAAGGCTTCCCTGAGACATATGTAGGCTTAGGGGCTACAACAGCCTTGGGTAACTTGTCGTCATGGGAACCTATCAAGTCAGCAACACTCACACCCATCTCGGCCGCCAACTTCGTAGCTTCTTCCATATTTATCTGCACACCTCCCTTTTCGGATAACACCAAGAGGGGTGGGATCGATTGGTTGGCCTGTTGTCCGAGTTGTGGAACATCTGATCTTTTCCTGCTTGCTTTTTTAGTTGCGTTGCTCCCGCTCGGACTTCCACTTCCTTTTCTCTTGCTCACTTCATTCTGAAGAGTGCGTAGATAGTCCTCTGGCTTATGGTGCAAGTCATATTGAGAATTTGTGCTCAGAAAATCAGCTGCATATTTTTTCTTCTTCTTAGTGTATACCGGGCAGGGCTCGGGTTTCTTCTTTTGCAACTGCGCATCTTTATGGGCCTTTACGATTGCAGTGTTTTGCTCGTCAGTTAGATCGTAAGGTCTGATTGGAAGATTTGTATGAGGTACCTTTGGGAGGGGCAACCGTTTTCTCTTTGGGCTCCGTCGGCTAGAACTCGTCGATGGAGCATTTTTGGCACGCTTCCGCTTAGTTTCCTTAGCGGGCAGAGGCGGCGGTAGTGGCAAAGATGGCCAACCCAAGTCCGGCAGTGGAGATCGAGATGGACTCGCACTGTGGTGGGAGTAGTCATGGGGTGGGCTTCTTGGAGGTGATGGAGGTGTAGGTGACCTTCGACGGCTCGGAGGCGGTGTTGTCCTTTGCGCCGAGCCTAGAAGCTTGATGTAGCTCTTGTTCCATAGAATGATGCCACCCAATACTTCTCTGAGTGTCCTCTCATCTTCAGGTCCACAGATATCAAGCTCCATATAATGAAACCTCATTACGATTTCATCCACCCCGACTTTAGCATAGCCAGCTGGAATCTCACGGCCATGCCAGCGTGCGTCAGGTGGACAAGGTGAAGCATATCCGACAGCCACCTTCATGGATATGTTCTTCAGTTTCTGATGGAGCTCACAAGATACTGAATCGCTGATTCCATCCACGGGGTATACGGGACTGCCCTCTATCCTCCGTGCATCGTCAGCTGGGACCTCCGAGTCAGCCACACTGCTTTTCCACTAATATGGGTTGGCGGTAATATCGAGTGCAGGATCTTGCAGGCGTACTGCTCCTTTAAGTTCATCTATCTGCTGCTGCTGGTGGTTAATTCAGTCAACCAGCTAGTTCAACTTCTCTCTCACCTCCTCTTGTTGTTGCTCCTTTGTTCTTGTTTGGCTTCTATAAGTTTCTTTGTCTTTTTCAAATGCAAGCCACCATGGAGTCTTGCCAAGGCCTCGTGCTCGTCCTCCGTGTTCGTCATTCCTGAGGACTAGTGTCAGCAAGTCTTTCTCTCTATCGGGACGGAACTTTAACTTGCCCTATTTAATTTCTTGCACCTTGATCCAATTTTGCCTGGGTACCGTGATCCCGTCACTGCAAACAAGGTCCACTGTTGTTTCGTCGTATGAACCCCCATGCGCAAGGAACCAATTTCATTCCCTCAATTCCCATTCTTCACACATCGTTTCAAGGGTGATCCCTTTATCAAGAAGCTCTTGCTCTTTTCTATCCTACTTTGGCATGGCTGTCTCATAGCCCCAGGCCCCAAGTTATGGTGATATTTCTTCTTATCAGCATTTCTCTTGTTCTTTGCGGACAGGGCCTTGGCATCTTCTGACTCCTTGTACTTCTTAAATGCATCCCAGTGATTCGCCTGCTTTGCTAGATAGCCTTCGAATAGTGGAGCAGTCTTTTTCTTCAGATAGTCTTTCCATAATCTTTTCTTCCACATCCGGTATAGTACGACCATCTTCTTGAGAGTTGTCGGCTTCATCCTCTCACTCAACCTCCATTCCATCCCTGGAGGGGTTCATATAAGATGAAGGAGATTCAGCTGGATTAGCATCTGGGGCGCCGTGGATAATATCCTCGAGAATTTCTTCCTGTGCTAGGTCTCTGTGCATTGGACTAGGTGGATCCATAGTTTCTGCAAAATGCACACACGATATTAGACTCATATAGTTTATCCTTGATTTTCACCCAAAACAAATATGAAAACTCTAGTACTACTAATATAAAAATATCACCCAAAACAAATATGATAACTCTAATACATAGCTAGGGTCCATTTTTATCCAACCACTAGAATAATCTAGTTACATAGCTGGGGTCCATTTTCCACTAGAACCCTAATACATCACGATTAATAATACCGATACATATCACATGCATGCATGAACCTATCAGCCTAACTACGACTGGGTTTTGAGCCGCGAGGTGCCGAGACGCCGGCGCTGTGCACCCAAAGATAAGGAACCCTCACATGGTCGTAGCTGACGTGATACAGAACCGTCTGAACAAACGACCTTGTATTGCTAGGCCGGGTATCTAGCAAATACATGTAGCGCCAGACGTTCTCGTCCTCTTCCCTAATACGGCCACGTACCACCTCCTCGGGCGTCGACTCCCTCTTCACCGAGCGTGGCCCACGCGACTGCCACCAAAGAAGATACGAGTCGACAACGTCACTCGGATTCCTCACCAAGCTGCTTCTACTAGATGCTAGCATCTCCCTGTGCCAGCCCGGCTGTCGGAGAAGCGGGTCTATCCTAGACAGGATTGCTTCTAGAGGTCCGAACACTGGGGGCTAACCACGTTCTATCACACCTCGAGAGGCCTTGAGAGGGGAACTCGTAAAGGTCGAAAAAGGAGACACGGAGAGTTTACCTAGGTTCATGCTACTGTGATGGTGTAAAACCCTACTCCTCCTTGTCTGATGGATTGCACTGCGATGTGTACAGTACAGGTGCGAGCTCGTGCTGGGAACAGACTACGGGTGCTCTCCTAGGGATTTTGCTATCTACCTTCTGATCGATCCCCTTCTACGAGGGCAGAGAGCCCTTCTTATAGAGGCACTTGGCCCTGTTTCCCGCTCATTGGGTGGGAAAGGGCTACCACAAGGTGCCAAAGAGTACACTGCGGCGCTCTGCAGTGCCAGCTGTTGCCGGTCGTCGCGGACAGCGCCGCCGTCCTTGGCAGAGAGGTGGGGGCTCTGATGATGCCCCCTCCGTCTTGTAGCGGGAGACCGGTCTCCTGGCACCAAAGAGGAAAGCTTCGGCCAAGGCTTTGGCGTGCACAGAGGTGCTCCACACTTTATACACGAGAATGATAAATGTGGCCAAAGTCGCTCTGTCGCCCGGAGGTGCCTCCGTCACTCGTGCAGAGGCTCGGGCATCATCCCCCACATGGGCTGTCTCCCAGCGGGCGGGGGTCCTTCAGGAGAGGAGCGTGGACGAATCAGGGCTCTTCTCTGACAATGAGTGGTGATATCACCGAAGAAAGCTCTTCGCCAGGGGATCGTCCTTAGCAAGAACAGGGCCGGCGCGCCCATCTCCCATAGCGAGCTAGTACGGACTCCTTCCGTACTGTGTAGGATGGGCCAGCAGCAGACGGCCCAGGATACCCTGGTATCCGTGGGTCTGACAGTAGCACCCAGACCCATGACGCGTGCGCGTTGGGAGGAGGCGAAGCGGCTTGGACCCTTAAGCAGCGGGGCCAGGCACGACACGTGGCGCGACGGTTTGTGAGGAAATCCCACTATCTCCTAGGCATGTCGGAAACGTTCCGTCGTAATGACCGCTCTAGTGGGGCGCCACAGGGCAGTAATTGCTTGGGCGTCTGGTCACGTATCCCCTCGGGACGTGGCCCCTTGCTTCGATGCACGGGCCACTGAGAAGAAGAAATGGGCACGGTGCCGTTCCTCAGCTCGTGCATAAATAGGGGGGTTCCCCTTCTTTCCTAGCTCCGTCTTCACTCCCTTCCACTTCCCGTTCCTCACCTACAGAGAGAGAAAAAGAAAGGGGGTTCCGCATGGCTCACGGTGGGCGAGGTGGACGAGGCGCGCCGCTGGACTCCAGTGCTTCCCCACGGCACAGTGCGCAGCATGCCTTGGTGGTCGCGGATGAACCTGAGGGGTCCTCAGCTCGAGCAGGGGCGAGCGCTCGGGGCCAACGTGGTCGAGGTGGTAGTGCTTCACATGGTCACGGCATGATGGGGAGCCCTCTCCCCCACTGGGCGGAGGACACCCTTGTGCTAGCGCATGAGTTCCTGGTGTCCCTCTGCGGCCGCCTGTGCAGCCGCCTGAGCCTTCCGGATTCCTTCACGAGATCCATCGGCCGGAACCCGCCCCCTGGATTCTGGCTCCAGGTGGTGGGTTGCATCAATGGACCCTGGTGGGCTGCCGTGGATTTTTGCTCCGCTGGACACTTGTCACTGTCGAGGGGGTGGAAAACCTTCGATCATGCCCAGAAGCTGGATGAGAGCCAGGTTCTCCATGTTTGCTTCGACGAAGGAGACAGACTCTTCGTGAAGGTCTTCGGGCGTCGTGGCGAGCGCGGGGAGTGCTGCGTCGAGAGCGGAAGCAGCAACGAAGATGATGTCGCTGAAGAGGAGGATAAAGAAGATTTGTCGGCCGTCAAGGTGGAGGGCGACACGGACTCGGCGGAGGCATGTGGGCCTTTGGGTGTCTTCGCACAGATGGAAGGTCTGACGATCCTAATCAGTTGGCATTCCTTTTTCTATGGGTCCTCGGCTTCGTCTAGACTCCTCTTCTTCCTCCTTCTCCTTGGCGCCTCCATCCTCGACCGACCATATCTCGTAGTTGTGGCGAGATAGGTTCAGCTGCGGTTGGTCACATTTTTTCCTTCTTCGATGGTCGTGGAGAGGGAATAGCTCCCTCCGATTTTCTTGCCTCTTTTTGTCTTTGTGGTGGATCTGCAGCACACTTATGTATCCGAATGTATCTTATGCATGAAATATGAAGGAAGTGTGTTCTTATTTTTCCTACTATCTTCTGCAAGTGAATCCTCTGGAGAGTAAGCGAGGGGGAGTTAGACTTAGCTCTGATGGTTCGATGTCCTTCGTCTGGCGAGTTGTGCCTATGAGCGTCCTCTTGGTGGCCCCTTTTTGAGTTGCCCCATATCTTCCTTGTGGAGGTTCTTGCCTGGTTGCTTCGCGAGGGGGATGGTTGTCTCTGGAGTGAGAGAGAGTGTGTGGCTGGTGCTTTTCTTGTGGATACCCCGGGAGGAAGTCAGCACCAATGACTTGGATGAGGTGCCGTGTACGGTAGTGACCCGTTTAGACAGAGCTCTGCCACTTGGGTTTATTCTGATATTTCAAAAGTCCGGGAAATTTCCGGCACTAATACCGGAATATTTCGGCCCTTGAAGACAACAACAGCTAGATTTCGGAGGAGGCTATAAATAGTTGTCTTCTTCCTCTAGACAGTTAGTTCGTCCATTCCTCTCCGTCCTCCATTGTTTGAGAGCTCAAAATGCCTAGATCTCCCTCCTCATCCAACCAAACTCAATGCCCTTCAAGGATTTGATGGAGGATTCCTAGATCTACATCTCTACCAAGCCATAAATCGTTTTCCCTTACTCTACCCCTTGGGATCTTGTAAATCTCTTGGTTGTCTTGTCATTCTAGAGAAACCCTAGTGCTTGTAGCTTCCACCTTGTTGCAAGAAGCTTCGGATTGTTGAGAGCCTCCATCTCACTTGTGGAGTAGCCTCAACCACTTGTAAAGGTTTGGTAAATGCCTTCAGGTCGACCTCATAGTGGAAACAAGAATCTCCCTCACTGGAGAAGCTCAAGGAGAACAAGGTGTGCACATTCGTGCTATTGAGGAGCGCCTATGTGGCTCCCCACCTCTCCAACATAGACGTACTTCTCTTGAGAATGAACTACGGGAAACATATCCTTGTCTCTCCTTGTTTACACTTGTGGTTATCTTGTACTTTGCATATTACTTCCGTTGCATACTTGTTTCTTGTCACATAGGGTGTTCATCTAATTGCACATCTAGACAACCTCGTTGTTTACTTGCAAAAGTCTATCTAAAAGTGAAAAAGGATTAAAATTTGTAGGTCACCTATTCACCTCTCCCCCCTCTAGTTGACCATGGTGTACTTTCAATTGGTATGAGAGCCTCAGCTCTTATATCGGGCTTAACATCCTAAGAGTATCATGGCCAACAGAGATGATCCCGAATCTTCTAAGGAGGGAACACGAGGGGATGTCAGGGTGGGTCCTTGACGATACTGACGTGTGGACCCTAGAGGATGCTTACGTGTGGGACCCACAAAATATTGTCATGTGGGACCCACAAAATACTGCAGTGTGGGTCCCATGGATGGTGGTGCGATCACTTTTTTCACAATTTCTCTCACAAGAATATTTGGATAAATTTGAGAACACATATAAATGAATTCAAAATTTCAAATGATTTGTTCAATACAAACGATGGTGACGGGTCTGAAAAAACTGTTGTTGTAACACACTTCATACTGTAAAAAGTAGACATAAAACTTGCAGCGATTCTAATTACCATCGGCCTGGGAAGATTGAGAATTCCTTAACATGAAACCTATCATGCCATCTATTTATTTCGGCCTTTTTTCCATCTCCAAGGACATCCCTTCGTGGGACTCTTGGATAGCTTCAATTAGCTCTTGCTGCCTCCTGGTCACTTGTTCAGATTTTTCTGCTTGGGACTGCAGTTTAGCCTACATTTCCTACTTGTACATAACCGCTGATCGTTCTGATTGTTGCTCCTGATCTTGAAGACTTTCTTCCAACTCTCAGATGCGTGTACCAGAAACGGTAGGTGTACTGCGTACAGACGAGTCACCAATGTTTGACAAGAATGTGCTTGATGAGGAACAGTCCTTAAGGACTTGTTCAACAATCTGCAGAACTGTTCTTGCAGGCACATGTTATGGGTGTGGACCCATTTTTCTTGCACCATTTTAGCCTACAGTATGATTTCATCCATCTTGTCACTTGTGTAATAAAAATTGAACAATTTTGTTCCAGAAAAAGGTATATTAGTTTACTTATCCAAGCTTCCTTTGCCTCAGCACTCATCTTGCCATTTCTGTTGGTGTCTGTTAGCTTATAAAATTCAGTTGGGGTAGAATCATTATTGTCATTGTTGACTTGTGCGATCTGAGATTTCTGCGAATATGTAAACATGGTATCATTAATACGTACTACATATCATGTACTTACTTAGAAACTATGGTTTGAATTCACGGGAATATGATTAATACTTACAACATGTTTATAATGTGGAACATAGCTTCTAGAGCCAGTTCTATGATGTTGCTTCACACCTTTCCGGTTCTTTACGTTTGTTGTGTACACTTTCTGCAGTTGGTACTCAGACTTTTAGTATCACGTCAATTACGAACATACGAATGCATAAGATGTAAATGAATGAATATGAATGTTGTACCTGGTAGTGTTCATCGAACCATGTTGTCAGAAGCCTTTTCCAAAAGTTATCTTTCACTTATGGTGGCTTCATCAACAAAGCTTCCTCAAGAGTAAGATTATTCTTCTTCGGCCGAAAGTGACCCTTCAGCCTATAACGGCACTGGCGTAGACCTACTTGTATAATATTTTTGAACACTTTTACTGCTTGCTCATCATGTTCGTCCATGATAAATTTTGACTACAAAAATAAAGAACACATTGACATATAATCATTTTACGCCAGCAGTACATGAAACCATTAATGAATAAATAATATTACGGACACTCACTAATAATGAATGTAAAATGTCTAGAATAACATGTAACATCTCTGGCTTTTCATGGTACTTCCATCTAGTTGCAAGAGGCATTTGTTTGCGATGTTGAACACCACACTCAGAACTTAGTCTTGCAGCTTGTACTAGATCTTTCGGTCTCCTAACACCTTCTTCAAAGCCAATCTTCATCTTACCATGTTTCTTGGTGTACTCCTCCAGGCTATGCCCCATAGTGGGTCTACGTCCACTTGCCTTCTTGCCACCACGAAAGGGGATCACCTCTTGGTATGAAATAGTACACAAAATATGTTCAACAAGACTATAATTTTTGCAACTAGGGAGTAGTAAAGAATGATGAAATGATGCGCTTACGCTGGCTATCCAAGTTAACCGGTTGATTTCCATCTGTGGAGTTGCTATCTCTAGAACTGAAATTCTCTATTGTTGTGTTATCTGATTGATTGTCCCCCCATCTGGTGTAGTGTTCCCCAATATGGTGTAGTGTTGGCCCCAACTGGTGTAGTGTTTACCCCATGTGGTGTAGTGTTTCCCTCATGTGGTGTAGTGATCAGTCCTCCTAGTGTATTTCCACCCCTACCCGGTGCATGTATTATCATTTCGTCGCCCTTTTGACTATGGGAGATCAGTTTTGATCTTGTAAATCTTGTGCTAGTTTCTGCGACAGTCCTAGAACGCTTATTGGTTGACTGCATTTCACCAGAATGTACTACACCCTGAAAAACATATGAACATTTAAGTGTGTAGCCAACATTGTATTATTTAGTTGAAAATTATAATGAATATGACCTTATGCAAAGTCTTCGTGCGACGTTCCTCCTCATCTGCGACAAGTTCTTGTTCAGCAATGGCCTTCTCAGTGCAATCTGGTTGATATTCAGGGTCAAAGGTGTCATCTTTCTATTTCCCTTTTGCTTTTTTATCATCTATCTTTGTACCTTTCTGGGAAAAGCCATAGACAAAAGATCGTGCCAGGTCTTGGAAATCTTCCAGGGGCTTATTAGCTTTAGGGCTACTAAACTGCAGCAATGCGGTCATACGTGCAACATTTTCTTCCATAATTTTGGTCCTAACCCGATCGTATGGTACTGTTTTTTTCTCTTTATCAGCTGCAAAATAAAAAATAGAGATTTCAAGTTTACAAGTACAGATGTGTATAGTAGCAAATTTCACTTGTAAATTGCCAACACACAAAAAAAAAGTGTCATGTATTTGACAAAACACATGTGTCCAGGAGCAACGTTGACACATACTTTGCAGAACTAAAGAAAACAAGTGATATACAATCTGGATCTTTTCCAGATGAAACACTAAGTAGCGATAGCATGTACGTTCGACGGCAAAATAGTTTAGATTAAAGTGAAACCTAAACAACTATGACCTTCAGCACCAACCATGCTATTTATGAAACCTATTCTACAATTAGCCAAATCAGAAAAATGGTAGATTGCAACATTTATGATATAGTAGATTGCATCTGAAAACCTTGGGAAGAGGAAGAACGTATGTACATAGCAGATCTACGGAAATTTAGAGAGGGAGATTGATCCTGGACCTGAATGTTTTCATTTGATCGCTTTGAGCCTCTACCCTTACTGGCGGCGTTCGCCTTTTGAGGTTTGCCGGCCATGACAATCGGCCGTCGGCAAGGCGAGTGATCGGACGTCACGGCCGAACGCCGATCTGGGAGCAGACGGATCTACGGTGAAAAGGTTGTGGTCGGTGAGAACCGATATGATGTATGGCGGCCAATATGTCTACCGCAATTTGTTTGCGTGGGTTTGGCCGCGCGGTTTATTTAGTGGGCATGGGGTGCAGGTAGATTTTTGAGTAGGACAAGAAAATGAGGGAACGAACAATTTCAAGTAAATAGAGGGAACGAAAACAATTCAGAAAGGAGAGGTGCGGGAAGCCTGAATTAGCGTTTGTACGTAGATTAATTACATCTGACATGTCTTTGTATAAACTTTTATACACGTATCTACTAATATGGTACAAGAGCACATGTTTCAACTATTGCATCATGACGTTTCCACTTTCAAAGCAAGAGGTTTCAACATTTGTGTCAAACACAAATGACCGAGTTATGGCCATGCACCACGCATAGTTTGTGATGTAGTGACCATATGTGGTGAGTAGTTGTACCTTGATTTGGCAGAACAATGTTTCGAACTAGGGTTTTCAAATTAATTTTCGAAATGTCATTTTTCTTTTTAAAGGTGACCAAACTGACTTTTTTGTGAAGCAAACATAGGAAATATGGTGAAAAATGGCACCCATCAAATTTTCACAAAAAGTAGTCCCCATTTGATGCATAGTTCTCAAATATTAGGAATTTTCTCGAATCCTACCTAATTTCGCCCATTCAACTCATTTTATGCCGATTTGTAGAAACTCATTCAAATTTGAACTGCAAATGTGTGATATTTTCATCATGAATTTATTCAAATATCATTTTAAGGTGCATAGGGGTTGATTATTTCTGAGAAACGTCCATAGTTTTGGAAAATTCTACCCCTTTGAGTGCATGGCCATGCCGGGCATTCTGGCAAAAATTAAAAAAAAACTCAAAAAAGTGAAAGATAACTCAAAAAAATCCTTGGGCATGGACTCCTCCTATGTCCACTAGTTTCTATGAAAAATGAAAACCCTAATATTGGTCATACTTTACATAAAGTTGCATCACAAGGAGGCCTATCATCTATGAAGATGAGAATGGGTTTCAAAACCAAATGACCAAGTTATGGCCATGCACCACGCATAGTTTGTGATTTAGTGCCCTTACGTGGCGAATAGTTGTACCTTGGTATGGGAGAACAATGTTTCCAACTTGGGTTCTCAGAAATTAATTTTTGAAATGTCATTTTTCATTTTAAAAGTGTCCAAATTAACTTTTTTTTGTGAAGCAACCATAAGAAATATGGTGCAAAATGGCACCCATCCAATTTTCACTCGAAGTAGTCTCCATTATATGGATATTCCTCAAATATTAGGAATTTTCTCGAATCCTACCTAATTTCGCCCATTTAACTCATTTTCTACCGATTTGCGAAACTGAGTCAAATTTGAACTACAAGTGTGTTATACTTTCATCAAGAATTTATGCAAAAATCATTTTAAGGTGCACATAGGTTGGTTATTTCAGAGAAACATCCATAGTTTTGGAAAATTTGACCCCTTTGAGCGCATTACCATGCCGAGCATTTTGGCAAAAAAATTAAAAAAAAAACTAAAAAAAAAAAGTGAAAGATAACTCAAAAAAAACTTGGGCATGGGATCTTCTTATTTCCCCTAGTTGCTATGAAATATTACAAACCTAAGATTTGTCATACTTTACATAAAGTTGCATCACAAGGAGGCCTATCATCTATGAAGATGGGAATGGGTTTCAAAGCCAAATGACCAGGTTATGGCCATGCACCACGCATAGTTTGTGATGTAGTGCCCATATGTGGAGAGTAATTGTACCTTGGTATGGGAGAACAATGTTTCCAACTTGGGTTTTCAAATTAATTTTTGAAATGTCATTTTTCATTTTAAAGTGTCCAAATTGACTTTTTTGTGAAGCAGCCATAAGAAATACGATGCAAAATGGCACCCATCCAATTTTCACACAAAGTAATCCCCATTAGATGGATATTCTTCAAATATTAGGAATTTATCGAATCCTACCTAATTTCGCCCAATTAACTCATTTTTTGCCGATTTGCCAAAACCGACTCAAATTTGAACTACAAAAGTGTTATACTTTCACCAAAAATTTATGCAAAAATCATTTTAAGGTGCACATGCGTTGGTTATTTCAGAAAACCGTCCATAGTTTTGGCAAATTCGACCCCTTTGAGTGCATGGCCATGCCGGTTATTATGACAAAATTAAAAAAAAACTCAAAAAAAAGTGAAAGATAACTCAAAACAAAATCCTTGGGCGTGGAATCCCCTTGTGTCCACTAGGTGCTATGAAAAATGACAAACATAAGATTTTTCATACTTTACATAAAGTTGCATCACAAGGAGGCCTATCATCTATGAAGATGAGAATGGGTTTCAAAGCTTAATGACCAAGTTATGGCCATGCACCACGCATAGTTTGTGATGTAGTGCCCATATGTGGTGAGTGGTTGTACCCTGGTATGGGAGAACAATGTTTCCAACTTGGGGTTTCAAATTAATTTTTGAAATGTCATTTTTCATCTTAAAAGTGTCCAAACTGACTTTTTTGTGAAGCATCCATAAGAAATACGATGCAAAATGGCACGCATCCAATTTTCACACAAAGTAGCCCCCTTAGATGGACATTCCTCAAATATTAGGAATTTTCTCGAATCCTACCTAATTTCGCCCAATTAACTCATTTTTTGTCGATTTGTTGAAACTGACTCAAATTTGAACTACAAGTGTGTTATACTTTCATCAAGAATTTATGCAAAAGTCATTTTAAGGTGCACAGGGGTTGGTTATTTTAGAAAAACTTCCACAGCTTTGGTAAATTCAACCCCTTTGAGTGCATGGCCATACCGGGCATTATCGAAATTAAAAAAAAACTCAAAAAAGTTAAAGATAAGTCAAAAAAATCCTTGGGCATGGACTCTTCTTATGTCCACTAGTTGCTATAAAAAATGAAAAACCTAAGATTTGTCATACTTTACATAAAGTTGCATCACAAGGAGACCTATCTTCTATGAAGATGAGAATGGGTTTCAAAGCTAAATGACCAAGTTATGGCCATGTACCACGCATAGTTTGTGATGTAGTGCCCATATGTAGCGAGTAGTTGTACCTTGATATCGGAGAACAACGGTTCCAACTTGGGTTTTCAAATTAATTTTAGAAATGCCATTTTTTTATTTTAAAAGTGTCCAAACTGACTTTTTTGTGAAGCAACCATAAGAAATACGGTGCAAAATGGCACCCATCCAATTTTCACACAAAGTAGTCCCCATTAGATGGATATTTCTCAAATATTAGGAATTTTCTCGAATCCTACTTTTAGAAAGCTGTCAAGATGTATTGTCTGAATCTTCATAACATAAATTTATCGTATTTGCTCGAACAATTATTTGTGACATTGCAATACATGATCATTACAACCGAATTGAAATAACACAAATTCGTATCTATGCAGTTCCGGTTCCATCTACCATTCCTCTCCAACAGATGAAACATGCTCGCGACTTAGTTCTATTCCTTCATCTAGGAGATACACATCTGGTAAGTCTTCGGCCAACAGATCTCCACGGTAGACGACGGATGTGACATGAACAATGACTGTGTGCAAAAGAGTGCGCCTGGACCTGGCTGATATCGGAGGCGGCGGTGACTCGCCTTCGTCGTCCGACGATGGATTGTTGTTAAACAGAGGCAACATACTTTCGGCGACTTCCAATGTTAGCACTTTGGGGACAACGCTTGGATTGCGGAGCCATGCCGTTACCACCAGGTCTCTCTTGTCATCCGGAGGTATGATGTCGATGAGCTCACCGCCTAACTTGTTTAGGATGTCATTGAGTGCGTCTGGCTCCCAAGCCTTGTCAGGTAATCCTTCAAAATTAAGCATAGTATTGAGCTCGAAAGCTCCATTGGAGGCTCTAACGCCATGATGCCACCGTCCAAACCTGATCCAGGAGCCGATGCACCGAACTTGCATCAACTTGTGTAGAACACGCGTGCATATATCCGTGTTGGTAAAGGTGAGCCAGTAATCGTGGGGAGTACATGCGACCTCGATGTTTACTTGCGTCTGCAGGATGGAGCACTCAGTGCGCAGGACTTGAAGGAGGCCAGCGGCCGTGAACTCATCGAGGGCAGTTGCCAGCAGCATGCGACCGCGGTACTGTGCTTCCAAAGCGTCCATCCCTGGCTTGCGCGCGATCACCACATGGCCGGATTCCGGCCGGAGGTCGGCCTCACCGCGCATCAAGACCTCTTCCGGGAATCCGGCCACCACTTGTTGCTTAGACGGTGATGGTCGCCGGCTTGGACAGGAATGCCCCCCAGATCCGATGGCTCTACCTCCCGAGATCTTGTTTTGTTTTGTTTTTATGGGTGTACCTCCCGATATCTTGGTGTACAACTATTAGGAAAATGTCATTGCAACGTAATGACCCCATGAATTACGGCGGTAATTACGGTAGGGACATGATGTATGCATTAGGATGCATGACAAGTGGGTCCACGCACGTAGTCCATAAACCCTATAACCTCTCCTCCATCCAACAAATACCCACTCTCCACCTCTTGCACAGACGTCGTCGTCACTTCCGGTTGGTCCATATGGTGAGAAGATCTCCATCGCGACTCTCTCAAAAGATGCTACCACCTCACCTCTCTCCGTTCATCCAATCTCCGACCCCCACCCCCTTTAAACTGAACCCATTTTTTTCTCTCGCAGTAGATCTGTGGAGTACGATCGGATAGGAGGCTAATGATGGCCCTGATAAAATGGTTATGAATTACTAAGCCATAGATCTACACGGTTTTGTCCACACATTCATATAGTACAACTTTTGTTGATCCGTTGTTTCGATTTTTTTTTGCACGTAGTGTCCTACTTGCTCTGACTATAAGAGTTTGTGTGAAGGCGAGCATATCAGGAAATCCTTTTTCGTTTTGACCTTGGACTACAATTGTGGTGAAACAACCGTAATTGTTTTTTTACAATTATCATTACTAACGAATACTTAATGTACGTAAGATTATCTACGGTTCAAGCGGGTGGTATGAGAAATGGTTACAAAATTCAAGTTCGGATCTGGTAGATGCTTTGAGAAACATAAGTTGTTCGTACTTATGGACCTACATGTAATTTTATTTAGTATACGTGGGTGTTGTGCTCACAAATTCGCATCTGAACTTGTTAGTAATGGCTGCATTTACATACGAATTTCCATGTTTCATGTTCCTTAAAACATGTGATTAGCATTGACCATTTATGGAAATGATAATGTTATGTTAGACTCATATGATATGAATACATCTTTGATATAAAATCTAAGTACGGCTTCATACTTTGTAGCAATTTCACGCTCTACTCATGTGGGGGTGTATTCATACATTGATTTTCTTGTATTAAAATCTAAGTACGGCTTCATACTAGAGCATGTTTCCTTGAGAAGTTTGGCATTGCCACGTCTGAAAAAAAAAGATTTCAAGGTTAAGCTTAGTACATAAGAGGGTTTCAAGTTCAATGTTAGGGCTACAAACGCTGAAAGAAGAACCTTCTTCGCTGGCACTCAGTAGAAAGAATTTATAAGAGTTTATCACCTAAGTATGGGGGATGAGCTTGTTTTCTCTCTTGATGAGGAAGGTTCATCAATCCCTGTGAGCTCAACCCACCAGCCGATCTTCCATCCATGTATGTTACTGGTACATTTTTTTATGGTATACTCATTTATCCTTGTCGCAGTACTAATATTTTGAAATTGTTGATCCTTTCATAGCATATTACAAATTGTCCAACAAAAACCGCGAAATCATTGACTCGTTCATTGCCACTTCGGGTACTATTATTAACTGGAGGATTATGGAGATGGTAATAGATAAATGTTGGTCACCTTAAATAGTACGTTGACTATCATGAGGCTGGTGAGTATAGTACGGGCACATCTAAGACCCTCCTCCACACCTTGAACTGGACAAACTGTGTGAAAATTAACTGGTGAGCAATTGTTTTATGCTTTCTCCTTCATAATATTTTGTCATGCATACACATTATTTAGTACATAAATTTATTACCAATACATGTTCAATAATAAATGTTGTTCAACAGAAACTTCCTCATCGTCTTGTCACTTAAGCCATGCATAATTTTGGTCTCATTACCATTGTGGCATATTCTGCTATCAATGATCATATTAACATCTACAATAAAGTGTGGACCATGTACACCATTTCTCCACAAGATGGTCGCGTTCATGTCGATGGGTGGTCGGAGTTCATGGAGAAGGAAGACCACTTACGAATTGGAAACATGATGCAGTTTGTTCTATTCACTGGACTCTCTGGGTTTTTTTATTTACCTTCCAGATTCGTCATATTTCCTTGGAGTAATTACGTTAGTATAAAATGATGTTCCACTTGAACTTGTTGTTGGACAATTTTTTAAGTGTCTTGTAAACTTTGGTCAAGGTTCTGAATTCATTGCCGTACTATGATGTTGGTAAACTTTATTTTGCTTTTGTGAACATGGCGGATGGTTTTTAATATTACATGTCTCTTCTGTAATTTTTCCTATTTGTCAAGCATTTTATACATGTTTCATGATATATCGTTTTCAAACATGGGCGAGATACTAACGAAGTGCGTCATTTTTAGTACTCCCTTCATCAAGTTTTTTAGGTCCCCTAAGCAAAAACTATTTATCCGGTAACACCAACATAATAAGGCCTTAAAGAAATTAATAGAATTAATTGCATTTGCTAGAATCACTCCCAGCCACATAAATAGTTTCTCACTTTGCTTTTCCTCTCACTACCGTTAGCATGCAATGCTGTGTGAACATGTGTTGGTTTTTGCATGCATGCGCGCTTCCTAACTTTCACGCATAGTCGTAATTACTAATAATTAAAATAAATTACAAAAGTCAGATGTGAACTTGAAACTTGTGAACACCCAAAGTAGTCGCGTTGATTAAATTTCTGCATGCGCCCCTTCAATTGCAATCACCGCCTTCCTGTTAATAAAAGGGCACATTATGATGTAGTCTCCAGTTCATCCTCAACCTATCTCTCCCGAAACGCCTATCCCAAAGACGAACAATACAACCGAAAAAACAATGGTGGACGATTGGCATAACGACCCCGACGTCCCAAGCGACAACCCCAGGGATCAAGACAAGGAGAACCACCGCCCCTGGTACAAGGCAAGAGCATCGGCGACCTCGGAAGTCTAGCCAGAATCTCCTAAAGATCCATCTGGTGGACCTAATGACGACGAGTCGGAGGAGGCGAAGGACGAGGAGGACGAGGACGAGGAGGACGACAAGGAGGAGGACTAGCACAACAACGACGACGACCCAGAGTGGCTGGACGATTTCGACCACGAAGCAGACGACGAGTTGAAGGAGGATGTCGACCATGATGGCGACGAAGACGATAACTGGGGCGAAGAACCCCCAGCAAAGAAGCAAAATAAGTAGTACTATTGTTGCCTGTCTAATTTCCGAGTCATGTTGATGTTATAGAACTATATTTGTGTCAAATTAATGGTATATTTTTGTAATGGAAGAACTTTGTAAAGTTTGTCTACTAGCTTTCACTTTATGTTGTACAACTTTCATAAAGAATGTTACAGGGTTTCCAAAATCTCTGTATCCTCAATTTTTTTATGATTACTAGTCCATCATAAGTATCAGCAACAGTAAAACAATCAACAGCAAAAAATAAGCAGGATCGTTTAACTTATTACAATAATTGGATATCATAAAAGTACTAATCATCAATATTAGTGTCGGTATCTAATGTTGCAGCCGTATTCTCTTCCTGCTGTACTACATCATGTTCATTTTCGATGTTGTAAGCACTATGATTTTGTACTGCAACTTCACGCTCTAGTTCACCACGAATCATATGTGCAATGCGGTTAAATTGTTGCTGACGTGCAACACTTTCACCTTGTACATCGCCTTCTTCTTCCCCAGGCTCAATGTTGTTCACAATATGACCTGTAGAACAGTTGTCTTCCTGGTATGTGTCTTTATTGATCTCTTCTATATCTTCGATGGCTTCATTAGTTTCTGGTACGTCATATACATACCTATGACTGAAAGTCTGTACCACCTTCCAAGGATGACCCAACTTCGTGTCTTCCAAGTAGAAGCATGTTTTCGCTTGCCTAGCCAAAATAAAGGGCGCGTTCTTGTACCAAAGTGATGTCGTGTTAACGCTTTTGTAGTTACCATCACCCCTAATCCCTGTAGTCTTTCCCTTAAGATCATACCAATCACACCAAAACAAGAAGATTGATCTTTCGTCGTGCTTGTTTGGCCGATACCACAATTGAATGACTTCCTTGAGAACACCATAGAACTCTATTTCAGATTGATGATCCAAAGCTGCCACATTCATTACACCAGAATTTTGAGTATGCAAGTGATGGTGCAGGTCTTGCACTCGTTGGGAAACCCCAAGAGGAAGGTATGATGAGCACAGCAGCAGTTTTCCCTCAAAAATAAACCAAGGTTCAATCGATCAGTAGGAGGAAGGAGTAACTTCAGAAGGTTGATGCAGCTGAGATGGCAGGGCGCACTATCAGTTCAGCAGCAACGTGGAACCTACACAACACAAACAATTCACTTTGCCCTAACGAAGCATTGAGGTTGTCAATCTCACCGGTTTTGCTGATAACGAAGAGGTTAAATGTATGGGTGTGGAAAACAGTATGTGTAACATCCCAAGTATGAAAAATAAGCCTTTAGAATGTTTTGCTCTCTGTTATTTTATGTTTTGCATCATGGCATCATGTTCATTGCATTTGTTTTGTTTGTTTTCCATTTGTTTTCCTCTGTTTTGCTTTGTTTTCCAACTGTTTTCCTTTGTTTTCTATTTGAATTTCAAACCAAAATTCAAACCTTTTGTTTCATCCTTGTGATGTTACAATTTCCAAATGAACATTTCAAAATAAAACAATCAATTGTTTCCATTAAAGTGTGATTCCAAAACTATTGTTTTGCTTCTATCAAAATTCATTTAATATCAAACCCTTTTCAAATTCAATTTGTTTTCCATTTGAAATTCCAAACCAACATCCAAATAGTTGTTTCTAAATCAAAACCTTAATTGTTTCCAATTATCCCATAATGTTCAACTATTAAAATGGTGGTTTTTAATCAATCAATTAATTCCAATTTGCTTCCAAATTCAAATCCCATTGTCCAAAACAGCAACCATGTTGATCTTATAAAAATTGCAACACCATTATTAATCATTTGTTTCCAATTAAAATCATTTGATCACCCTATTCAAATATTGTTTTCAATAGTTGAAGTTGATGTAAATTGCTTGTGAATAACATTCCTATTTATCAACACCCTAATGAAGGGAATATGCCCGAGAGGCAATAATAAAATGGTTATTATCTTATTCCTTGTTTATGATGAATGTTTATTTCTCATGCTAGAATTGTATTAACCGGAAACGTTGATACATGTGTGCTTAATAAACAAACAATGGTTCCTAGTAAAGCCTCTCTTTTAACTAGCTCGTTGATTAATAGATGATCAAGGTTTCCTGATCATGAACATTGGATGTTATTAATAACGGGGTCATGTCATTAGAAGAATGATGTGATGAACATATACCCAAAGAGAATATAGCAATGCGATCAAGTCATTTAGTTTACATTGTTATATCAAACACACGAAGTAACTTATTCCTTATACCATGAGATCATGTCAATCACTGATACCGGAAGAGTGCTTTGATGGCATCAAACGTCACACCGTAACAGGGTGACTATAAAGGTGTCATTGAGTATTCGGAAAGTATTAGTTGAGGATCATGGATCAAGAGTGGGATTTGTCCATCCAAATGACGGAGAGATATACTCTGGGCCCTCTCGGTGATATCACATCGAAACCGCTTGCAAGCACGTGATATGATCACAAAGGATGTTATATCACGGGAACGAGAAAAGAGTACTTGTCGGTAACGAGATTGAACAAGGTATGGTTGATACCAATGATCGAATCTCGGACAAGTAAAATATCGCGAGACAAAGGGAATAGTTCACGGCGTTGTTGGTTCACACGATCACGAGAGTCATCGTTGAATATATAGGAGTCATCACGGATCTCCAGATCCCGCTGTTGATTATTGATCGGAGAGGAGTCTCGATCATGTCTATCTTATTCGCGAACCGTAGGGTGACACACTTAAGGTTCGATGACGCATTTGAGAGGATACGGAATATCGAAGAATATTTTGGACAGCACCGAAATTGTTTCGGGGAAAATTGAAATAGTTCAAGGGGTTTTTCGTCGAATGGTTGTTAATAGAATTAACAAATGATTCGAGGTGCTATATGCAAAAGTTTGTTAATAGAATTAACAAATGCTGAAATAAAGAAATAAAAAGGTTTTATTTATTTATTAAAAGAAAACCTTTGGATTTTCCAAGTGGGAAATTATGGGAGCATGAGTGGGTGTGAGTGGAGCTTCCACTCACATGAAGAGGGAAGAGGTGGGGGCACCCCCATGGGCTGGCCGCACCCCCCTTGGGCTGCCTCCCCCCTCTCCTATAAAAGGAGGGTGAGAGCTCTCCCTCCTCCACACACTTGGCCACTTCCCTTTCCCTCCACCCGCTGCTCCATTTCATGGTCTCCGGCTTGGCGAAGCCCTGACCGTGGGATTCTTCACCACCACCACGTCGTCGTGCTGCTGGAGTTCCGAGGGATCCTCTACTTCCGCGCCCCGCTGGAACGAGGGAACGGAGGTCGTCATCAACCGTACGTGTGACCGATCACGGATGCACCGTCGGATTGCGGTGCCATCTTCTCGCTATCGGGATCGGTGTGAGTACGACTACGCCAACAACGAGATTTGATCTCGTACCACTTTGAGTCTTCGAGGGTATGTGTTCTCTTTAACCCTCTCGTTGCCCGTTGCACTTCGTCTCCTAGATTAGATCTTGGCCTTTCGGGTGTCTCTCGCGTTGGAAATTTTTTGTTTTCTATGCTACGTTCCCCTTCAGTGGTATCAGAGCCGGATCTATGCGTAGATGTTTTGTACGGGTAGAACACATAGGTGTATGTGGGCGTTGATGATCATGTTATTACCTCCTTGACTATTTTATGATCTTAGTGGCATAGTGGGATGAAGCGGCCCGGACTAACCTTACATGTCCACGTACATGAGACTTGTTCCACAACTGACATGCAACTTGTATTGCATAAGTGGCTTGCGGGTGTCTGTTTCTCCTACTATAGTTAAGATCTAATCTACGAAGGGTTGTTAAAAATGTGTTTATCAACGTTGTGGTTGATGTTCGTAGGTATGAACGGTTCTATCCTCGAAAGCCCTAAGCCACATAAAATATGCAAAAATAAATTAGAAGCGTCTAACTAGTTTTTGCTGGGCATGTGAATTGATATGGTCAATATTACAAATTTGATTATGAGATGATCTATTTTGTAAATTATTGATATACCGGAAGGTATCCATATGGTTGTCTTCTTATTGATGGACAATCAAGTTTGGGGTACCGTGGTACTTGGTACCACGCCGGTGGAATGATTGAGATCATACCATAATGCACATGATGGAGATCAAGTGCAAGGAGGACCATATCATATCACGTTATCCTTACATGTGATGTATGTGATGTTAATACTTTTATGCATCTTGTTTTGCTTAGATAGCGACGGTAGCATTATAAGATGATCCCTCTCACTTAATATCAAGATAATAATGTGTTCTTCCTTAAGTATGCACCGTTAAGAAAGTTCGTCGTTTCGAGACACCACGTGATGATCGGGTGTGACAGACTCAACGTTCGCATACAACGGGTGTTTTCAAGCCTAGCATGTACAGACATGGCCTTGAAACACACGCAATACTACGGTTCTACTTGGCGAGCCTAGCATGTACAGACATGGCCTCGGAACACGTAACCGAAAGGTAAAGCATGAGTCATATGGATGATATGATGAACATGTCAATGTTCGCCTTTGAAGCTACATCATCTCACGTGATGATCGGTTTTTGGTGTAGTGAATTTGGTTCGTGTAATCACTAAAGACGACTAAGAGGGATGTTGTTTTTGAGTGGGAGTTCATGGTTTAATTTTTGAATTAACTTGAACTTATTTATCATGAACAACCAATCAAAGTGAATTTGCACAAATTGTAGTATTCATTGACATCTATAATTACCTTACACTTAGATTGTTAATTGAGATATAACTGTTATGATCTGGTAAATACCATTTAAGATTGGTACCGTATTAGTGAAATTTAAAATTGAGTCCTATTGTAAATTTTTGGTATTTCCTACCTAGCTCCATGTGGTTAATGATTGATTAATCTAGAGAGCAAATAATTCCTACTTAGAATCCAGAGTCATGGTTGCTTCCGTATTACTTTATCTTCAAAAGAATGTTTTGTTGATCAAGGTGATTTAGGGACTGAAAAGAGTTATTTTCAGAAACAATCAAGTGAAAGATATATTGATATCTAGAAACTTATTTGTAGCAACATGACTGAGTATAATTTAGCGTGACAATGTTTGCTTATATTATCTGAATATATGCAATGATTAAAGACGCTAGGCGTTTGAATATTCCAAGAAATTGGATGCTAAAAATTATCATCTAAATTCCTTCCTTCGAGCTATAATAGCTTAATCATAAAATTGTTATGATGGGATGGATTAGAAGTATGGGTAAAGTAGTTTACCTTACTTGGAAAATGCTAAGAGTGGAATCTAGAAGAATGCTATTAATATGGTGATATTAGTAGAACAATCAAACTCAAAGTATGACTCAATGGGTGATAGTATATGACTAACACGCCAAATAAAATGAGCTAGTAAGACTAGCATTGTTTGATGTTGAATGATTCTTCTATAAAGGAAAGGGAATATTGAAAATAGAATTACAAATAGATATATGGCAGAAAAGAAGATAACTGGAAAAGTCCAGCTCAGGAGTATATACTTGATATACAAGATATAGATGTATTACTAGTTAACAAAGTATTTTGGTATTTTGATACCACATTGGTTGGTATGAGTTGTCATACAAAGCAACGCAATGAAAGAAATACAAGGGCCTAAAAGGAACTAGTAATAGATGTGGAATCGATTATGACAAGAACATAAATAAAGTGTTATTGTGTTCATTGTCGTATCGAACCAACTAGTCAAGATTTATTTGAAGAACTTAATAATTTGTTATTTTGTTCTAGTCTTTTGTGAGAACAAATGAGATTGTTCAAACTATGATCATATTCCATAATTGATGGATATGTTAATATAAATCATGTTGGTAAAGTAAACATCTATAAGACTAAATGCTAAACGTTGCAAGACGTTGAAGAGTTTCACTTAAATTGTGACACCACCATTTTAGTTCATATCGGAAAGGAAAACATGAAGGAACTCCATATTGATGGACTTCCGGAGTCATTTTATTGACGCTTGTGAGACCTCTTCCAAAAGATGACTAGAATTCCGTTCTTAGGCCAAAGTAGAATGGACGACTAATTTAGTGGAGATTATACATATTGATGTATATAGTCCATTATGTGTAGTCATGTATGGTGGATTAATTTTTCTTCATAAAATTCTGTCGATGATTTAAGTAGATATGTGAGTATATCTATTTAAAGGGAACAGAGTTTGACATTTTGAATTGGTTCAAAAGGTTGTTAATATGAAGTTAAAATCAATGTAACAAGATAATCAAGTTTTTATGATTGGATCATAAAGGATAAAGTTTGAGTTACAAGTTTAGCAAAACATCTGAGAAGTTGCAAAATTGTTCTACAACTTATACTTCTCGAATACCCCACATTAGATTGGAGTATTCAAAAGACAAAATCAAACCCTGTTTGACATGGTAAGATTAATAAAATTGCCATTATATGTTTGTAGTTTATACATTAAGGACAACCGCTTTTTTCCCACTGAAAAGAGCACCATCATGATCCGCTGAAATTGACAACATATAAGATATGGTTTGGGTAGTGACCCGAATTGTCACTTTCTTAAGTTTTGGTATGCATAGCATGTGTAAAATGTTTACAACCAAAATAGGATAAATATATGTTTATAAGGTTATCCCAAATAAAACATTGGGTATTTCTCCTATCACCGAACCAAAAGACAAATGTTGTTTGTCAGAAAGGGTTGATTTCTCGAGAAAGTAGTTCTTGCGAAACAAGTGAGTGGGAGCACAGTACAAACTCAACAAGGTTAGAGAATCTTCGTTATCATGTCAAGAGTAGCGCAGCACTGGAAGTTGTTCCGGGGTTTACTATTTTGACTAAGTAGAAGACACTACAAATGTTGTAGATACTTCAAATGAGTTTGCGAGCTGTACCAGAAAAGTCCAAAAACTTTGTACTTAGAACAACTTGTGGTTTAAGTGTAAAGTGTTGTTTTGACAACAAAAGGACCTGGACCTTATAAAGAAAGCAAATGATGGGCCCTGACTTCGTAAAATTGACTATGAGTCATTATATCCGCCATAGTATCCTTGTATGAATATCAAGTATGTGACTTGGTAGTCCTTTCGATAGGCTTGATGCCTAGCGATAGCAAAAGGGTCTATATAGCGACAAAGACATGGATTTTACATCTTATTAAAATTGTACTTATCGAAAAGTTGTTTTCGACGAAGTTCAAAGAGTTAACTACTACAAGATTTTGATCTTCCGTAGTGATGCTTTAGTCTTTGCGGATAGTTCTAGCAAAAGGTTACATATTATGATATGGCAGTTGAATAACAAAACCAACTCTCCTCTCAAGGAAGTTTTATCAAGGATGTGTACTTGACACAGTCTGAGAGTTTTGTAAAATTCAAAAGGTTGCTAGAAAGGCATGCGCACTTCAATGGTTGAAGTGAGCATAACGAAGTTGAAATCTTTACCTTAATGAAGTTATCAAAAGAGTTTGATTCCATCATGAATGATAAAGATGCTTGTAGAGTTACAAGAAATTAAGTGGGAGCGTTATGACATATTTCCAATACTTTATGTAGATGACATATGGTTGATTGGAAAATATGTATTTTAAATTAACACGGTTAAGATTTCATATTGATGAAAGGCTTAGAAGATATTGGGCATCGATATCTATAAAAGATGGATTGAAGCGCCTGATATGATTGAAGCCAAATTACATAGATGAAATATTGAAGTAAGTCAATATAAAATTGATAAGAAGGAGTTCTTGTCACATGGAAAATAATTGAGCAAGATTCATGTGTTTTGACACATGATGAGCATCATTGAAATTGAGATTTCTAAGTCATGTTTCCATGCTATGTACACAACCAGATGAGTCCTATGCTATAAAATGTTATAGTAGGATAATTCATATGATGATTAGACAACAGTGGGAGAGATCCTTATGTCATTTTAGAAATGCTAAGGATATGTTTTCCTATATAGTAATGACAAAATATTAGTTGTAATATGTTACACTAATAGTCTTGTCATTTATTCAAGAAGTTTTATCTCAATTAAAATGTGTGATGAAGGGTAGCACAATAGGATGGAAGAAAGTTCCATGCTGGATTTGAAAGAGTTTCAAAATTGAAATATTGTGACAGATACTACAACAAAGGCTAAAGTATATCGTTGTGTTGACAACTGATTATAAGCGTATTTTGTGTCAAGTAGTTCTTTATTGAACTTGGTGAATTTCCAAGAATGCTGAAACTATGAAGCTACATTTTCACAATGTTAGTAACATCAGTTTAAGCTGAGGAATTAAGGTACCACCGGAACTTGGTGAATTTCCAAGAATGCTAACACTATGAAGCTACATTTTCACAATGTTAGTGACATCAGTTTAAGCTGAGGAATTAAGTTTTCACAAATTGACCATATATATACAAAGCCATCTCATTAGAGAATGAGTGATGCGTGTAGACGCAAAGAACATGCAAATACAATAGGACCTGAACAGTTCAGATCTTTTTGATAATGTTTACCACATGCGAAGCATGGTAATAACACTGGAACGCCATATGTGTTAAGTGCTTACAGACTAGATTATTGACTCTAGTGCAAGTGGGAGACTGAAGGGAATATGCCCGAGAGGCAATAATAAAATGGTTATTATCTTATTCCTTGTTTATGATGAATGTTTATTTCTCATGCTAGAATTGTATTAACCGGAAACGTTGATACATGTGTGCTTAATAAACAAACAATGGTTCCTAGTAAAGCCTCTCTTTTAACTAGCTCGTTGATTAATAGATGATCAAGGTTTCCTGATCATGAACATTGGATGTTATTAATAACGGGGTCATGTCATTAGAAGAATGATGTGATGAACATATACCCAAAGAGAATATAGCAATGCGATCAAGTCATTTAGTTTACATTGTTATATCAAACACACGAAGTAACTTATTCCTTATACCATGAGATCATGTCAATCACTGATACCGGAAGAGTGCTTTGATGGCATCAAACGTCACACCGTAACAGGGTGACTATAAAGGTGTCATTGAGTATTCGGAAAGTATTAGTTGAGGATCATGGATCAAGAGTGGGATTTGTCCATCCAAATGACGGAGAGATATACTCTGGGCCCTCTCGGTGATATCACATCGAAACCGCTTGCAAGCACGTGATATGATCACAAAGGATGTTATATCACGGGAACGAGAAAAGAGTACTTGTCGGTAACGAGATTGAACAAGGTATGGTTGATACCAATGATCGAATCTCGGACAAGTAAAATATCGCGAGACAAAGGGAATAGTTCACGGCGTTGTTGGTTCACACGATCACGAGAGTCATCGTTGAATATATAGGAGTCATCACGGATCTCCAGATCCCGCTGTTGATTATTGATCGGAGAGGAGTCTCGATCATGTCTATCTTATTCGCGAACCGTAGGGTGACACACTTAAGGTTCGATGACGCATTTGAGAGGATACGGAATATCGAAGAATATTTTGGACAGCACCGAAATTGTTTCGGGGAAAATTGAAATAGTTCAAGGGGTTTTTCGTCGAATGGTTGTTAATAGAATTAACAAATGATTCGAGGTGCTATATGCAAAAGTTTGTTAATAGAATTAACAAATGCTGAAATAAAGAAATAAAAAGGTTTTATTTATTTATTAAAAGAAAACCTTTGGATTTTCCAAGTGGGAAATTATGGGAGCATGAGTGGGTGTGAGTGGAGCTTCCACTCACATGAAGAGGGAAGAGGTGGGGGCACCCCCATGGGCTGGCCGCACCCCCCTTGGGCTGCCTCCCCCCTCTCCTATAAAAGGAGGGTGAGAGCTCTCCCTCCTCCACACACTTGGCCACTTCCCTTTCCCTCCACCCGCTGCTCCATTTCATGGTCTCCGGCTTGGCGAAGCCCTGACCGTGGGATTCTTCACCACCACCACGTCGTCGTGCTGCTGGAGTTCCGAGGGATCCTCTACTTCCGCGCCCCGCTGGAACGAGGGAACGGAGGTCGTCATCAACCGTACGTGTGACCGATCACGGATGCACCGTCGGATTGCGGTGCCATCTTCTCGCTATCGGGATCGGTGTGAGTACGACTACGCCAACAACGAGATTTGATCTCGTACCACTTTGAGTCTTCGAGGGTATGTGTTCTCTTTAACCCTCTCGTTGCCCGTTGCACTTCGTCTCCTAGATTAGATCTTGGCCTTTCGGGTGTCTCTCGCGTTGGAAATTTTTTGTTTTCTATGCTACGTTCCCCTTCACCTAATGGCAATTTAAATTTCAAATCAATTCATATTTGACATGTTTCAAATTGTGGGTTAAACATCAATTTATTGCAAACAATTAAATTCAACAATCTTTTCATACTTGCTTGAGCTTATTAAATAGAATTTGCTTATTTCCAAAATTCCCAAATCAAACATTATTTGAAATTCAACTAACCACTTAGAAATCAAACTAATATTACCAATTTTGAAATCAATAACCAACCTTACTTTTAATTATTGTTTTGCAAATTAATAAACTGTAATTATCAAATCAACAACCTCAAACCCTATTTGAAAATTCCAACTAACAACTTAAAATCAATTAAAATTTCCAACCTGTGAAAGTAATGTTAGCATTTGCTTTTATTTTTCTGTTTTGTAAATTAATACAAAAATATTGCATAACAATTTAAACACCCCAAAACCCCAAGCCATTCTATCTCCCTTTTCCTATTCTTTTCTTGCAAGCAAAAAAAAAAGAGAAAAGAAAAAAATCAAAAGCAAAAAAAATGGAAGGAGGCAGCCAGCCCATCTCTTTTTTTTCTTTCCCTCAGCTCACCCCCCAGCCCACCTTCTCCCTTGGCCCATACCCCCCTTGTCGTCTTCCTCCCCCCCTCTGTACGATCACCTCAGCAGCCACACGATCCTCCTCCCCTCCACCGATGGCCTGCCGTACTAGCTCTCCTCCCCCTTTAAGTACATGACCTCGAGCCCCTCCTCTGCGCCCTATTTTTTTTCCCTCCTCCTTCTTCCTCTCGAGCGCCGCCATCCCTCTCCCGCTGCGCCCAGCTTCCCCTCTTCTCTGTCTGAACCGAACCAAACGAAGCCTCCATCACCGCCGCCTCCATCCGGCGAGCGCCGCCGCCACGGTGCCCGCCCGGCCGCGCTTGGGCCGGGAACGGAAAGGGCCCGGCTCCCTCTCCCGCGCCGTCCACTCCGTTTCCCCGGGGGCCCTCCGAAACGCCGGCGCCATCCACGTTCCGTCACCGCCGCGAGCAGCTCACCCGCCACCGATCCCTTCGTCGTCAATCGAGGTGAGCTCGCCCTCCCGCATCGCTTTCTCCTCTCTGCCTCGTGGCCCACGCACGGCACACGCCATCATCCGCTCCGCACATGGCCCACGCGACAGCCACGGCGAGCAGCAGCGAGCCGCCGGCGGTTTTCCCTTCCGTCCTGTGAATTTCAGTAAGTCTGAAACTCGCAGGTTCAGTTAACGCCACGGGACTGCTCAAAAAAGCGAGTGCACTTGTTCTGTCACGAACGAAGCAGAGCCGCAGTGGCCAGCGCGCGCGTGCACAACCGCGGGGTCGCTGGTTCGACTCCCCCCCCCCCGCGCGTTAGCCACAATTTTTTCCTGTTTTATTTTCAAAATCCAACACAACACTGTTTTTCTCGCAGACAGGTCCTTGTTTATTCTTTTAGGTCCCTGCAGTTTTTTTTAAGTCCCTATCTGTGGAATAAAATGGCAGATTATTAACCAAACTTTAAAAAAGCCTAACTAATTAATTACAACTCCAAATTTAGCATTTTTAATATGTTTTCCATACCAAAATTAATACTCTACCTATTTAAGTCAATTGTTTTCTGTTTTGAGCATTGCAAATGTTTTCAAATTACAAAATTCAAACTATTCCTTTCACATTTGCTTAATTCCATAACTATTTCAATATTAATCCAAATGTCACAAATAAAATATGTTTTCCAGGTCAAATTAAATGTTCTATCCAAATATAAAATTTGTTTACTGTTTTGAATATTTTAAATTGGTGCAATATTTGAAAACTTGTCAAATTCACTTAAACTTGCAAAATTCATAACTTGGGCATAAAAATTCTAAATTCCACAAACTAAATATGTTTTCCAATCAACTTTTCATGTACTTTCCAAATATAAATTTTGTTTGCTGTTTTGAATAATTTAAATTGCTGAAAACAACTGTTTATTATTTATTGCATTTAAAATTGCCAAATTAATAACTTGCTCATTTTAAATCCAATTTCAACAAATGAAATATGTTTTCCATGCAAAATTAAACCCTCTTTCCAAATATAAAATTTGTTTCATGTTTTGGATAATTAAAATTGGTTAAATAATTTAAATCTTGTTTAATTCATTTAATATTGCTAAATTTATAACTTGCTCAAAACAAATTCTTTTGGGACATATAAAATATTTTTTCCAACCCTAAAAGTATAAACTTTTCAAATATGAGTTTGGTTTAATGTTTTGAACAAATAAAAATTCAAATAAGTTCATGTTTGAATTAAATTCATTTAATTCTTGCTTAAACTTGTTTAATTCATAAATAATTTATTTGAAATCCTTTTTCAACAAGTGAAACATGTAATCCAACTAAATTTGATGTTCTTTTCAAATATAAATTTTGTTAATTGTTTTGCACACTTTAACTTGATGAAAACAACAAATACTTGTGTGACATGTTTAAGTAACCAAACTTTCCAAACTTAACAAATAACTCCCCCACCTGTTAAATTCCTTTTCACTTGCATCTATTATTGTTATTCATTGTTATTTTGTTGTTGTCATCATGCATGCATCATGATAAGCAAACTTTCACATGTTAATCAATTATAGATCATTTGCTTCCACTTAATGCATGGACCTTTTCCATATGCAATCCAATTGCATAGGGGTCCATTTAAATTGTGTCACTTCATCAACTAGTTTATTTTGATGCAACCATTAACTTGACATGCATCATCTTTGATTGTGCACAATGCCATGATAATGATTGTTTATATTTCTGCATTGTTTGTTTGCTTCTTCTCGGATACACGACGACGTTGAGACCGACGATACTTACGACACCCCTTCTAAGGAGTTAGCTCAGTACCAGGCTACTGGGTTTTGCAGGCAAGTTATCACTCACATGAACCACTGTGTTCCTTTCAACATTGATTACCGATACTTTCCGTTGTTCTTTCTGCTAGCCTTAGTAGTTGTTGTTTCTGTTACGAACCCATCACATGAATCCCTTAACCTTGATATTGCCTCACCTCCACTCCTATCACCCCTTTGATTGAGCCAGTGTCTTACTAGCATGCTTAGGTTGTTTTGCTCGAGTCTGTTACCCGTTACTGTCAGTTACTATATCGTTATTATGTTCTGGGGGCTCGATGTTTAATGAATCAATCATGCTAATGTTATTGTTAATAATAATTTGATGATAAGGCACCGGCAGGAGGCCCTTTGTGGTTTTGAGGCCTGCTAGTGTCGACCCTAATAGGAAAAGGGTCTTGTCTACTGATCCATGATGAGCGCACTACCCGCATGTGGGAAGCGAGTATGGGCGCCCCCCTCAATTTGACTCGATTCGCATCTCGTCCAAATCGCCTCATTTAGTTCGGGTTTTCCATTTGCTGCATGCATGATCTTGCGAGCCCTTGGATCCCGGGTGGAACTTTCGTAGTCGGCATATAGGGGGACACGGTCTTAGAGTGCTATGAGGGTCCCTTTTCTTCGGGGCTCGATTAGCCGTGCGCCCAAGGTTCTTTGGGCTTGATGCGAAGAAGAGTTGAGTTGTGTTGAGTGCCCCGCTTGGTGGAAGGGCCTTTCCATCTGGCGGGTTATTCATGCGTGTACGGCCAAATTGGTGCAACCCTGCAGGGATAATCTTCTCGAGAAGCCGTGTTTTCCGCGGTTATGGACTACTTGGTGAAAGTACTGGCTAACAAGTACTCAGGACAACTTAAACCTAATGATTAACAACCTTACACCCAATGGTTAACAACTTGAGTAGTAATAGGCTTATTGACACAATAATCTAAACCATCATTAATTCAACTGTGTGAGTTATCCTCGGATTGCTTCTTATGGATAAGGGGCGAGATCCAGGATGGGTTTGTTTGGAGTTAGTTATAGTTGGTTACGATACACGATCTTATCTCCTTTCTGATAGCCGGAAGTGGTAGTAACTCTGTAGTTGTTTAGAGCAGCCAGTTGCAGCATCTTTTATATCCCTTCCTTCCGTTGAACCCAAAGCATCCGTGCTTGGTGTTGACGGGTTACACTTTGGTGAACTGTGAGTCTTGCTTGCCAGTACGTTTATGTACTGACCCCTTTGGGGCTGTGGTTTCCGCAGACGGCGTTTCCGAGGATCTACATGGTGGCTGCTACGTGGAGTATGACGAGACTGCTGACGAGTAGATAGCGGACCCGTGCAGGATCCGAGACTTCGTGGATGGGCTCCGTCTTTTCGTTTCCGGCCTCTTAGGCCTATTTGGATCTTGTCTGTACTCAGACATGTTGAATGCTTCCGCTGTGATGTAATGATGAATTGTTGGGACATGTGTCCTCTGGATGATTGTATTTGCTATCTCTGCTCTAATGAGAGCTATTTGCAACTTATTTCAATCTTTTGTGTCGTAGAGATCTGTTGTGATATCAGTTGTTCAACGCCGTTGACGTACCATGTGTGTATGGTTTGAAGTACGTCAATGGAAGTGTCCTGATTTCTATGGGATAGTTTACGTCGACGCTGAACAGATAGGGGTTGGTTGTCACACATACGTGTGTTGGCATACTCGTAAGAGGACGCGGGTGCCGGTAAGCCCCGTAATCCAATCTACTACTGTTCAACGGAACGGCGAGTATCCTTTAGAAGTCCGGGTGCGACAGTATGATAACAGTATGAAAACATGAGCAGCAGTGTGAAAAATGAAGGGTACGTTGCATAGAAAACAAAAAAATTCCTACGCGCGATAAACCCGAATGGCCAAGATCTAATCTATGAGATGAAAGGCAGCGTGGAGAAAGAGAGTCTTGAGATAACATACCCTCGAAGACTCAAAGTGGTACGAGATAAAATCTCGTTGTTGGCATATTCGTACTCACGCCGATCCCGAGCGATAAGAAGTACACCGCAATCCGGCGGTGCCTCCGTAATCGGTCACAAGTTCAGCTCGATGAAGACTTCCGTTCCCTCGATCCAGCGGGTAGCGGAAGTAGAGGATCCCCCGGAACTCCAGCAGCACGACGGCGTGGTGGTGTTGAAGAATCCCACGGTCAGGGCTTCACCAAGCCGGAGACCATGGAATGGAGCAGCGGGTGGAGGTAAAAGGAAGTGGGCAAGTGTGTGGAGAAGAGGGAGATCTTACCCTCCTTTTATAGGGGAGGGGAGACAGCCAAAGGGGGGGTGCGTCCAGCCATGGCTGCCTCCACCTCTTCCTCTCTTCATGTGAGTGGAAGCCCCACTCACACCCACTCATGCTCCCTTAATTTTCCACTTCGAAAATCCAAAGGTTTTTCTTTAATAAATAAGTAAAACATTTTTATTTCTTTATTTATATTTGTTAATTCAATTAACAAAAAAATTCATGCGTCACCATGAATCATTTGTTAATTCTATTAACAACCATTCGATGAAAAACCCCTTGAACTATTTCAATTTCCCCCGAAACAATTTCGGAGCTGCCCAAAATATTTTTCGGTATTCCGTATCCTCTCTAACGCTTCATCGAACCTTAAGTGTGTCATCCTACGGTTCGCGAATAATATAGACATGATCGAGACTCCTCTCCGATCAATAATCAACAGCGGGATCTGGAGATCCGTGATGACTCCTATATATTCAATGATGACTCTCGTGATCGTGTGAACCTTTCAACGTCGTAACGATTTCCCTTTGTCTCGCAATATTTTACTTGTCTGAGATCCGATCATCGGTATCCACCATACCTTGTTCGATCTCGTTATCTGACAAGTACTATTTTCTCGTTCCCGTGATATAACATCCTTGTGATCATATCACGTTCTTGCAAGCGATGTCGATGTGATATCACCGAGAGGGCCCTGAGTATATCTCTCCGTCATATTGGATGGACAAATCCCACTTTTGCTCCATGAGCTTCAACTAACACTTTCCAAATACCTAATGCCACCTTTATAGTCACCCTTTTACGGTGTGATGTTTGATGCCATAAAAGCATTCTTTCGTTATTAGTGATTAACATGATCTCATGGTCTAAGGAACAATGTTACTCCGAATGTAAGACATAACAACAAAACTAAATGACTTGATCGTATTGTTATACTTAGTTAGGGTCTAAGTTCATCACGTCACTCTCCTAATGACATGACCCCGTTATTAACAACATCCAATGTCTATGATCAGGAAACCTTGATCAGCTGTTAATCAACGAGCTGGTCAAAAGAGAGGCTTCACTTGGAACGTTGGTTTGTTTATTAATCACACATGTATTAACGTTTCCGGTTAATGCAATTCTAGCATGAGAAATAAACATCTATCATAAAAAAGGAATAACATAATAAACATTTTATTATTGCCTCTCGGGCATATTCCCTTCAAAAATAGTGGAAGAAGTATGAAATAAGTGGAAGCATTATGTGTATCATCAGAATGAGAAAATGGACCGGGGTCCACAGTTCACTACAAGTGTCTCTCCATAAAAGATAAATAACATGTGTGGTGAACAAATTACAGCTAGGCAATTGACAGAAATGAAGGCTGCACCGTAGTGCATATGCAAGACATAAAGATTACTATGTGATTCATGCAGGCATTACAACAACATACATAGACCGTCATCCAACTGCATCTATGACTAATAATCCACCCTCTGACTATCATCTGAACAAACATTGGGTATTAAGTTGCAAGCAACAGATAATCGCAATAAGAAAAGTGTGTAATCTAAACAATGTAAACTAAGTAAACACCGATGTTTTCTCCCTAATCGCAACAGCACATCCTCCATCTGTCACGTTTCTGTCACTCGAGCACAGATGCAAAGGAGGCATGAAACCACTATCGGGAATAAATACTCCCTCTTGGAGTTACTAGCATCTACTTGTCCAGAGCATCTACTAATAACGGAGAGCATGCAAGATCATAAATAACATATGCATGAAGATAACATGATAGATTGATAATCAGAAGACATAGCATTCAACATTCATCGGATCCCAGCAAACACAACATGTAGCATTACATAAAGATGATCTCGATCTTGTAGGGCAGCTCCCGAGATCTAAACATGAGGTACAAAGTGGAGAAGACAACCATCTAGCTACTGCTATGGACCCATAGTCCAGGGATGAACTACTCACGCATTACTTTGGAGGAGGGCATGGTGGTGTAGACCCCTCCGGTGATGAATTCCCCTCCCGGAAGGGTGCCGGGGAGAGCTCCAGAACCCTCCCAATTTCGGGATGACGATATGGACGCCTCGGGTGTTTCTCAGGAAGAAGTGGTATCTTTTTAGGGTTGACGTGTCGGTGGTATAAATAGGCGAAAGTGCAATGGCGGTGGATGCCCGAGGGGCCCACACCACCCCCTGGCGCGGCCAGGGGGGCGCTGCCCTATGGTGTGGCCCCCCTCCGGGCCTATTCAGGACTCCGTAGAACCTTTGGGAATTCTAAGACTTCCGGCCTTCGAATTTTGCAATTCCGAGAATATTTCTAGAACAACTTTTCTGAAACTAAAAACATCAGAAAACAGGGAACTGGCTCTGCGGCATCTTGTCAATATGTTAGTCCGGAAAATCGATAAAAATGACATAAAGTGTAAAGCAAACATGTAGGAAACAACATAGAACATCAGAAATTAAGGATACGTTTATGATGTATCAGCAGGTTCTTCTCACGATCCACGGTACGAAACCTAGGACCATTCACATTGCATGCATTGTGTAATAACACACGCCTCTCTGGCCCAATAGCAAGTGTACCCAAATCATCTCGGACATCTGTAAAATCCCTCGCATGGTTTTTAAACCATTGTGCAAAGTGTTTCTCAAGAACCACGTCGACGTAAGTGACACAGTTGTTGGTCAATTCATCTCGGAATTTCCTGTCAAATATTAATGTCGAGACATCTAGTAGAATTCATAGACGGGGGTGCCATGAGACTACCAATAGAGATGTGGGGGACGTGGTCGTATGACAAACAATGACACCAGGGTTTTACCCAGGTTCGGTACGTCGCAACCGGGTGGCGTTCCTACTCCTGCAATCTCACTAATCAGGGCTGAAGTCTTAAATATACAAAGTACACTGTGAGTTAGGTTTAGCTACTCGACAAGGATCAACCTCTCGGCGAGTTAGCTTCTAGCTTGTCCTCTTCTCATCTCCCGCCCGGCTTTATATAATAGCCGGGTTAGGGCTTACAATATAGGAAACCTAGAAGACTACGGAATGTTCTAACTTGGAAGGCAAGAATCCGCCTTCTACTCCAAGCCGTACCACGTGGGCCGTAGTTCGGGTTCTGATAGAATCCGGCTTCTGCGCGTTAGCTTATTGGGCCGCCCAATGGACCATGATCCATTACCATTCAGGACACCCTGGTAATCCGGCACTTTAGGATACCATATGATATACCCCTAATTGTTATATATCCGACAACTAATAAATTATTCCACGACAATACAAAATAAGTGCACAACAATGATCACTCAACTGAAATTGTGTCAGAACTTACATAATATAAGGTTGGTCCTTGTCACAGTTGTTGAGAAGATACCGTACCATGTCGTCATACTCATATTCAAAAGTATCCAATTTACCATTTGTGACGCCCCTGGATCGGGCACTATGGGGATTTCAGCGTAATATTTGATCCCAAGTTGTCATTTGTGATACCATTACAATAGTTCACGAATAATCCGCAACAACAAAAGAAGATACATATACAACACGACTCCAACGAGTCAAGAATACAGCTGATACAATAAAAAGATCCAAATAACAGCAGAAAACAAAATAGTATCCGACTACGGATAAGATACAAATTGGACTAAGAGTCCTGAACATAACCGATGGCGTCCAATCCCTGCCCAGACCAAGCCGGACGGATTCCCAAGCTAACGACATCAGACTTCAAACTTGTTGACTGCATTGTGAATACAGCCCCGAATCATGGGGTCGGAACTTTGAATGTACCAACAAGCGGAAAGCAATACTCACAAGATACCAATGCAACCAGTCATCACAAGATACAAATACTTTGGGTACAAAGGAAGAGTTTATTGTAATGAAGCGGCAGCAGGCGGCACTAAGCAATCTACAGATACACGTTACAACTCTCGTCTATTAGAAAGGGATGAGAGAACGCATTAAAACAACTACAGATACTCACCAAGAAAAATATGTCAGACCCCGGACCCAGAGATATACATACTGTTATGTGCTCCTAGTCATGGACTCACAAGGGCTTCAGGGTTACCAGCCCCGGCCGCAACAAACAACGGCAGGCAGATCGGATTCATCGGCACGCAGGCCGGATTACCTCGGTGCTACTACTCCTTGTATCCATGCTAGTCATAAAAAATTATGCATAACTAAGCATCCATGAGTCGGATGAAACTGAAGGAACGGGACCAAAGCTATACAGAGATGCTATGTGTCCAGGAAGTGCAACAGCAATCGAGGGTTACTGGGGTTACCAAGCCCCAGGCCGAATCACATTGGTAGGCGTGCTCAGACATGGATCATCGGCTCCACAACCCCTCGAATGCGACAACTACGCAGGCATACCCAAAACTGTATAACAATGAGCTCGAAACCAACAACCAATCAAAGCAGCACTCTAGACATGGAAGCTGTATTAAGTAGGTGTTACTAGAGTATAGCTTACAAACAGAGGTCACATGACCCAGCATTACATCAGATAACGAAAGGAAAATTATGTTGCTAACCAACAAGTACCAAAAAGGCCTAAGAGGCCGCAACATAAGGCGACGTCCCAGCCCATAGATTCCAGGTTGCTACCTGGGAACCCCGAACTACTCGTCGATGTCCACGTTGAATCACCACCGATGTGAGTAACTTCACCTGAACCAAAATTAAGCAAACCTGAGTACTGGAGGTACTCAACAAGACATAGTTAACCTATTATATATCTGTTGTTTCAGAAAAGGGTTTTATGATAGTTGATTTGCGTAAAGCAATATTTGTTTTCCAAATCAAGGGAGAACAGCACGTCTCATGGAGCATTTTCAAAACATATGAGAGGACTCGATTAATGTAATCATTATCTTTCCATACCACCAATATCTTTTCCCAACACCTCACATGCTACAAGGGTCACCCCTCTCGGCATCTCCGAGGAGTCACCCTTCATTCTTTGTCAACATCTTTTACATCACGTTCAAGGTATCTATGGCCCAGTACTTTCACCAAGTCGTCCTTAACCGCGGACACGGCTTCTCGAAAAGATTTATCCCTCCACGGGGTACACTTTACCCACACGTACCAACCGACTCTTAGTGACTACGTTTTAGCACTAGTCCGGGAAGTGCCGGCAGAGGGTGGTTCGGCAACGACCTTTACCTTACGCGACCTTATCCATGAGTCAACCCAAGACAGGGCCACCCCGTCAACATGGAGTTGGCCATCCTCCTGACGGCACCTATCTCTATGAGGCGGGGTAAGAGCCGTGTACGTCCATCACTTGACCCCGGTCACACCCTAGGCGGAGCATTTTTCCAAAATGTTTGAAAGGGGTCTATTTGCGTTGCCGAATGGAATCTCAAACTACGTGACTCATGGATAAAGCCGAACAAGTTAGTTAGTCGGTGAGGCTCATGGCCATCGCGCATGGTTGTACAATCAGTCTTGGCTTCTACGCCCGACCTTACTCCTAGGGTTGGCAAGTACAGAACGAACAACCACTTCCCAAGTGGCCTCCCGTCCAAGCCTTAGTCAAGTTAACCACACCATACTCATCTTACCACGTCATCATATCATAGTAGGTTATCGCAGCTCTGATTCATCAACCAGATGGAGCAGAGGTATCAAACATGTATGGCTAAGCATAACATATATAAGGCTCTGGCGGTGCTCACAAACAACCCTATGGAAGCTAGGAGTAGTGGATCAGGTCATTGAAGCAATGCATCATATATAGGAGGACTCTACCTACTGACACAAAATACTTTGGAACCGAATGCAATATACGAGAGGAGGAACCACTTTGGAAAACATACATGAGCAGATATGAGGTTATGCTTGACTTGCTTAAAGAAAACCAACAAGTAGCTCTTCTGGAATAAGTGCTTGACTTGTCGATTATGATAAATTATTCGTCACTTGAGTTGTTGATCTTCTCTTCGGGCAGCGGTCTACGGATAAGAAGCAATTACCGGAAAGGAAACAATCAACACATGGCATCGATGCAATGCACAATATTTATGCGTGACAAAGTTAATGCACTTTGATAGAAGACCTAAACACGTTCAACGGTTTGCTATGGTTCATATGATGGTTAAGCATTTTTACTGAAATTAGCCCCGAAATAGACCCCGGAGGACACTTCGGGTGATTCTAAAAGTGAGTACAATTAATTGCTCTAATGGGTTTTAAAACATCATAAATGGATTGCATTTATCATTTTGAGCATTTTGGTATATAACTTGTATTTTTCTGATTTTATGGAATTAAAACTTATTTTCTCTATTTTTAAATGATTTATTTAATATTTAAATAATGCCAAAAATGAAAGTTTGTCAAACATATATGAAAGTGACATATTTGGGTTGGAAATATTTTTCTGAACAAAACCATGTATTTCTCATATTTTTTTGAGTTACAGAATTGAAGATATTAATTATTTAACTTTTAATTCATTTCTGTAATTATAAAAGGTGGGGCCCACATGTCAATTTGAAATTCTTTTTATTAATTGATTTAAATCAAACTGACAATCGGGGCCAGGCTGATGTCATGCTGATGTCAGCATGACGTCAGAAGATGGCCGGCCGATGACAGTGGTGGTCGCCGGCGACGAGTCCATCGACCAAAACGTATGCCGCTCTGCTCTTTCGAGAGCCCCGGACGCGGGCTACCACAAGGTGGTGGCGCCACCGCGGTTGGGCCACCGGCGGCAGTGGCGTCGGGCTCCGGCGAACTCCGCGAAATCGGCCGCGGGAGCAAGCAAGAAGGGTACTAGGGGGAAGGTGGGCTCACCGGGAACCTGGGGAAGTGGCCGGGGAGGCCGGATGAAGGAAGACAGCGGCGAATCGACCGCGGCGGCGCTCGGCCATGGATGGGAAAGAGTCGCTCGATTCGATGGTTCCCGGTCGTCCCTTGAAGCTCCGTTCGCTAGGGAGGTAGAGGGGATCACGGGGAGCTCGGAGGTGCCCTCGGTTTGCTCCGAGGGGGTCTGTAGTGCCGACGGCGAGCTAGGGTTTCGGTGTGCGCAGGAGGGATAGTGAGAGAGAGGGAGCTCGATGGGAGGGGTCCCTGTGATGTGAGGAGGATCCGGACGGCACCTGGGGTCTTCATCTCCTCGCGCGTGGGAATCAGGAGGTGGCACGGCCACCTCGACGTCGCTCTCCGTCCTTCTGGCCGGAGATGAAGGGGAAAGGAAAAAATAAAAGGGGTTTTCCGGAAAACCCCATGGAAAAACACAGTTTTTCATATAGGTCCTTTTCACATTAAAAACAGAACCAAAAATAAGTTTTGAGGGCCTTTTTGTGAAGCAAAAATTTCACAAAAATAACTTTTGGAAAGCTCTTCAAATTTGCCACATTTTCATCACTTGTTTTGTTAAATTTGAGAAACTTTTTAGAACAACTTTGTGGGTTGCTAGATTAAGTGGTTTTTATTATTTCACTTCTTATTCTCAAATGAAAATTTTTGACCAATATTTTCCATGCATGTATGCCATGTACACAACACACAACACAACTTTATTACAAAGTAGGGCTGTTACAAGCCTACCCCCCTTACAAGAATCTCGTCCCGAGATTCCTAGGTTTTAGAAAAGAAATCGGGGTACTTAGATCGCAACCGATCCTCTCATTCCCAGGTTGCTTCGTTCTCGGAATGATGTGACCACTGAACTTTGAGGAACTTGATGGTCTGGTTGTGGGTTCTTCGTTCGGTATCATCGAGAATACGGACATGAACCTCTTTGTAAGAGAGATCATCCTTGAGCTTGATAGTCTCGTGGTGCACACCACGGACGGGATCTTTGAAACAACGTTTGAGTTGGGAGACATGAACATCTGGAAATCCTGGAGGCAACTGCAGCTGATATGAAACTTGACCTCGTTTTCCAATGATGGGAAAGGGACCAATGTAACGAGGAGCCATTTTGGCTTTGATTCCGAAATATTTTCCACCTTTTAGAGGTGTGAATCGAAGGTAAGCTTTCTCGCCAATTTCGTAATGAACATCTTGGTGATGAAGATCATAATAACTCTTCTAACGAGATTGAGCTGTTTTTTTCAGCCGTTCACGAATGATGAGAACAGTTTCTTCTGCTTCCTTGATTGTATCCGGACTGAAGAATGATCTTTCACCGGTTTCAGACCAATTCAGCGGAGTTCGGCATTTACGGCCATACATAACTTCAAAAGTGGCCTTGCCCAAACTGGATTGATAACTGATGTTATAGGTGAACTTGGCAAAGGGAAGGAACTTTTCCCAGTCCTTACCGAAAGAGATAACACAAGCTCGAAGCATGTCCTCAAGAATTTTATTCACTCTTTCAGTTTGACCACCGGTTTGTGGATGGTAAGCAGTGCTGAAAGAAAGACGATTTCCCATGGATTCTTGAAGGCATCCCCAAAACCTGGAGACAAATATACTCCCACGATCTGAGACAATCCTTTTAGGAACTCCGTGAAGACTGACTATTCGTGCGATGTACAAATCTGCCAACTGACTAGTGGTAATATCCTCTCGAATAGGGAGAAAATGAGCAACCTTGGACAGCCGATCAACCACTGCTGAGATAGCATTATGACCCTTCTTGGTTCTGGGAAGACCGGTAATGAAGTCCATACTGATTTTATCCCACTTCCACTCAGGAATCGGTAGAGGTTGGAGAACATCGGCTGGTCTTTGATGTTCAGCTTTAACACGACAACAAACATCACATTCAGCAACATACTTAGCTATTTCTCGCTTCATCCGGGTCCACCAAAATCTTGGACGTAGATCTTGATACATTTCGTGCTACCAGGATCGATAGAAAGAGGTGTTTCATGGGCCTCTTAGAGTATAAGCCTTCTCAGATTCCGTGTCTTTGGCACCACCAAACGATTTCCAAAATAGACGGCACCTTCATTATCAACATTGAAGCACTTAGCAACTCCGTTAGTCAATGTTCTTCTTGATGTTAGCAATGCGTAGATCATGCTTCTGAACCTTTTTGATTTGGTCCTCTAGAGAAGGTTTTACCTCTAGGTTAGCAAGATAACCAGAAGGAACAATTTCAAGGTTAAGCTTGGAGAACTCCTCATGAAGAGAAGGTTGAGCTTGATGTATCATCAAGTTATTAAAGTAGGACTTCCGGCTTAGCGTATCAGCCATGACGTTGGCTTTTCCGGTTTGATAGTTGAGACCCAAATCAAAGTCTTTAATTATTTCCAACCATCTTCTCTGTCTGAGGTTCAGATCCGTTTGGGTGAACAGATATTTCAGACTCTGATGATCTTAGTATAACTCACATCGGTTACCAAGAAGATAATGACGCCATTGTTTGAGAGCATGGACCACGGCTGCTAGCTCGAGATCATGAGTTGGATAGTTGTGCTCATGTGGTTTCAACTGACGGGAAACATAGGCCACCACATGACCTTCTTGCATTAACACACAACTGAGTCCTTGTTGCGAGGCATCACAGAAGATAACGAAGTCCTTGGTCGTATCACGAAGAGCAAGCACAGGAGCGGTAGTCAGTTTAGTTTTCAGAGTTCGGAAACTCTCTTCTGCCTTTTCTGGCCACTCAAACTTTTTACCTTTCTTCAGAAGCTTAGTCATAGGTTTAGCAATTTTGGAGAAGTTCTTGATGAATCGACGGTAATAACCTGCCATCCCGAGAAAACTCCAAACATCCTTGACTGATTTAGGTGCTTCCCAATCTAGAATAGTTTGGACCTTGTGTGGAATCACGGCAACACCTTCGGCAGACACCACGTGTCTGAGATAGATGAGTTCTTTCAACCAGAACTCACATTTGGAGAACTTGGCATACAACTTGTGCTCACGGAGCTTGGACAACACCAAACGCAAGTGTTCGGGATGTTCATCTTCAGTTTTGGAATAGACCAGGATGTCGTTGATGTAGACCACGACGAACTTGTCAAGATACTCCATGAATACAGAGTTCATGAGCCTCATGAATGTAGCTGGAGCATTGGTAAGACCAAAGGACATAATAGTGTACTCATAGAGACCATAACGAGTAGTGAAAGCCGTTTTAGGAATGTCCTCTTTTCTGATCTTTATTTGATGGTATCCTGATCGTAGGTCCATCTTGGAAAAGATAGTTGCACCAACTGGCTGATCAAACAGGTCATTGATTCTTGGAAGAGGATACTTGTTTTTTAATGGTCACTGTATTCAGCGGCCGATAATCAACAACCAGACGCGAAACATTTGTATCCCGCTTCTTGACAAAGATGGTAGGACAACCCCAAGAAGATGTACTAGGTTGGATGAAACCATTTTCTTCTAACTCCTCTATTTGTTGCTTCAATTCAGCCAACTCTTCTTGGTCCATACGATAAGCGGTGCCAGTGACCAGTTCAATGAAAAATTCCCCACTTCGATCAGGTGGCATGCCAGGTAACTCTTCAGGAAACACATCAGGAAACTCACTGACTACAGGAAACTCATGAATTTCAGGAGGGTAATCAGCTTGCATTGAGTATAGTTGTGATTCAGGTGAAAGTTGATGGCACGCTGATGGGGCTAGATCTACACACGTCCAACACTTCACACTAGCACCAGAAGGATCTGTCAAAATGATGGACCTGTCTGCGCAGTCGATTACAGCTCCAAACCTCTTGAGCCAATCCATGCCTAGAATGACATCAATGTCAGTTGACTTTAAGGCAAGGAAGGTGGTAGGGAACAACCGATACCCAACATCAATTGTGAGATCTGGGGTAACCTTCGTGGTTTGCCAGTTAAACCCTGGGGACTGGACCACCAAGGACTTTGACATGTTTTGGAAAGGTATCCCATGCATTTCAGCGAACTTTTCTGACATAAACGTATGTGATGCTCCAGAGTCGAACAACACTATTGCCAGAATGGACTTAACTCGAATTGTACTCCAAAGAACGCTGGGATCATCCTGAGCCTTCTCAAGTGTAACATGTGTTAAACAAACATGTCCAGTATCAGTGTTCTTCACCCTTTTCTTGGGCGGAGGAACTCCACGACCAATTTTCTTCTGAAGACACTCTCGAGAAAGATGACCCGACTGGCCACACTTGAAACACACATAATCAGGTGGTTTAGCAGCTGATGGAGGCGGACGAGAAACGTATCCCGCAAGATTGGGTGCAAAAGGGGCTCTAGGGATAGCACTATATGGTATGAACACACGGAGCTTCTTGGAGACAGAGGAAGATGCACGAGAGTTATCAGCATCCCGTTTTACAGCAGTCTCCATCTCCTTTCTGCTATATTCAAGGGTAATAGCCTGATTATACAACTCCTGGAAACTCTGGAATTTGAAAGGAAGCAACTCATAACGGAGGGTTGGGTTCAGACCCTTCCGAAACATTTCCTACTTGTCCTCATCATTTCTGATATCACGAGGAGCATAGCGAGCCAAACGAGTGAATTCTCTCCCGTAAAGTTCAACGTTCATGTTGCCCTGAGTGAGGTCAAGGAATTATTTCCTTTTGATGTCCATGACTGCCTTTGGAATATAAGCATCACGGAACGCAATATAGAACTCTGCCCAGGTGACCTCATGTCCTGGCGCCTGCAACGCCAAGAAACCTTCCCACCAACCACCAGCAGCACCTTCTATCTTGTAGGTGGCTAAGTTCACACGGTCATTATCTTGGACATGGAGAGCAACAAACTTGCGCTCGATTGTATGGAGCCAGTCATCGGCATCCAGAGCCTCCTTGGAATCAGCAAAAGTAGGAGGCTGAGCTTTGAGGAAACTCCCAAGTGTAACACCTTCAACGCGACGTTCAGTATTCTGCACCACATGTTCAAGAAGATGTTCATTTCTCAGGCGGTTGGTCTCGATATTCTGCAGAACCTGCGCCATTGTGGAAAAAGGCGGAACTTCTTCCTCAGGAAGATTACGTCCACGTCGTCTACGAGTACCACCATAAATCCTGAGTAAAAAAGGAGAGGAACCATGAACAACACATCCATGACAAAAGAAAACAACGGAATGGTGAATGATAGTTCAAGGAGGCAAGATACATGACATTATGTTGAAGGAGCAAGCCACATCGTCTAAAAGAACAATCGGGAATCACATAGAGATGCAACCCCGGGTACGAAACTAATAGATCAAAGGACTTGAGTTAGTCAAAACTTGAGAGGTTAGCAACCTGACACGAAGTACCGGAAAGAAAACACCCAACGATTTTGATCCTAGTTTTGAAGGTAACAGAGGAGAGGAAAACCATTTCAAAACAATTGAGGTAAGGAGACCCGGAATTAGAGTGATAACAGGTAAGGAATAAAAAGAGTTCCTAAGAATATTTTCACAATTCATTTGCAAGTTCGAATTAGTTTTCACAAACACTAGACTCAACATCGACCAATAGCAAAGGGTTTCCTACAGGCAGTCCTGCTCTGATACCATGACTTGTCAGACCCCGGACCCAGAGATATACATAATGTTATGTGCTCCTAGTCATGGACTCACAAGGGCTTCAGGGTTACCAGCCCCGGCCGTAACAAACAACGGCAGGCATACCGGATTCATCGACACGCAGGCTGGATCACCTCGGTGCTACTACTCCTTGTGTGCATGCTAGTCATAACCAATTTTGCATAACTAAGCGTCCATGAGTCGGATGAAACTGAAGGAACGGGACCAAAGCTATACAGAGATGCTATGTGTCCAGGAAGTGCAACAGCAATCGAGGGTTACTGGGGTTACCAAGCCCCAGGCCGAATCACATCGGCAGGCATGATCGGACCTGGATTATCGGCTCCACAACCCCTCGACTGCGACAACTATGCAGGCATAGCCAAAACTGTATAACAATGAGCTCGAAACCAACAACCGATCAAAGCAGCACTCTAGACATGGAAGTTGTATTGAGTAGGTGTTACTAGAGTATAGCTTACAAACAGAGGTCACATGACCCAACATTACATCAGACAACGAAAGGCAAATTATGTTTCTAACCAACAAGTACCAAAAAGGCCTAAGAGGTCGTAACATAAAGCAACGTCCCATCCCATAGATTCCAGGCTGCTACCTGGGAACCCCAAACTACTCGTCGATGTCCATGTTGAATCACCACCGATGTGACTAACTTCACTTGAACCAAAATTAAGCAAAACTGAGTACTGGAGGTACTCAACAAGACTTAGTTAACCTATTATATATCTGTTGTTTCAGAAAAGGGTTTTATGAAGCTTGATTTGCGTAAAGCAATATTTGTTTTCCAAATCGAGGGAGAATAGCACGTCACATGGAGCATTTTTCAAAACAGATGAGAGGACTCGATTACTGTAATCATTATGTTTCCATACCACCAATATCTTTTCCCAGCACCTCACATGTTACAAGGGTCACCCCTCTCGGCATCTCCGAGGAGGCACCCTTCATTCTTTGTCAACATCTTTTACGTCATGTTCAAGTTATATATGGCCCAGTACTTTCACCAAGTCGTCCTTAACCATGGACACGACTTCTCGAAAAGATTTATCCCTGCAGGGGGTACACTTTACCCACACGTACCAACTGACTCTTAGTGCCTACGTTTTAGCACTAGTCCGGGAAGTGCCGGCCGAGGGTGGTTCGGCCACGACCTTTACCTTACGCGACCTTATCCATGAGTCAACCCAAGACAGGGCCACCCCATCAACAGGGAGTTGGCCATCCTCCTGACGGCACCTATCTTTGTGAGGCGGGGTAAGATCCGTGTACATCCATCACTTGACCCCGGTCACGCCCTAGGCGGGGCATTTTTCCAAAACCATTAAAAGAGGTTTATTTGCGTTGCCGAATGGAATCTCAAACTACGTGACTCATGGATAAAGCCGAAAAAGTTAGTTGGTCGGCGAGGCTTGTGCCCATCGCGCGTGGTTGTACGCTCAGTCTTGGCTTCTGCGCCCGACCCTATTAAATATGCATGACATGAGGGATGCAACTTAACCAATATTAAGTGGAATCAAAATCCCAACGATTATTTATAGGTTTAAGTTATTTAGCTAACCATCAAATTAAATGTTGTTTAACATGGAGAACACTTTGTAGGTGCGCTACACAAAATTAAATGGAATAGGGCACAAAGTGAATTAATTACCCAACACATTCCATGTTTATTATTTAGGTGTACATGCATAACACTACTTAAATTTCAAGATTAAAGATGCAAACGTGAGCATGGATGACATATTAATGTTCCTTGAATTTTTCTGATCAAAATAGATATAAAGTTTGCATTATTTGGATTAGTAAAACAAAAGTTTAAGCAGTTGAAAGTTGAGGTGTTTTCTGCAAAAACAGGGACGTGCTTGTGGTGGAAACAGAAGAATGGAGGGCTCCGGTTTAAAATAGGAAAGGCCAGGGGCCTGGGTGTGAATGTTTCCAGATCTGGATCAGGTCACACCGACGTGGAGGCAGCCGGAGCGGATGACATGTGGGCCATGTGCCACGCGAGCGCTGACGATGCGCGGATGGCATCTGAGGTGTCCACCGGGGTCACTGACAGGTGGGGCCCGGCTGTGCATAGTAAAATAAAAAAAGGGAGGCAATTGCCTCGGTCGGGAGAGTCGAACCTGGGTCTCCCAGGGGTGCGGATCGAGGCGCCAGCCACTAGGCTATGATGTGTTTCGTTTGTGGATACAGATCTGACCCAAAATGAAGTTTCAAGGCACGGAGTGTTAACTAACAAAACTGAAGTTACTGCACGGGACCATGACACGGAACAATGATCGGCGGCGACCTAACAAATAGAGGACGGTGTTGCTCGAAGGCACGCACCCAGAGAAGATAGGGAGATGCAGGAGGGTGTCCCGGAGGACGGAAGCTCACCTAGGGGCTCGAGATTTCGGGCGTGCTCGGGGAGACATCCACGGTGACGGGATGCAGAGGATGGAGAAACGGTGGTGGTCGCCGGGAAGATCTCGACTGCACTGACGATCCAGGAAGCTCCAGACATCGTGCTTCTGCGATGACGAAGGAGAGGGTGCGGAGGTTCCAGTCCCGTCCATGGAGGTCCTTCTTGGCAACCAGGGACTCTGATCCGAGAGCTCCCATATCAGGCCATGGAGGGGCTCTCTGTCTCGATTTAGAAGAAAATTCAGAGAAAGAAACGAGCAGAGGAGGAAGAGAGGAGGGTGGCGGCAGAGATGGAAAAGGAAGGAGGAGGGAGGGCTAGGGTTTGGGGTTCTCCCTCTTGGTTACATAAGGAGGAGGAAGAGGGGACCATGGTGTGGTGCGGTGGTGGTTTCACGGTCTCCTCGTGCTCATGTACGGAGAAGAGAGCGACATGAGGCACCTCTCTCGCGTGATCGTTAGTACGGAAGAGAAGGTTAGGTGGGCTGATTTGGTGGGTGGGCTTCATGGGTCGGTTGGCCTGGCTAGTGGGTTGCTCTCTCAAAAAGATATTTTTTGTCAGGGTTTGTTTTATTAATTTTCAGAGATTTTTATCACACTATTTAAAATATATTTTTTAGGCCACAAACTCAACTTAGATGTTATGAAATATTAGAATTTGCAACCATTTAAATATTTTGTGAATTTTAATGCGAATGCCATGATGGCATGATGCATGACGATGCGAAAAGAAAACAAACATACAAATTCTAGTGGGGGAAAAACCCGGGGGTTACACCATTCTTCAAGGCTTCTATTTTATCTGAAAAAATCCCAAACTCATCCTTACCAACAGTTCGTTCCTTTACTTGCTTCGAACTATCTCTGTGAAATCTTGTTTTGAGATCATCATTGAAATGTACGGAGTAGTATGTTGTAAACTCGTCCACAATATAGCCATCAGCAATTGAATCTTCGGGCCTTGCCCTATTACAGACAGTTTTCTTTAGATATCCAGGTCTTCTCTCAATTGGATACATCCAACCATAATGCACAGGGCCTCTTAGAAGAGCCTCTTCAGGGAGATGAATAGCTAAGTGCACCATTACATCAAAAAAATGCAGGGGTAAGAGCTTCTCAAGCTTGCAAAGAATCAACACAATCTCAACCTTTAATTGATGCAACACATCTACCTTGAGAGTTTTAGCACACAAATCCCTGAAAAATCTACCCAATTTAGCTATTGCCTGATACATTTCCTTTGGAACAATTCCTTTGAGCCCAACTGCCAATACACGCTGAAGTAGTATGTGGCAATCATGAGTTTTCGAACCAGACACTTTCCTGTTAACAATGTCAACACATCTACTTGGGTTTGCAGCGTAACCATCTGGAAATCTACAGTTATAAAAATAGGTACATAGCTTTACCTTATTTTCCTTCTCAAGTGTCCAAGGTGCTGGGAGCTTAGTGCAACTATTCTTCTTCTCATCCAGTCAGTACTTCTTCCTAATGTTTATGTTCTGCAAATCAAGTCTAGCGCTAAGCATATCCTTATTCTTTCCCTCAATTTCAAGAAGGGTGCCAAGGATGTTGTCACATATGTTCTTTTCAATGTGCATCACACTGAGATTGTGTGCTGACTTAAGCTTTGGCCAATAAGGAAGATTATGTAAGCTAGCCTTGAGGTGCCAGGTTGGTTCACCTTTCTCTGCCACATGCTTTCTCTTATTTGATGGATTTTTGCCTGGTATGCAATCCTTTACTCTTTCAACCTTCTCCTTCACTTCTTCAGGTGTGAACTTTCTTGGTGCAGCTCTAGTCTCAGTTTTCCCATTGAAATATTTGTTTCTCCTATACATGTGATCCTTCGCAATAAATCGACGATGGCCAATATATCTATAGCGCCCTACCTTTTGATAAAGGTACCTGTGTACATTCTACTCCCGGGATCACTGATAGCATACACATGACAAAATGAAACATTCATTGCAATAGCATCAATCTACATCGTTGATACAATGGATAAGAAATAAAATAGTCTTACAAATGGCATAGTCTCATGGAGTAGCTCAAATAACAACGTTCCAAAGCAAACACAGCATAAATAAATCATCAGTGAGCCTTCTTCAACTTCATGCGCCACATGCAGACATATTGGAATGTAAGATCGAGATCCTAACCAATCCCTCTTCATCATAATGACTTGCAAGTTGGAATATGCAACCCCACGGAGAACAGCTAGTACAAAAAATGTACTGGCAAGTGACACTTGTATGGTGGCAGTTTTGAGGAATAAGCTAACTACATGATATTTGGTAGTTTTTCCCTGCATTTTATAAATCATTTTAAATCTTTGAAGATAATTGTATAATCATCATGGGTAGACACACCATGAAGTTTGATAAGGGGGCATAGAGGGGTAGACACACCATGTGCACATAAAAGAGGTTTCTAACACATTTTACTTCATTCAGAAAAGATGATGTGATTCTTCAGTACCATCCCTGTCTAGTAGCTCAAATTGTCCATAACCGGGGACACGGCTAAGATCTTAGTTTTTAACTCTCGAGAGGTTGTGCACTTTCACCTTAAGACTCACCCTACCCAAAAGAAGGATAAGACAAGATCTTTAGAAAGAGAGATTCACCCATACCAGTAAGACTCGATGCTCCTGAAATCCTGCTACCACCCAATGTCTTACAACAGGATGAACCCACACAACTTAATCAATCTTGGCAGAGCCCATAATACCTCAAGGCTGCACTTGAAGTTTTGTAAAACAGTGAAGACCTACAAATCTCTTTGTTCCTGGGTGGTAGTCCACATTTCATTCAGCCACCAAGCAAGGGTCAATCCACCCAGGTGTTTCATTAAGGTTGTTAATTTTCAAAGTTTCATAAATACCACAACCAAACTAAAACAACTGCATTTGTGATAGTAGCCATGTTCAGCTAAACAAGTACCTAGTAGGGGTTTTAGGGTGGCTACACACTACTAGGTGTTCTAAGCATAGCATATACTTGGAAAAATAAAACCACCTATGATGCATACTACTAGAAAACACTAATGCAGTTAGAAAACAGAAGTGGGACATGAAGTATCACTTGCCTTGTGGAAGTTGGTGTAGAAAGACTCTCTTCACAATTAGAACGTTGCTCTCCGTACAATCTAAACAATACAAATAAATAACAATAAACAAGAAATTCACCAACATACAAACAAATACAACAAATATATAATACAAAAGCATAACAAGTTATTCAACTTGATTGGTGTTAACATGGACAAGGTTTTGACACATAGTTCAATATGCAAAAAGAATTATGAGAGATGGTTATTGTTTGGTCTTTTATGGACAAGTTCAAAGTTTATCACTGTAATTAAATTTATAAAAGGAATTATAGTGGTTTGGGTTAGGTTCAACACATAATTCAATTTACAAAAAGAATTATGATGAAAGGGTTTAGGGCTAGCTACTAGGGCTTGGGTGAAGGGGTCGTTGCATAGAAAACAAAAAAATTCCTACGCGAGAGACACCCGTAAGGCCAAGATCTAATCTAGGAGACGAAGTGCAACGGGAAAAGAGAGGGTTAAGGAGAACACATACCCTCGAAGACACAAAGCGTTACGACATCAAATCTCGTTGTTGGCATAGTCGTACTCACACCGATCCCGATAGCTAGAAGATGTGCACCGCAATCCGGCGATGCCTCCGTGATCGGTCACACGTACGGTTGATGACGACCTCCGTTCCCTCGATCCAGCGGGGCGCGGAAGTAGAGGATCCCTCGGAACTCCAGCAGCACGACGACGTGGTGGTGGTGAAGAATTCCACGGTCAGGGCTTCGCCCAGCCGGAAACCATGGAATTGAGCATCGGGTGAAGTGGAAGGGAGGTGGGACAAGTGTGCGGAGAAGAGGAGCTCTCACCCTCCTTTTATAGGGGAGGGGGAGGCAGTCCAAGAGGGGTGTGGACAGCCATGGTGGTGCCCCTAACTCTTCCATCTTCATGTGAGTGGAAGCCCCACTCACACCCACTCATGCTCCCATTATTTCCCACTTGGAAAATCCAAAGGTTTTTCTTTAATAAATAAATAAAAAATTTATTTCTTTATTTATATTTGTTAATTCCGTTAACAAACATTTGCATTGTCGTGGTGGTGTCACGGCAGATGCCATAGGATGGCTAAAGTTGTGGGGACGATGGACGCTGGAGGCGCTCGGGGAGGGATCACGCGACGAGTAGCCGCGTGAAGTATGGAACAAGCACTGCAAACAACACGATTACCCAGGTTCAGGGCCCTCGTGAGGAGGTAAAACCCCTACTCCTGCCTTTCTCTCTGTATATTAGTGTCTCTCCGAGTAGCCACAATACAAATGTTCTTGCTACCGAGTAGCCACCCTTCTCTCTACGTGATGAACTAGGTCAAGAATCTGAACCCAGTGTGTGATCCCTCGCGCAGGAGGGGGCAGGGCACTTTATATACTCGGTGCCCAGCCGGATACAGCCAAATATAAACAGATATCGACATTGTGTGCACACCGTCCTTCTTCCGAGTTCCCGCTGAGAGCTTTGGCTTCTAAGTTTGTCCGGTGCGGAAAGTCGTTGGGCAAAACCAAGTAACCGATCTGTCATCACTGCCACGAACACAGAGTAGGTCCCCCTATCCTGCGACGCCCTGCTGCCACACTGTCGCTGTCAGGCACGCCGTCCTCAGATGAACAGTGCCGTGAAGAGTGCCAAAGTACGGACCCGGGATACGCGGGATTCTGTGTCAGAACGGCTCCTTTGACTTCTGGCCCGAGTAGGATCCCGCCATTTCTACTCGGGCCAACTCTTCTATTCGGAGGAACATAATTCTCTTGATTCGTCCTTCTGGCCATCTATGTGTAGGACCGAGTAGCAGTCGACCGGGTAGCAAGTACCGGGTAGCCGGCTACTCGGCCAAACATTCCTTCTGATCTTGCCTTTAGCACTTGCCTTTACCCTACTCGGGGGTAACCCCCCGACAGCAGTCCCCGAAGCTGGTAGAGTCCTGCGAACTCGTTCACTGGGCCCTGCCAGCTTAAAAATCAACCTTGACAGTCTTGCCCTTGAACATTGGGATACCGAGTAAAACCTCCGAGTAGCCCTTGATTTTGTCTTAAGCTTCTTCCGAATAGAACCACTTCTCTTCTCTGTGGCCGAGTAAAAGGACTTGGTGAAATCTCGAATCGAAATCTCTGCGTGGCAGAGCACAATCCGGCTTTCCGCACTGCAACTGGGCACGTGTCACGCGGACACGACCCCGATGCCTCGGTGCCCGGGAACTGACAGGCCACGCGCCCAGTTTTCACGGAGTGGGCCCACTAGCCCGTTACGTCCCATCAAAGGCAGTGATTTCCCACGATCACGTCGTGGGATTAATTGTGGCCGTTACGCGCGCGTTCCGCGCTGTGTGCGTTTCTAACCGGTCCACACGGCCCACGCCGCACGATCTCTGCCACGACCGATCCCACTACCTCAACTCGTAACGGCAACCCGAGGGGCGGTATAAATACCCCCTCGGCAACTCCTTCTTCCTCTTCTGCTTTCACTTTCCCCTCGCCTCCTCGTTTCTCCGCCGCTGCAGAGCACCTCGCTGCCGTGCATCTCATCGCGCCGCCGCGAGCTCCTCCACCTAATTCCTTCGATTCCTCACCAAACCTTTTCTCCAAGTTGATGGCTCGTGACGACGATGCCCGCGCCGGCTGGGCCGGATCTGAGGTCACCGCCGAGGAGTGCCAATGGTTGGTGAACACCCGGCGAGTTCCTCCCGGTGTTCGCTACCGGCATCCTGGCAGCGAGCTCGTCCCCACTCCGCAGTAGGGCGAGCACGTCGTCTTCCTCGCGCACTTCGCGCGAGGATTCGGGCTCCCGGCCTCAGATTTCTTCCGCGCCTTTCTCAACCACTACGGCCTCCAGCCGCACCACCTCCCGCCAAACGCCATCGTCATGCTCTCCTACCACGCCGTGGTATGCGAGGCATTCCTGGGCGTACGGCCCACCTCGACGACCTGGTCCCGGTACTTCTTCTTTAGGAAGCAAAGCAAGGCCAGGAAAGATGGCGCGGAAAGCAGCCGCGGGATGACGGAGACTGGCAGCGCCATGATGGTGCAGCGCGGTGGGACCAACCACCCGCGGATCAAAGGTATGGATTATGTCCGCAAGTGGCAGAGGACCTTCCTCTACGTGAAGAACATCCCCGTCGAGAAGGGAGCTGCCGTGGTGGATCAGATCAATCTGCCCAGGTGGGCCAACACTGCTCCCACTGGGCAGAACTGGAGGACCAAACCGCCAGTGAACTCCGACATCAAGCAGATGGACGAGCGCCTTGCCGAGCTGATCGAGGAGGGGCTCAAGAGTGACGACCCCATCGCCTGCTGTATCTCCAGGCGGGTGCTCCCGCTGCAGCGTCGCGCACATCTCATGTGCTACATGGGCGGCCACCGAGATTGCACTCGGACGACCACGTTCGAGCTCAGCAACGCGGACGTGGCCGTCTGGGCGCGCTCCATCATGAGCACCGGGCTCAGGGACAGCTGGTAGTACGGCTTCGTGCCGTAGAGCCGCACGAAGCCAATCCAGCGGGTTAGTATCTCTCTTCTCGTTCCCTGTGTATTGTTCCCGAATAGATAGCCTTTTTAGCTTGCTGTGCCTAGTATCTTGTCGCACCCGGACTTCTAAAGGATACTCGCCGTTCCGTTGAACAGTAGTAGATTGGATTACGGGGCTTACCGGCACCCGCGTCCTCTTACGAGTAGGCCAACACACGTATGTGTGACAACCAACCCCTATCTGTTCAGCGTCGACGTAAACCATCCCATAGAAATCAAGACACTACCATTGACGTACTTCATACCACTCACACATGGTACGTCAACGGTTTGTAACAGAATGATAGCACAACATATCTCTAAGACACAAAAGATTGAAATAAGTTGCAAATAGCTCTCACTAGAGCAGAGATAGCAAATACAATCATCCAGAGGACACATGTCCCAACATAACATCATTACATCTCAGCGGAAGCATTCAACGGGTCTGAGTACAGACAAATCCAAATAGGCTTAAGAAGCCGGGAACTGAAAGAAAGACGGAGCCCATCCACGTAGTCTCGGATCCTGCCCGGGTCCGCTACCTACTCGTCAGCAGCCTCGTCGAACTCCACGTAGTAGCCGTCACTGGGATCCTCGTAAGCGTAGTCTGCGGAAACCACAGCCCCAAAGGGGTCAGTACAACAACGTACTGGCAAGCAAGACTCACAGTTCACCAAAGTGTAGCCCGTCAACACCAAGCACTGATGCCTTGGGTTCAACGGAAGAAAGGGGATATAAAAGATGCTACAACTGGCTGCGCTAACCAACTACAGAGATTCTACCACTTCCGGCTAACAGAAAGAAGATAAGATATCGTATCGCAACCAACTATAACTAACCACCAAACAAACCCATCCTGGATCTCGCCCCTTATCCAAAGAAGCAATCCGAGGATAACTCACACTGTTGGATTAATGAATAATTGATCAAGTTGTGGTGTCAATAAGTCTATTACTAGTCAGGTAGCATTAGTTAGGTGTAAGTTGTTCTGAGTACTTGTTAGCCAGTACTTTCACCAAGTTAACCATAACCGCGGAAAACACGGCTTCTCGAGAAGATTTATCCCTGCAGGGGTGCACCAATTTGGCCGTACACGTAAGAATAACCCGCCAGATGGGATGCCTCCCACCAAGCGGGGCACTCAACACAACTCAACTCTTCTTAGCATCAAGCCCAAAGCACCTTGGGCGCACGGCTAATCGAGCCCTGAAGAAAGGGGACCCTCATAGCACTCTAAGAACGTGTCCCCCTATATGCCGACTACAAAAGTTCCACCCTGCGCTGGGCTCGCAAAAACATGCATGCGGAAAATGGAAAACACGAACTAAATGAGGCGATTTGGACGAGATGCGAATCGAATCAAATTTAGGGGGGCGCCCATACACGCTTCCCACATGCGGATAATGCGCTCATCATGGATCAGTAGACAAGACCCTTTTCCTATTAGGGTCGACACTAGCAGGCCTCAAAACCACACAGGGCCTCCTGCCGGTGCCTTATCGGCATATTATTATTAACAGGTTGATTGATTAACATCGAGCCCCCAGAACATAATGGAAATATAGCAACAGAAAGTAACGGGTAACAGACTCGAGCAAAACAACCTAAGCATGCTAGTAAGACACTGGCTCAAACAATGGGGTTGTAGGAGTGGAGGTGAGGCAATATCAGGGTTAAGGGATTCATGTGATAGGTTCGTAACAGAAGCAACGATACATATGGCTAGCATAAATAGACAACGGAAAGTATCGGTAACCAATGTTGAAAGGAACACAATGGTTCATGTGAGTGATAACTTGCCTGCAAACTCAGCAGCCTGGTACTGAGCTAGATCCTCAGAAGGGGTGTCGTAAGTATCGTCTGTCTCAACGTCGTCGTCTATCCGAGAAGAAGCAAACAAACAATGCAGAAATATAAACAATCAATATCATAGCATAGTGCACAATCATGGGATGATGCATGTCAATTTAACTGATGCGTCAAAATAAAATAGTTGACATGGGAAACAATACATGATTAAATGGACCCACATGCAATTTTGAGTTGCATATGAAAAGCCCATGAATTTTGGTTGAAACAATTGTTTTCCAATTAACCAATAGGTGAAAGTGGATTAGTATGATGCATGGATGAGGAAAACAACAAAATAACAACAATAGAACCAATTGGAAATAAGGTTTACCACTTTAGAAATTTATTTATTAAGTTAGGGAATTTTTGGTTCCTTAAAGGGATTACACAAATAGTTGTTGTTTTCACCAATTTAAATTGTGCAAAATAAATAACAAAATTCATATTTGAAAAGAATACAAAATTTAGTTGGATTACATGTTTCAAATATTGAAAAGGAGTTTAGGGATTAATTTATTATGACTTAAACAACATTAAACAAGTTTTAAATGAATTTAAAACAAGTTTGAAAATTATTTGAAGTTTATTTGTTCCAAACATAAATTCAAGTTCATATTATAAAAGTTTATACTTTTCTAGTTTGAAAACATATTTTACATGTTCAAAAATAATTTAATTTGAGCAAGTTATGAATTTAGCAATTTTAAATGATTTAAACAAGGTTTAAATTATTTAAGCAATTTTAATTATTCAAACCATGAAACAAAATTTATATTTGAATAGGTGGTTTGAAATAGCATGGAAAACATATTTCATTTGCATTATTTGGATTTAGTATGAATTAGTTATGGATTTTATCAAATTACAAATGAATTGTTTGAATTCAAATTTGGAATGCATTTGGAAAATTCAAAACAGAAAACAAATGCTATAAATAGATAGATAATTTAATTTAGGGCAGTGCACATATTTTATTTTTATTATTTGGGTTTATAAAACAAAAGTTATTAGGGTTTTAGTTTTAGGGACCATTCTGTAATTGTGGGGGACTTAAACAGAAAAAGAAAACTGGAAAATTTGTCCACACCGCGCAGTGACCTAGCCAGGGTCACTGCCAGTGGGCCTCAGGGGGCCAAAGTGGCCCGCGTGCTGGCGTGGCAGCAGCAGTGGCTGACAGGGGGGCCACCCTGTCAGCACGCTGCGCTAAAAAGATGGGATTTTTCCCGTGCGAGAGCCAGGGCTCGAACCCTGGCCTCTCCCGTGCGCGCGCTGTGGCGTTGCCACTGCGGTGGTGCGTTTGCTTCTGTCAGATAAGGGGCTGCAGTGTAGTTGAGGTTCAGTTAAGCGCATGTTTCTGAATTTAATTGACGACCAAAAGCTTCTGCAACTTGACAGCAACAGACGGTGGCCGGCGGCGATCGCCGTTGTGCTCGATGCAGTACGTGTGCGTGCTGGTGTGGTGGTGATGTGCGTGCTTGCGCGAGCAGAAAGGGAGGAGGAGTAGCACGGATGCTCACCGGCGGCTGTAGTCGCTGCAGAGGCCCGAGGTAGCGCGGCTGCCGGCGACGTCGAGGACCGCGGCGTCGATCCGGGCAGCAGATGGCGTCGGGGAAGTGTCGTCGAGGAAGAGGGACGCACGGCGGTGCGATTCCAGCTGTCAGACAGGGAGGAGGAGGTACATGGCGGCGGTGGTCGTGGTAGGTTCAGAGGGCGGCGCTCCGGTGAGGGGGGTGCAGAGAAGAAATCCGGTGAGGGAGAGGGGAATGGCGGCGGCGCGAGGTAGGTAGGGGGTAGGGGGTAGCTAGGGCAGTCGCATGGGGTCTAGGCTGCTCTTATAGGGGCTTAGGGCAGCGGACGGCCGTCGCTCTGCTACGGTGCCGCCGTGGCACCGGCGGATGTGCCGCCGTACGATTAGACGAAGGAGGAGGAGGTGCGAAACGGTACGCGGGCCGCGCGGAGAGGTAAGTGGTGGGCTGGGCTCGCGGGGGCACAGCCCACTGCCTCTCTCCCTTCGTTTTTCTTTTTATTTTGGTTCTGTTTATTTTTTTTTGCAGAGTTAGGAATAGGAAGAAAAGGATGAGCTTTAGGGCTAGGAAAAAGGTGAGAAAAATTTGGTAAGCTAATTAGTTCAGAAACAAACACTTGCCAAGTTTGGATTTTTAAAAAGTTCAAATTCTTTTGCTGTTTGTAAAATGATTCAATTTTGAATGAATTTGATAATTAAGTGATGATTAGTGAAAACCATATTTTTAATAGGTTGAACCCTATTAGTTAACTAGAACAAATGATTAGGGTTATTTTGTTGATTTTCATAAGTTGAAATTGGGTACCGCTTTTTGTTTTTGATTTGAATTTGAAATACCAATTGAGTTAAGTTTGGATTAATTAAATTATTAAAGTCATAATTTTAATGGTTTGAACCTCATGGTTTAATTGGAAAACAAGGGATTAGAATGTTTTGGTAATTTGCATAAATTCAAATTGGGTGCTGTTTGGGATTTGATTTGAATGTGAAATAACATTTGAATTTAAGTGATTGATTAAAAGCCATAATTTTAATATTTGAACATTATGGAAATAAATGGAAACAATTGGTTGTTTTTATTGAACTTTTTTATTTAAAAGGTTGTAACAGAGCAAGTATGAAATAAATGTTTGAATAAGTTTGAATTTTAATTATGAAAACAAAGAAAAACAGATGCAAACAAATAGGAAACAAATGCAATGAGTATGATGACATGATGCAAAACTTTAATTAACAAGAAACAAACATTCTAGGGGTATTTTCATACTTGGGATGTTACAAAACGCCCCCCCTTGAAGGAATTGCGCCCCGAGATTCCTTACTGAGAAGAGAAAAGGTCCGGATACTTCTTGCGAAGATCCTCTTCGGTCTCCCACGTTGCCTCTTTATCGGAATGATGAGACCACTGCACTTTCAAGAACTTGGTGCTCTTGTTGCGAGTCTTACGCTCGGTCTCATCGAGAATACGGACAGGGTGCTCCTCATAAGATAGATCATCTTGCAGTTCAATGGAATCATGATCAACTGCACGATCTGGATCTTTGAAACACTTCTTGAGCTGTGACACGTGAAACACATCGTGCACCTTTGATAGTTTTTCTGGAAGTTCAAGACGATAGGCATTTTCTGCACGCCTTGAGAGAATGTTTAAAGGACCAATGTATCTTGGTGCAAGCTTTCCTTTCACACCAAAACGATGAGTGCCTCTGAGGGGAGTTACACGGAGATATGCTTTGTCACCAGGTGCATAAATCATATCCCGGTGCTTGCTGTCATAGTAGCTCTTCTGACGAGACTGAGCAATCTTGAGATTGTCACGAATGATACGAACTTTCTCTTCGGCTTCCTTAACAATGTCAGGTCCTAAGAGTGAACGTTCACCAGCTCCAGACCAATTGATTGGACTCCTGCATTTGCGGCCATAGAGTGCTTCAAATGGTGCCATGCCTAGGCTTGCCTGGAAGCTGTTGTTGTAGGAGAATTCAGCATATGGAAGGCAATCATCCCATTTCATGCCAAAGGAGAGACCACATGCTCTGAGCATATCCTCGAGAATCTGATTGACTCTTTCGACTTGCCCCTGAGACTGAGGGTGATAAGCTGTGCTGAACAGAAGTTTGGTGCCCAATGCTTCTTGAAAGCTTTTCCAGAAATGAGAAGTGAATATGCTTCCACGGTCTGAGCTTATTTTCAATGGAACACCATGCAGAGGAACAATCTTTGCTGCGTAGAGCTCTGCTAACTGGCTAGCTGAGATTGTTTCTTTGACAGCAAAGAAGTGAGCTACTTTAGTGAGATGATCAATGACAACGAAGATTGCATCGTTGCCCTTCTTGGACTTTGGAAAACCAGTGACGAAGTCCATTCCAATCATGTCCCACTTCCACTCAGGAATTTTCAGAGGTTGGAGTAGGCCTGCTGTTTTCTGATGGACTGCCTTAACACGTTGACAAACGTCGCATTCAGAAACGTATTGAGCAATTTCACGTTTCATGCCAGGCCACCAATACAGAGTCTTGAGATCCTGGTACATCTTTGTACTTCCAGGGTGGATGGAGAGAGGAGTTTCATGAGCCTCCTTGAGAATGACATCTTTGAGACTTTGAATCTGAGGAACTGCAATGCGTCCTTCGAAGAACACAGTTCCCTTGTCATCAATTGAGAAGGACTTGAATTTATCGTTGCCTTCTTTGATGTGCTCTACCATCTTCTTGATTTCAGCATCACGCAGTTGTTCAGAATGAATCTTGTCCTCGAGAGTTGGGCTGGCTGTCAAGCTAGCAAGATAACCTTGAGGAACAAGACCAAGGTTCAGCTTCTGGAATTCTTCATGAAGTGGAGGTTGGCTTTCCATGATCATGATATTATTGCAATAGGACTTGCGACTGAGAGCATCGGCCATAACATTAGCCTTGGCTTTCCATCTCCTTTGCCTGAGGTTTAGATCTGGCTGAGTGAAGATGTATTTCAGACTCTTGTGATCGGAAAAGATTTCAGTGCGGTTACCCAACAAGTATTGTCTCCATTTCTTGAGGGCAAACACAACTGCTGCAAGTTCAAGATCATGTGTGGGATAGTTTTGCTCATGTGCATTCAACTGACGTGAAGCATAAGCCACAACTTGACGTTCTTGCATAAGAACTGCACCTAGACCTTGGAGAGATGCATCGCAGAATATCTGGAAAGGTTTGGTAGTATCTGGGCCAACCAGAACTGGGGTAGAAGTGAGTTTAGTCTTCAAGAGATTGAAGCTTTCATCACATTGTGGAGACCAAAAGAACTTCTTGTCCTTCTTTGTGAGATCAGTGAGAGGTTTGGCAATCTTGGAGAAGTTTTGGACGAAACGACGGCAATAGCTAGCCAAGCCAAGAAAACTTCTGACTTGCTTCACCGTCTTAGGAGGTTTCCAATCAACAATTGCTTTAACCTTTTCTGGATCAATGGCTATGCCCTTGGCTGAGATGACATGACCAAGGTAAGCAACTTCTGGAATCCAGAACTCACATTTGGAGAACTTGGCATATAGACGATGCTCGCGAAGTTTCATGAGAGTGAGACGAAGATGTTCTCCATGCTCTTCCTCGGATTTTGAGTAGACCAGAATGTCATCGAGATATACCACAACGAACTTGTCGAGGTATTCATGGAAGACATAATTCATGAGTCTAGAGAATGTCGCCGGTGCATTGGTTAGACCAAAAGACATGACGGTGTATTCATATAGACCGTACCGAGTGGTGAAAGCTGTTTTTGGAATATCTTCCTTTCTGATCTTTATCTGATGGTAACCCATCCTCAAGTCCAACTTTGAGAATATTGAGGCTCCAGCAAGTTGATCAAAAAGATCATCGATACGAGGAATTGGTTACTTGTTTTTGATGGTTTTCTCGTTGAGAGGACGATAGTCAACCACGAGTCTCTTTGTTTGATCCTTCTTCGCAACGAACAGGGTTGGGCAACCCCAAGCGGAGGAACTAGGCTGAATGTAACCTTTCTCCATGTACATATCGATTTGCTCCTTCAACAATTTCAGTTCAGGAGGAGCTATCTTGTATGGATGCTTAGAGATTGGAGCTGTACCTGGCTCAAGCTCGATCACGAACTCAACTGCTCTGTCCGGAGGCATTCCTGGCAATTCTTCTGGGAAGACGTCAGGGAATTCACAAACCACCGGAACATTTTCGAGTAGAGGTAGAGGTTTTGCATCGAGTGTGCATAGCTGAATAGACCTTGATCCATATGGAGAATAGACTATCTGGCCAGAAGGGTGGGAGAGAGTTATTGACTTTTGAGCACAGTCAATCTTAGCTTCGTTGGTCTTCAACCAATCCATACCCAGAATGACATCAATGTCAGAATTTCCCAGCTACATGAGTGAAGCAAGGAATATGCGACCTCCAATTAGGATTTGATTGTCCATGCTTATCTTGGAAGTCAACATTTGAGATCCCGGAGAGTGAACAGTGATTTGATTGCTTAGTGGAACCACAACTAGGTTGTACGTTGTTGCAAAGATCTTTGACACAAAAGAATGCGATGCTCCGGTATCAAACAACACTTTAAATGGAAAAGAGTTTACGGGTAATATACCGAGAACGACGTCAGCAGCTTCCTCAGCTTTGTCGACCTTGATATGATTCACCCTCGCGGTCCTCCCGACGGGCCTGTTGTTGGAGTTGAAGGCTTTAGCCGGGGGAGCACGCACCATTGCCTGGTTGGTGTTGGGGCGAGGAGGTGGAGGTAGCTGCCTCTGAGTGCACTTGTCAGCGTAGTGTCCCGTCTCCTTGCACTTGAAGCAAGTGACGACACGAGGAGGACCTGGTCTTGGCTGCCCCATTGGAACCCTCTGACCATGCATCTGAGATGGGTTGGGTGGGTGGGGAGCAAAGCCTGGAGAAGCTTGGGCATATGGAGCCCGAGTGACAGCACCATTTGGCACCCAGATGCGGCGCTTCTGCGGAGGGTTGGTCATGTTGGAGGAGGAACCACCCTCACGCGAGTGCTTCCGAGACTCCTCGAACGCCTTGCGCCCATTTTCTTCATTGAGCGCGGTGTTCATGAGCTCCTCGAAGTCTTTGCACTTGATGTTGGTGAGTGCGTACTTGAGTTCCGGGTTAAAACCTCGGCGGAACCTTGCCATCTTCTTAGCCTCAGTGGACACCTCATCACCAGCGTATCGAGCAAGACGATTGAACTCATTCTGATAGCCAATGACGTCCAGCTTGCCCTGCTTGAGAGAGCAAAACTCTTCACGCATCCTTTCCATGAGACCATCTGGGATGTGGTGCTTCAGGAAAGCTTCCTTGAAACAGCCCCAGGTGATTGGGTAGCCAGCTCTCATGGTCTGGTAGTTCTCCCACCAAGTAGCTGCCTGACCCTTCAGCAGATAGGAAGCATACTTGACTTTGTCTTCCTCAGCAACGTGAGCAATGTCCAGAGCCCTGGCCATCTCCCGGATCCAGTCATCAGCATCCAGAGGCTCGCGTGTTGCCACGAAAGCTCTCGGACCCAGACTGAGGAACTCCTTGATGCTGACCCGTGGAGCATTCTGGTTGTTTTGCTGGTTAGTCTGAAACTGGGCCATCTGTGCCACGACCTGAGTCATCTGAGTCAACAGCTCCGTGATTGGCGGTGGCTCAGGCGGGTTGTTCCTTGTTGGCGGCATCCTGAATAGACATGCATTTTAGCACAATAACAGAAAAGGATAGACTTGGTAACCGAAAGCGAGATTATTCCGACGCATGAATAGATAACCAACAGGTACATCATCACATGTTCAAATACATCAGAATATCCAACACACCACAAATGGTTCGAAAGCCAAAGGTTAACTAAACATAGCTAGGAATGGATACATCGGTACTTCCATGCTCATCACGCAGGACGGCGGTGAGTAGTACGACGAGAGGTACGGTGAGGAGCACGCCCATGAAAGTAGGTAGAACGACGATCCACATAGATCTGACGTGGTCTGAGAGCGACTCTAGGTGTGGTGAAGTACATAGCGTCGACTCCCTGTGCTCCAAAGCGGGGAATCCCTGTGTATCCAGCACCAAGGTTGAGGAGTGGACCTCTGATCGGCTCGTAACCTCCAGCATCTGGCAGACAACGACCAACTGGCTGATCGAAACATGCAAAGTGCTCATCTCCAACAAAGTCTATGGTGTAAGTCGCCAGACGAGTCAAAGCAAGGTAGAGCTGCTCTCTGACTGAGGCCAACTCCTGAGAAAGTGTGGTGGCAACTGCGTCACTGTGCCTCACAAACTGAGCGGTGGTGTGCAGCCTGGTGTTATCATGCTCGTAGACATCCAAGTTGTCGTAGAGAGTGAAGTGAGCTCCCTCCGAAGTGATGTAACCACGGGGGATGTGGCGATAGATAGAGTCGTCAAATCCCCAGTAGTCAGCACGAAGGACGGTGAGACTCACATAAGCTACCTGCTGCACAGCCATATCCACTGTGGAACCTACTGCCTCGTAGCGGTGGACAACGCTCATGCCATCATCTGACAGAATGTAGACGATAGCCTGGTAGTAGGTCTGGTCAAACTCTGGCTGCTGCTCGTAGACCTGGTACTCTGGTGCCCAACGGAACCCCAGATAAGTGACCATGTCTCTCAGCATCTCCGGATAACCGGCAGTGCTCTCGCAATGAGTCATCCGAACCACCTGCGGGAAGAACCTGAGATCCATCTGCAGATGATCGGGAAAGTTTTGATTAGACGCCGATAGAAGAATTGAAGTGGAAAGCAACAACAAGGTTTCAACGGACGAAAAGGATGTTGAAAAGAAAAGGATATTGAAGCAACATCGGGAAATACGAGACCAAAACTCCTGAGGTACTACGGAAAAACCCATCCGGGCTTCTAAAGGATCAATATCTACTGCTTAAGGAATAGAGGAATCTCCATTCCTATGGTCTAGTAGATATAACTATCCTAGAGAAACCAGGATTCGTGAAACCCTAACTTGAAAGTTTAGGTGAGGGGAGAAAACAACGTTGCACTTCCTTACCAGAAAAGGGTGGGTGGGTGGGGAAAGAAGAAAAATGGCAGAATTCCTACTCTCACGTTTCATTTTTCCTATATAGCTACAAAATAGTTTCTAGACTCAACTGCGACCAGTAAAAGGGATCCTACAGGCAGACAGGCTCTGATACCATTTGTCGCACCCGGACTTCTACAGGATACTCGCTGTTCCGTTGAACAGTAGTCGATTGGATTACGGGGCTTACCGGCACCCGCGTCCTCTTACGAGTAGGCAAACACACGTATGTGTGACAACCAACCCCTATCTGTTCAGCGTCGACGTAAACCATCCCATAGAAATCAGGACACTACCATTGACGTACTTCATACCACTCACACATGGTACGTCAACGGTTTGTAACAGAATGATAGCACAACATATCTCTAAGACACAAAAGATTTAAATAAGTTGCAAATAGCTCTCACTAGAGCAGAGATAGCAAATACAATCATCCAGAGGACACATGTCCCAACATAACATCATTACATCTCAGCGGAAGCATTCAACGGGTCTGAGTACAGACAAATCCAAATAGGCTTAAGAAGCCGGGAACTGAAAGAAAGACGGAGCCCATCCACGTAGTCTCGGATCCTGCCCGGGTCCGCTACCTACTCGTCAGCAGCCTCGTCGAACTCCACGTAGTAGCCGTCACTGGGATCCTCGTAAGCGTAGTCTGTGGAAACCACAGCCCCAAAGGGGTCAGTACAACAACGTACTGGCAAGCAAGACTCACAGTTCACCAAAGTGTAGCCCGTCAACACCAAGCACTGATGCCTTGGGTTCAACGGAAGAAAGGGGATATAAAAGATGCTGCAACTGGCTGCGCTAACCAACTACAGAGATTCTACCACTTCCGGCTAACAGAAAGAAGATAAGAAATCGTATCATAACCAACTATAACTAACCACCAAACAAACCCATCTTCGATCTCGCCCCTTATCCAAAGAAGCAATCCGAGGATAACTCACACAGTTGGATTAATGAATAATGGATCAAGTTGTGGTGTCAATAAGTCTATTACTAGTCAGGTAGCATTAGTTAGGTGTAAGTTGTTCTGAGTACTTGTTAGCCAGTACTTTCACCAAGTCAACCATAACCGCGGAAAACACGGCTTCTCGAGAAGATTTATCCCTGCAGGGGTGCACCAATTTGGCCGTACACGTAAGAATAACCCGCCAGATGGGATGCCTCCCACCAAGCGGGGCACTCAACACAACTCAACTCTTCTTAGCATCAAGCCGAAAGGACCTTGGGCGCACGGCAAATCGAGACCCGAAGAAAGGGGACCCTCATAGCACTCTAAGAACGTGTCCCCCTATATGCCGACTACAAAAGTTCCACCCTGCGCTGGGCTAGCAAAAACATGCATGCGGCAAATGGAAAACACGAACTAAATGAGGCGATTTGGACGAGATGCGAATCGAATCAAATTGAGGGGGGCGCCCATACACGCTTCCCACATGCGGATAGTGCGCTCATCATGGATCAGTAGACAAGACCCTTTTCCTATTAGGGTCGACACTAGCAGGCCTCAAAACCACACAGGGCCTCCTGCCGGTGCCTTATCGGCATATTATTATTAACAGGTTGATTGATTAACATCGAGCCCCCAGAACATAATGGAAATATAGCAACAGAAAGTAACGGGTAACAGACTCGAGCAAAACAACCTAAGCATGCTAGTAAGACACTGGCTCAAACAATGGGGTTGTAGGAGTGGAGGTGAGGCAATATCAGGGTTAAGGGATTCATGTGATAGGTTCGTAACAGAAGCAACGATACATATGGCTAGCATAAATAGACAACGGAAAGTATCGGTAACCAATGTTGAAAGGAACACAATGGTTCATGTGAGTGATAACTTGCCTGCAAACTCAGCAGCCTGGTACTGAGCTAGATCCTCAGAAGGGGTGTCGTAAGTATCGTCTGTCTCAACGTCGTCGTCTATCCGAGAAGAAGCAAACAAACAATGCAGAAATATAAACAATCAATATCATAGCATAGTGCACAATCATGGGATTATGCATGTCAATTTAACTGATGCATCAAAATAAAATAGTTGACATGGGAAACAATACATGATTAAATGGACCCACATGCAATTTTGAGTTGCATATGAAAAGCCCATGAATTTTGGTTGAAACAATTGTTTTCCAATTAACCAACAGTTGAAAGTGGATTAGTATGATGCATGGATGAGGAAAACAACAAAATAACAACAATAGAACCAATTGGAAATAAGGTTTACCACTTTAGAAATTTATTTATTAAGTTAGGGAATTTTTGGTTCCTTAAAGGGATTACACAAATAGTTGTTGTTTTCACCAATTTAAATTGTGCAAAATAAATAACAAAATTCATATTTGAAAAGAATACAAAATTTTAGTTGGATTACATGTTTCAAATATTGAAAAAGGAGTTAGGATGAATTTATTATGACTTAAACAAGATTAAACAAGTTTTAAATGAATTTAAAACAAGTTTGAAAATTATTTGAAGTTTATTTGTTCCAAACATAAATTCAAATTCATATTAGAAAAGTTTATACTTTTCTAGTTTGAAAACATATTTTACATGTTCAAAAATAATTTAATTTGAGCAAGTTATGAATTTAGCAATTTTAAATGATTTAAACAAGGTTTAAATTATTTAAGCAATTTTAATTATTCAAACCATGAAACAAAATTTATATTTGAATAGGTGGTTTGAAATAGCATGGAAAACATATTTCATTTGCATTATTTGGATTTAGTATGAATTAGTTGTGGATTTTATCAAATTACAAATGAATTGTTTGAATTCAAATTTGGAATGCATTTGGAAAATTCAAAACAGAAAACAAATGCTATAAATAGATAGATAATTTAATTTAGGGCAGTGCACATATTTTATTTTTATTATTTGGGTTTATAAAACAAAAGTTATTAGGGTTTTAATTTTAGGGACCATTCTGTAATTGTGGGGGACTTAAACAGAAAAAGAAAACTGGAAAATTTGTCCACACCGCGCAGTGAACTAGCCAGGGTCACTGCCAGTGGGCCTCAGGGGGCCAACGTGGCCCGCGTGCTGGCGTGGCAGCAGCAGTGGCTGACAGGGGGGGCCACCCTGTCAGCGCGCTGCGCTAAAAAGATGGGATTTTTCCCGTGCGAGAGCCAGGGCTCGAACCCTGGCCTCTCCCGTGCGCGCGCTGTGGCGTTGCCACTGCGGTGGTGCGTTCGCTTCTGTCAGATAAGGGGCTGCAGTGTGGTTGAGGTTCAGTTAAGCGCATGTTTCTGAATTTAACTGACGACCAAAAGCTTCTGCAACTTGACAGCAACAGACGGTGGCCGGCGGCGATCGCCGTTGTGCTCGATGCAGTACGTGTGCGTGCTGGTGTGGTGGTGATGTGCGTGCTTGCGCGAGCAGAAAGGGAGGAGGAGTAGCACGGATGCTCACCGGCGGCTGTAGTCGCTGCAGAGGCCCGAGGTAGCGCGGCTGCCGGCGACGTCGAGGACCGCGGCGTCGATCCTGGCAGCAGATGGCGTCGGGGAAGTGTCGTCGAGGAAGAGGGACGCACGGCGGTGCGATTCCAGCTGTCAGACAGGGAGGAGGAGGTACATGGCGGCGGTGGTCGTGGTAGGTTCAGAGGGCGGCGCTCCGGTGAGGGGGTTGCGGAGAAGAAATCCGGCGAGGGAGAGGGGAATGGCGGCGGCGCGAGGTAGGTAGGGGGTAGAGGGTAGCTAGGGCAGGCGCAAGGGGTCTAGGCTGCTCTTATAGGGGCTTAGGGCAGCGTACGGCCGTCGCTCTGCTATGGTGCCGCCGTGGCACCGGCGGATGTGCTGCCGTACGATTAGACGAAGGAGGAGGAGGTGCGAAACGGTACGCGGGCCGCGCGGAGAGGTAAGTGGTGGGCTGGGCTCGCGGGGGCACAGCCCACTGCCTCTCTCCCTTCGTTTTTCTTTTTAGTTTGGTTCTGTTTATTTTTTTTTGCAGAGTTAGGAATAGGAAGAAAAGGATGAGCTTTAGGGCTAGGAAAAAGGTGAGAAAAATTTGGTAAGCTAATTAGTTCAGAAACAAACACTTGCCAAGTTTGGATTTTTAAAAAGTTCAAATTCTTTTGCTGTTTGTAAAATGATTCAATTTTGAATGAATTTGATAATTAAGTGATGATTAGTGAAAACCATATTTTTAATAGGGTGAACCCTATTAGTTAACTAGAACAAATGATTAGGGTTATTTTGTTGATTTTCATAAGTTGAAATTGGGTACTGCTTGATGTTTTTGATTTGAATTTGAAATACCAATTGAATTAAGTTTGGATTAATTAAATTATTAAAGTCATAATTTTAATGTTTTGAACCTTATGGTTTAATTGGAAAACAAGGGATTAGAATGTTTTGGTAATTTGCATAAATTCAAATTGGGTGCTGTTTGGGATTTGATTTGAATGTGAAATAACATTTGAATTTAAGTGATTGATTAAAAGCCATAATTTTAATAGTTGAACATTATGGAAATAAATGGAAACAATTGGTTGTTTTTATTGAACTTTTTTATTTAAAAGGTTGTATTAGAGCAAGTATGAAATAAATGTTTGAATAAAGTTTGAATTTCAATTATGAAAACAAAGAAAAACAGATGCAAACAAATAGGAAACAAATGCAATGAGTATGATGACATGATGCAAAACTATAATTAACAAGAAACAAACATTCTAGGGGTATTTTCATACTTGGGATGTTACATATCTCCACTCTGCGCCGACTAGGGCACTTTGCAGTTTTGCTTAAGCTTCATGTGCTTTGTGTTTGCACGCCCTGCCGAGTAGCACACTTAGCAGTTTGCTTAAGCTTCATGTGCTTTGTGTTTGCACGCCATGCCGAGTAGCGTACTTAGCAGTTTTGCTTAGGCTTCACGTGCTTTGTGTCTGCACGCCTTGCTGCGTATGATGCCGTTATGCTACTCGACTGATTTGTGATGCTTGCCTATTTTCCAGATCCTTGCTCGCCAGATCGCTGAAAACCAGGAGCTCTTCGAGGCTAACTGGGAAGAGGACCGAAAGGAGGACGACGAGGTCTCCTTCGACACCGCGGATAGCCTCTGCATCCCTCATGCCGTCCAGCCGGGTAAGCACCACGTCGACACGTCCATTCGGGACTGGTCCGAAGACGACGATGAAGGTGATTAAGTTCACCTCTTTCGGTCGCGAATAGCGCAACCCAATTTCCTTCGGTTTCCTAACTGTTTTCTTCTTCTCAACTTCCCAGACGATGCCGATGCTGACGCTGGTGCTGAAGAGGAGGGCGAGGATGAGGGTGAGGACGAGGACGCCCTTACCGTCGATCCGCTCGCGGTTGCTGCTCCTGCTACTCGCAAGAGAGCGGGTAGCGGTGCTCAAGAGCCCCCCAGCAAGAAGTCCAAGCCAGCCGCGACGAAAGTCAAGCGGGGGAGACGGCTACCCCCTTCCCGTGCAGGGTAATTAACTTTCTCCCGAGTTGCGCATCGCTGTCGCTGCTTTTTCTGAATTTCTTGCTATTGCTTCTCGGTTTCTCCTGTCCTTCTTTCTTTTCTGAATTCTCTCTTCTTTTCAGCGCCCCCTTGGATGCTAACGCTGCTGCCGCACCCACCAAATCCAAGTCTAAGAAGAGATCCGCCATCGACGTAGATGCGCTCATCGATCTCTCTGAGGAGGACGAGGACACTGCACGGGACAAGGTGCGCTCGCCCTCTCCTGTAAAAGGAGAAGCCGAGGACGAGTTCCAGTACATATACACCGATGTCCATGATGCCGAGCAGGAGCAGCAGGCCCGCGCAGAACAGGAAGCGCAGGATGCTGCTCGCAACGAGATACCACTTTCTCCCCCAGCTGCCACGGCCGGGGAGAACACAGAACAAGACTCCGAGCAGCATGACCAGGCCGCCCTTGAGCGGCAGGAGGAGAACCAAGAGCAGCCAGCAACAGGGGCTGCTGACCAAACTGACCCCGCGGCCCGGCCGCGGGTAGAGAAACCAGAAGAGACACAGCAACATCCCGCTGCCGAGCAGCGGGTTGAGATAGTTGACGAGATGGTGCAAGACCTACAGAGCCACGCGCAGCCGGACGCTGCGCAGGGTAGCGCGCCCTTGGTGCCGCCTACCCAGCAGGGCACTTCATCCACTGCACCGAGTTCCCCGCCGGTGAAAAAGACTAAGATTACAACGAGCCATCCAATCAAGAAGGAGGCTGTCGAGAAGAAGGCCAAGATTACAGCAAGCCCTACAACCAAGAAGGAGGCCGCCGAGAAGGAGGCCGCCGACAAGAAAATCGTTGAGAAGAAAGCTTCCGAGAAGCAGGCCTCTAAGAAGCAAATTGGCCAGTCTGACGCCAACGTCCGTAGGAATCCTCCTCGTGGCGCTGCGCAAGACTCTGCCACGATGCCGCCGCCCCAGCCAATTGTAAAACCTGTTGCCAGGGCCGGGCAGCTCATCATTGGCGATTCCGGCGCAGCCGCTGACGCATCCGCTGGATCAAGTTTGCCAGACCCGCCTTCCTATCCGCCTTACTTGGTGAAGATGAGCAAGCAGCACAACATCCCGATAACTGCTGCCGAGAAGAAACTTGCTATTAGGAAGGGCAAGCAGGCCACGGCTGTGGATTCCAAGCCGCCAGCCAGGAACAAGGACAGATCCCTCTCGATTTACTCGCGCGAGGTCCAGGAGACCGAGGTGACGTCCAGGGGGCTCGAGGAGATGATTGACCGGGTAGGCTTCATCGATGCCGAATGGAACAGCGACATCATTGGCAACAAAACCTGGCACGGCTTGGCCTTGGGCGATTTGGACCATATGCGCATTGATTGGAATAAGGCGGACATGGGCTACAATCCCATGACCATCTCGTCCAAGACCAGCACGCTTGCCGCCAAGCTGTTCGTCCACCGCAAGGCCGCAGAGGACATCGAACAAGCTTTTGCAGTAAGTTTTGCTCACCCAATTCGAGTTGCATTTTTCTTTTCTTCTACTCTTCTCCTTCTTCTTATCCATCACCCAGTCCCCGAGATTCTGGCCGAGTAGACGGATACTCAACCGAGTTGCCGTCTTCTCAGGTTGAATCTTCCCGATTTGTGTCTGAATCGTTCTCTTTCTGGTTCTCAGAATAGCCTCTTGAAGAGAACAAACTTGTTCCGGCGATTGCTCTGGAACCACAGCATCGCTAGAAGGCGCCTTGAGGCCCTCGAAATGGAGCGCAAGACCGATGAAGCGACGGAGAAGGAGGTCATGGATCGCACCCTCCAGATCTCCGAGATCGAGAGTAAGCTTTTAGCTACGCGGTTCCTGCGTTTTGTGTTTACGCCCGCTTTTGCTTTCTGCTCTAATCGATTCCTTTCTGCAGGCAAGTTCAAGACCTTGGCAGAGGAGCATGCGAACTTCCGCGTCTTTGTTGAGAGCGGTCAAACTACGATCAAAAGGCTGGAAGGTGAGTTGGTGTTTTTTCTTGGCTTGTTTTCCTTCCTCCCATCTTTGCTACTCTGTTGATCGTGTTTTTCTCTTCACAGAAGACCATAAGAAGTTTGTCGAGGAGCATCTCGACTACCTCAAACCCGCCGAGGTGCAGCAGCAGTTGGCTAGCCAGGCTGTGGAGCTGAAGAAGGAATACACCACCGAGTTGGAACCTCTCCAACTCCAACTGCGAACCGCTCTCCAAAAAGCCGTTGATCTAGCTGCCGAGAAGAATAAAATAGGGGCCGAGAAGAAAAAATTTTAAGCAACTGCCAAGGCCGAGAAGCGGGCTCTCGAGCTGGAGTGCGACACGCTGAGGAAGAGCAACTCGGATCTCATGCTCCAGTTGGCCCAGTTCCGGAGGGTGGAAGAAAGGCATGTTGCCGACGAGGAGTCATGGGAGAAAACACTGCAGTCGCTACTCTGTGAGCTGAACAGTAAGTACCCGCTTCCCTGCGCTTCGCTGTTCCTTTTGCTTCTCTGCTGCTTGATTCGCTTCTCTTCTCTATCTCTGTTTCTAATCTTTTTGATAGCTTTTTCAGAAATCTTCCCCGGCCTAAGCCCAGCCTGCAAACCTGCTCTTTCAAAGGCCCAAGTAGCTCGCACCGAGAAGGGGCAGCCCATGGATACAAAAGCTTCAATTGAAGACTGCTTCACCAACATGCAGGGGCAGCTCCAGCGTCTGAGGGGCGTGGGCACCGATCTGGTGCGCACTGCCTTCAAGCTCCATGACCTATTCTGGCCTCGGGACACTGCGCCAGCAACCATTCGCGGACTTGCCGAGAAGCTGAATGGCGTCAAGGCCGAGCTGAAGAAGTGGCGGGCTTCCGGAGCTCAGGCAGGCGCGGACATGCTGCTCCTCTTCGTCTGCAGCTGGTACGACAATCTTGATCTCAACCTCATCCTCGAGATGCGCCGGGATTCGAGGTGGGAGAAGGATACCGACTGTGTGGCTCGCCGCCAGTTGGTTGCGTACGAGATTGCATCCTACGCGGATACCGCGGGCTACATCGACGGCGTCACCGAGCCCGACACGGATGTGGAGGGCGAGGGCGATGACGAGGATGAGGATGACGACGAGGAGGCCACCGAGTCCGAAGGCCTAAGCTGCTTCGACAGTGCTAACAATAAGAGGGGGAAGGGGAAGGCTGCGGTCGTCGCGGATAGCGAAGATGAGGCCGAGAGCGAGAAGATGGTTATCGACACCGCGGCGCTCGAATTTGGCACTTCATCAGGTGCTGCCCTCGATGACACGGCGCTTCTCCGCACCCAAACTGCTGCCTCCACCTCGGCAACGGACGTCATCTCGGTGGCCATGGCCACCTCTGATCAGGCCGCCACCAACCCAGAAGCTGATGCGGCGAGGACTGACGCCACCAACTCGGAAGATGACACTGCCAAGGCCACCTCCGAGATTGATGCCGCCAGGACCAACACCGAAGCTGATGCCGCCAAGGCCAACATCAAGGATGCTACTACCTCCACCTGATCACCTCATGCAACTTTGTCCTTAAACTTTTATCAGATCCCCGGGATGCCGGGTGCAGATGTATCGAAACAATTATGCTTGTCGCTTGCTACTCAGTTTTATTCACGTTTGATATTTAACTTAGTCAATTTGAGCAGCCTTGGCTCGATGCCGGGTTGCATTATCATGCAAGTCCCCGAGTTGCATTTCTTATTCGCTCTATCTTTTTATGTCAGCTCTTACCCGCAACTTGTTGCTTTTTTGGTATTCGAGTCACAAGAATTCAAAGTTGGAGTTGCAAATACTTAGCCACTTAGAAACACTCATAGTAACGCAGCCCACCACTTAGCCGAAAAGGAGTTAACAAAAAACAACAGTAAAAGACTACCTACTCGGTTCCTGCGCTCTTTCTTTCCTTAGTAATTTTTCTTGTGCTCATTGACCTTTTGCTTGTTCTCTTGCTTGCCATGAAGCCGGGTTTCGGACAGCAGCAGAGTCGAAGAGTTGGCATGTAGGTTTAAACACAATACTAAATGTACTCATGAAATCTTAAGCAGAGCAACCGAGTGGACAAAAGTGAAGCCGAGTAAAAACACACAGAGCAATTTTGGACGAGGGCAGTCCCCGAGTTCACTTTCAGATTGCAGAGTAGAATTTTAACTCGGATAAGAGAGTACATACACATCTTTGCTCACGAATGAAAGCGACGAAGTAGGGCTACATTCCAGGGGCGCTTGGATTCCTCTCCAGCTTTATCTGCCCTGTTCTCCTGTGATGGACGCACGTCCACGAGATAATAGGCATCATTATGCAGCGCTTTGCTCACAATGAAAGGCCCTTCCATGGAGGAGACAACTTGTGCATCCCGGCTGTGCGTTGCACAAGCCTAAGGACCATGTCTCCTTCTCGGAAAACCCTTGGGTTCACCTTTCGGCTATGATAACGCCGCAGGTTTTGCTGGTAGACAGCTGAACATGATAGAGTAAGCTCTCTTGCTTCTTCGAGCAGGTCAACGTCATCTTCTCGAGCTTCTCTCGCCTCCACCTCAGTGTAGAGGGTTACTCGGGGGGAGTCATGCTCTAGGTCTATTGGCAACACGGCCTCAGCCCCATATACCAAGAAGAATGGCGTGTAGCCGGTTGACCGGTTAGGGGTAGTCCTTAGACTCCACAACACCGCTGGCAACTCGTCTAGACAACACCCAGGTGTTTTCAGCAACGGCTCAATCATCCTTGGCTTTATGCCTGCTAACACCATGCCGTTTTCTCTTTCCACTTGCCCATTGGAGGCGGGATGCGCAACAGATGCGACATCTAGTCGGATGTGCTTATCTCTGCAGAACCGCACCATTGCTCCTTCAGCAAAATTTGTACCGTTATCCGTGATGATGCTGTGCGGGTAGCCGTATCTCAGGATCACATCCTTTAAGAATTTCACGGCTGTAGCTCCATCGCACTTCCGAATAGGCTTCACTTCAATCCATTTGGTGAACTTGTCCACCATGACTAAGATGTGCGTCATGTTGCCTTTAGCTGGCTTGAAGGGGCCAATCATATCCAAACACCATACAGCAAACGGCCAGGTGATGGGAATGGTTTTCAATTCGGAAGACGGCATATGGATCTTACTCGCGAACATCTGGCAGCCGTTGCACTTCCTCACGATGTCTTCAGCTTGCTGCAGAGCTGTGAGCCAGTAGAAGCCATGCCAAAAAGCTTTCTTGACAAATGCCCGAGAAGAGGCGTGGTGCCCGCATTCTCCTTGGTGTATCTCCAACAGAATTTCCCCTCCTTCTTCTGGGTCCACACAGCGTTGCAGAACGCCGGTGGCACTTCTCTTGTGCAGCACATCTCTGAATATGGTGTAGCCCTTGGATCTTCTCTGAATCTGCCTTGCGATCACCTCATCTTCTGGCAGAGTGCCGTCCTTTAAAAAGGATAATATGGGCATGGCCCAACTCGGTGTCTCTCGTGTAGAAAACACTGGTTCGTCCACTTCCATCGGGACAGGCACCTCTGGCTGCTCTTTAGGGTTGGGAGCACTTCTCTGAAGCCCTGAACGATTGGCAAGAACCTCCTCAATGAATGCGACAGTCCCCGGGTTAAGGACAGCAGTCCCCGAGTAGGGAGCGGCAGTCCCCGAGTAAGGAATGGCAGTCCCCGGGTAGGGAGTGGCAGTCCCCGAGTAAGGAGTGGCAGTCCCCGGGTTCTCTGTTGCATTCTCCCAGTCAATCTCCATGGGAACGGATTCTTCACTTGGCAGAGAAGGAACAAATATGGATTCCGAGTTGGGAGATGGCTTGATGGATGGCTTCCTCAAGTGCTCCAAGGCAATCCCCGCCGGGATGGATTGCCGAGAAGATCCCAACTTGGACAGCTCGTCTGCTGCTTCATTCTCTGCTCGGTGAATATGCTGGAACTCGCAGCCTTCGAAGAATCCGGTCATAGACTGTACTAGGAAGCGGTATGATGCCATGTTGGCATCCAGAGCATCCCAAGTGCCAGAGACTTGCTGCACCACCAGATCTGAATTGCCATAGCATATAATACGCTGCACGCCAACCTCCTTGGCTACTCGCAAGCCGTGCACCACGGCCTCATACTCTGCAACATTGTTGGACGCCTTGAAATGAATCTGCAGCACGTACTTGAGCTGATCTCGTTTGGGTGACGTAAGCACTACGCCAGCACCAAGGCCTTCCTTCACCTTCGAGCCATCAAAGTGCCTCTTCCAGTAATTGGAAACTGGAGCAGGAGGTTCGTACTGCACCTCAGCCCAGTCCACCAGAAATTCTGCCAGGATTTGAGACTTGATGGCTTCTCTTCTCGCATACGCAGGAGCATACGCGGCCAGCTCGATCGCCCACTTGGCTACTCTGCCACTCGCCTCCTTGTTGCCCATGATATCCGAGATGGGAGCAGAGCTCACAACCGTGATGGGATGCTCTTGGAAATAATGTTTCAATTTCTTGGCGCCCAGGTACACGCCGTAGGTCATCTTCTGGTAATGCGGGTAGTTCTGCTTGGAGCTGGACAGCACTTCACTGAGGTAGTATACTAGGCGCTGCACACTTTTGCCTTCTTCTTCTCGCTCCACCACAATCACCACGCTGACCACTCGGTTGGTAGCAGCAATGTACAGCAGCATTGGCTCCTTGGGTAGCGGACTAGCCAAGATGGGAGTGCTACCCAGCATTGCCTTCAGCTCATTGAATGCCACGTCCGCTTGCGGAGTCCAGACAAACTTGTCACTTTTCTTCATCAACTGGTACAGCGGCAGGGCCTTCTCGCCCATTCGGCCCAGGAAACGACTCAGAGATGCCAAACAACCAGTGAACTTCTGCACATCCTTCAGGGATCTCGGCAAAGACATGCTCTCAATAGCTTTTATCTTTGAGGGATTGGCTTCAATGCCCCGACTAGACACCAGGAAGCCGAGTAGCTTGCCAGCCGGGACGCCAAAGGTGCATTTACTCAGGTTCAGCTTCATCTTATATTTGCGCAAATTGGTAAAGGTTTCCTCAAGGTCGGCAAGCAGAGTTTGTGTTTTATTCGTTTTGATGACAATGTCATCTACGTACACCTGCACATTCTTGCCGAGCTGGTCGTGCAAGCATTTCTGCATACACCGCTGATAAGTAGCACCCGCATTCCGCAACCCGAAACACATGACACGATAGCAATAAGCCCCGTACGGGGTAATGAAGGCAGTCTTTATTTGATCAGCAGGATTGAGAGCTATTTGGTGAAAACCAGAGTAGGCATCTATGAAAGATAGCAGTTCACAACCAGCAGTGGAATCGATCACCTGATCGATGCGAGGTAGCGGAAAAGGATCCTTGGGGCATGCTTTGTTCAAGTCGGTGTAGTCGACACACATGCGCCATGCAGTAGCAGCCTTGGGGTCCTCCTTCTTCTTCTCGACCATGACCGGGTTGGCTAGCCAATCCGGGTGCAGCACCTCCATGATGAAATTACTTATCAGCAGCTTGGTGATCTGGTCACCAATGGCCTTCCTTCTCTCATCTCCGAAACGGCGCATAGCCTGCTTCACTGGTTTGGCGTCAGGACGCACATGTAACGAGTGCTCAACCAACTCCCTCGGGACTCCTGGTAAATCTTCATTGGACCAGGCGAACACGTCCCGATTCTCACGGAGGAAGTGGATGAGCTCGCTTTCCTATTTCTCCACCAACCCGGAACCAATGATGGCTACGCGGTCGGGGAACTCAGGGTCGACCTGGACCTTTTTTTGTCTCTTGAGATGCCTGGAACGCGGTCCCGTGCTGAGTACTCGGCACGCCCTGCGCGCCAGCTTGCGCGGATTGCGCCATAGCCACCACCTCGTACATCTTTTTCTTCTCGGCAGCAATCACCATGGACTCCGCCAACTGAGAACCAGCAGAGGCACACTCCATGGACTTCTTGTAGTCACCAGAGATGGTAATCACACCATTGGGACCAGGGATCTTCATCTTCAGATATGCAGTGTGGGTAGAGGCCATGAACTTGCTCAGCGCAGGCCTGCCGAGTAGGGCATGGTAAGGGCTCTGGTGATCAACCACCTCGAATTGCAGGCTCTCTGTGCGGCAGTTCTCCCTGGTGCCGAATAGCACATCTATCCACACTCGGCCAATCGGGTTGCACGAGACTCCCGGCACAATGCCATGGAAAGTGGTCTTGCTAGGTAGCAGCATGTTCTCGGCCAGCCCAAGCTTCTCGAGTGTGTCTCTGTACACAATGTTGATGTTGCTGCCGTTGTTGATCAGCACCTTGCTGAACCTCACATTCTTCTCAGGACCCAGGAAGGTTGGATCCAGCACCAAGGCGTAGCTTCCCGGGTTGGGCATCACCTTGGGATGATCTACTCGGGACCACGTGATCTCTTGGTTGCACCAATGCATATAGTGAGGAACAGGAGGGATCACGGCATTGACCTCCATGGCACGCCTGTGCTGTGATTGCTTGTCGACAGGCTCAGAAGTGAAGATCATGTAGCTCTCGTGGTGTTCTTGGTACTGGTTGCAGCCTCCACCATCATTGTTGTCGTTGTTGTTGCCCTGGTAGTTGTTGTTGCCTCTGTTGTTGTTGCGGTTGTGGTTGTTGTTGTTGTTACGGTAGCCCTCATTGTTGAAGTGGCGATTGACTCCTAAAGACACTTGGTTCACGTTTTCTCTTCTCGGGAACACTGGAGGCTGAGCTGCGAGTGCGCGAGCAGGCTGCACATTGGCGTTTGCAGCTGGCAGAGGAGGAGGAGGAGGCAAGCCTTCATTCCTGATCAGATCCCACCACTCGCATTGTCGGGTAGTGTGGTTAGTAGGCCTCGAGGGGTGCTGAGTATGGAAATTGCATGGGCCATCCCTCATGTCGTCGAAGACGAACTTCCTTGTCTGCTCCGAGTTGCCGCTACCCGACTGAGAAGCGCGGTATGGTTTCTTGTTGCCTTGGCCCTGGTTCTGGTTCTGCCCGTAGGCTCCAGCAGGTTTTTGCCTTTGGCTGCCCCCAGCTCCCACAGCCACTGCATTCACTTCCTCAGGGTCATACCGAGTATCTATTCGGTCACCCCTGCGCTTGTTGCGGAACTCGTTGCGCTTGTTGCTGTTGAAATTTCTTCTCGGCTCAGAGGAATCCATCAGGGGCTGAGTAGGGTCACCTAGTGCATACTGATCCGCAATCTTGATGGTCTCCGCCAGAGTGTTTGGCATCTCCCTCTGCAACCTTTGCCACAGCATACTGCCATGTCTGCAACCCTGCGCAAACCAAGTGATGGCCTGGGCTTCATTCACACCTTCACAGGTGTTCCGCAACGTGCTCCACCGAGTAAGGTACTCGCGGTCCGTCTCGTCTTCCCGCTGCCTGCAAGCGGACAGCTACTGTGGCCTATTCGGCCTCTTGTAAGTGCTGGTGAAGTTGCTGATGAAGGCTTCCGAGAAATCCAGCCAGCAATTGATGTTGTTCTTGGGCAAATTGTTGAGCCAAGTGCGAGCTGGACCCTCTAGCATCTGCGGAACGTACCGCACTGCCCATCTCCGGTTGCCGTTCGCGATATGAACCGCGGTGACATAGTCATTGAGCCAGTCTTCCGGCTTGGTGCTGCCATTGTAACTCTTGGTGCCCCTAGCCAGCTGGAAGTTCTTCACGGAAGGCTCGTTCATGATGCGCGGGCCAAAGCACTCGGGGCCGGGAGGTCCCGTGTTCTCGAGCCGCGCCGACAAGCTGATCCGGTCCATCTGGTGCCTTGCATCTCCAGGCGCCAACACGCGCTCGCCCACACGATCCAGAATGTCATAGCCAGCCAATCCCATGGCCGAGTAGCCATCATCATATATGTCCACCTGCACAGCTGCAGGCTGTTCCACCGGGTTGACGGCTGGCGGCACCGCACGCGGCTGCTGCCTCTGCCGAGTAGGCTGAGCAACCGGATGCTGAGAAGGGCCTGGGCGCTCTCCATCTCGGGCCTGGATTTGAGCTTTATGGGCTTGAAAGCCTGCTTCTGCAGCGTTGTGTTTCTGACCGGACTGTCGCGGCACAGCGAGCTGTTTCGCGGCGACATCCGGGTCGTACACCTGCATCTACCTACCCTTGCCGGAATGCCCACTCCGGCTTCTCTCACGGCTAGGATGCGGAGATGAAGCCTGATCGTTAGATCTAGCCACGTGCGAGTGCACCACCTGAGAAGCTCCAGCACCCGGGTTGGCTTTCCGGAACTCCTCGTTCTGCCTAGCAGCCTCTAGCACCAGCTCGTTTAGCCTCTCCTGCTGCCTAACGCGCGCGTCGCCAGCTAGATGCGGCAACTCGGCAGCTACGGCCTCAGCAGCTCTAAGTGTTTTGGCGGGCGGGCTGTATCTGGGTCTAGTGGAGGTGTTTGCGGTGGCGGACTGACTGGGAGCCTCTACAACCGTTGCCATCTCGGCGCCTAGGTTGCGACGCGTAGCACCTACTTTGCTAGCTCTCCTAACAACCGGTGTAAAACCGTAAGCCTTGTTGTACTCAATCTGATCTAGGCTAAGCTCTAGCCTAATCTTCTCCAACTCCGCCTGCTCAGCGAGCAGCTCCTGGCGCTGCCGGTCGAGCTGCGCCTTCATGGTCAGGAGCTCGAGATTAGTGGGAGGTGGCATACCCGTCCGCACAGCAGACGCAGGGATTGTCGGAGTAGTGGAGAGCGGAAGGTTGCACTCCTTCTCGTAGGGCTTGTGCGTCTTCCCGCCAGCACTCGGGCCAGCGAGATCCTCGATGACGCCCGCAGCGGCAGCAGCCGTGCCCTTCCCGGCATCAGCAGCAGGGCCGGGCATCATCACCTCCGCGACGTCCGCAGAGCGGCCCAACGGCCTCCCGCGTGCGGCGATGACAGCAGGTGGATCTTCCGCGACATGCACCAGCTCGGGGTACTCGCGGTCGATGATGGTGGCGACGTAGACGAGGTGCGCGCCGAAAGAAAGCACCGAGCCGCCCTCCGGCATGGCCCTGCCGCCGAAATCGCCGGCGTTGTCGGTGACGAAGTCGAAGGAGCCGAATCTGTGGACGAGGCCACAGACCACGCGCTCTCCGGTAGCAGAAATCGATCCCGTCCGAACGAAAACCCCAGCCAGCGCCGCTGGTTGCCCCACGGTGGGCGCCAACTGTCGTGGTGGTGTCACGGCAGATGCCATAGGATGGCTAAAGTTGTGGCGACGATGGACGCTGGAGGCGCTCGGGGAGGGATCACGCGACGAGTAGCCGCGTGAAGTATGGAACAAGCACTGCAAACAACACGATCTACCCAGGTTCAGGGCCCTCGTGAGGAGGTAAAACCCCTACTCCTGCCTTTCTCTCTGTATATTAGTGTCTCTCCGAGTAGCCACAGTACAAATGTTCTTGCTACCGAGTAGCCACCCTTCTCTCTACGTGATGAACTAGGTCAAGAATCTGAACCCACTGTGTGATTCCTCGCGCAGGAGGGGGCAGGGCACCTTATATACTCGGTGCCCAGCCGGATACAGCCAAATATAAACAGATGTCGACATTGTGTGCACATCGTCCTTCTTCCGAGTTCCCGCTGGCAGCTTTGGCTTCTAAGTTTGTCCGGTGCGGAAAGTCGTTGGGCAAAACCAAGTAACCGATCTGTCATCACTGCCACGAACACAGAGTAGGTCCCCCCTATCCTGCGACGCCCTGCTGCCACACTGTCGCTGTCAGGCACGCCGTCCTCAGATGAACAGTGCCGTGAACAGTGCCAAAGTACGGACCCGGGATACGCGGGATTCTGTGTCAGAACGGCTCCTTTGACTTCTGGCCCGAGTAGGATCCCGCCATTTCTACTCGGGCCAACTCTTCTATTCGGAGGAACATAATTCTCTTGATTCGTCCTTCTGGCCATCTATGTGTAGGACCGAGTAGCAGTCGACCGGGTAGCAAGTACCGGGTAGCCGGCTACTCGGCCAAACATTCCTTCTGATCTTGCCTTTAGCACTTGCCTTTACCCTACTCGGGGGTAACCCCCCGACATGCATATAGCACCTCGAATCTTTTTTTAATTCTATTAACAACCATTTGACGAAAAACCCCTTGAACTATTTCAATTTTCCCCGAAACAATTTTGGTGCTGCCCAAAATATTCTTCGATATTCCGTATCCTCTCAAACGTGTCATCGAAACTTAAGTGTGTCACCCTGCGGTTCGCGAATAAGATAGACATGATCAAGACTCCTCTCCGATCAATAATCAACAGCGGGATCTGGAGATCCGTGATGACTCCTATATATTCAACAATGACTCTCGTGATCGTGTGAACCATCAACGTCATGACTAATTCCCTTTGTCTCGTGATATTTTACTTGTCCGAGGTTCGATCATTGGTATAAACCATACCTTGTTCAATCTCGTTACCGACAAGTACTCTTTTCTCGTTCCCATGATATAACATCCTTGTGATCATATCACGTGCTTGCAAGCGGTGTCGATGTGATATCACCGAGAGGGCCCAGAGTATATCTCTCCGTCATTTTGGATGGACAAATCCCACTCTTGATCCATGATCCTCAACTAATACTTTCCGAATACCTAACAGCACCTTTATAGTCACCCTGTTATGGTGTGACGTTTGATGACATCAAAGCACCCTTCCGGTATCAGTGATTGACATGATCTCATGGTCTAAGGAATAAGTTACTTCGTATGTTTGATATAACAATGTAAATTTAATGACTTGATCGCATTGCTATATACACTTTGGGTATATGTTCATCACATCATTCTTCTAATGACATGACCCCGTTATTAACAACATCCAATGTTCATGATCAGGAAACCTTGATCATCTATTAATCAACGAGCTAGTTAAAAGAGAGGCTTTACTAGGAACCATTGTTTGTTTATTAAACACACATGTATCAACGTTTCCGGTTAATACAATTCTATCGTGAGAAATAAACATTCATCATAAACAAGGAATAAGATAATAACCATTTTATTATTGCCTCTCAGGCATATTCCCTTCAATGGGTTGGTCAAGGTTTAAGTTTGAAAGATTCAAACTCTAGTGGATCCATATTTGTCAAGGAAGTTTCAAGAGTTCACTAAGTATTATCACATCACTCAACAAACAAAAGGAACAAATCACAAGCCTTAGCACTTAATTAAATTCACAAAATGAATCAAATTGTTTTGGGATAGGTTTTCCTTCTTGGGAAAGGTTGGTCTAGATTCATCACATAACTTCAAGGCAAAGAGAAATATTATGATACGTTTTTGATATTTCCATTTGGGTCATTGGTTAATTGAATTCAAATTTGAAACAATTCAAACTTGAGTAGGTAGCAGGGTTGTTTTCCAAAGATCCAATGGTCAAGTAATGTTCAAACTTAGCAAGTTAAATTTGAACAGGTTGCATGGTGTCCACATGATTCTATGGATTGGTCTTTGACCAAGAAAACCACACAATGGTCTTGGTCTTTTAATGCAAATCATGGTTAACAAGATTCACATTAGGGTTTGAAAACTAGGGTTTTAAATCAAGCTGACATGTTTATGAAACACATGAACTTAAATAGGTTGGGTTTTGGTCTCTCTGGTCAAAGGTTTCTATTTGGAAAAATTTGCAAAGAAACTATAGTAAAATTATTTATGGAATTTAAACTAAGTCAAAATTATGCAAATGGCCAATTAAATTCTAAATCAATTCTAAATTGTACACAAATTATTTTAGGCATAAGGGTCTGTTAGTACACATTCTAAGGAACCCAAATAAATTTGGTTTGCAAAAATTGGATTTATAGAATTTGAAATATGCCAAAATTCATCAAATAGCACATTTGAATTTGAACAAATTTTAAATGGTCAAATTTAAAGTTAGCCAATACCAAAAGTTTGTACATGTCAAGAGTTTTTTAAAAAGTCTAACTTTGTTAAATTTTGCGAAGTGGATCAAAAGTTATGAAGGTTCTAAGTTCTAGGGGTGTTTTTGCAAAACTGACACTTTAATTATATTTGGCAATGTAACATAAAATATCTAGGCTGGCGTGGCTGCTGACTAGGTGGCCACGCGGCGCTGACTGGGCTACGACGCGATGCTGACTGGGTTAAGTGTTTTGAATCTGGATTGTCAGATCTAGATCTAACAGACCTAAGGTTGTACCTCTTCGGGATCTAATCCTACACGGATGTTCAAGATCGGACGACTAGAGAAGATCGAGGTCTCACCTCACCGACGGAGCGGCCGGAAAACAGCGTCATGGCGGCACGGCGCTGCATATGTTCGTCGGGGACGACGCTCCGGTGCGATCCCGGGCTCGAGGAGGGCACGATGCGGTGCGGGAGATAACTGCGAGGAACATGGTGATGGTGGCGTGGTTCCTCGCTTCCGATAACGACGACGTGGGGCAGACGGAGAAGCGACAACGCCGGTGAACCTCGGGCGAGCTTGCTCTGCTCGTTTTCCTGCGGAAAAAATCGCACAAGAGCATAAACAGAGGCGTATGGTCTTTAGAGAGAGGATGGGCACAAATAGGGGATGGTACATGCCCTACCGTGGCCAAAAAAGCGGAAATACGGCGGCGGCAGTTGCAGATATCTGGCCATGAATTTTTGCGGCCTGGAGGCGTTATTCGAGGCGGCGGGAGAGGGAAAACAGCGAGGAGAGTGTGGGGTCTTTATGAGGATGCTGGCTTGCTGTTTTCTCCTCTGGGTGTGGGGATCGTGGTGAAATCAACGCGTCCGTTACGCGGGAATTGTGGTCGAAGGTTGATGAGGACTGCGTCATAGATGACGTCAGCGCGGGTCCCGCCTATCGGTTACCGAGGGAGAGATGGGTCACGGGCGGCGTGCGGGCTAGGCCGGTCTGCTACTGCGCTTGTGCGAGAGAAGAGATGGGTGAGGGAATGGGCCTGGACCGCTGCGCGCATGTGCGAGGATGGCCGGGCGGGGCCACTTTGGCCTGGCTCGGCCAGCTTCTTTTCTTCTTATTTTTTTCTGATTGTTTTTCTTTTCTATTTTATTCTTTAAATCATAACTTATGATTTATAAGCCCATTTGACGTAAAATCAAAACCTATAATTTTGTAATAAAGTTTTGTTTCAATCAAAAACATATGTGTAATGTTTCCCACTATTTTGAAATTTTGTATTTTCAAAGTATGATTAAATGATTAATAGCAACTAAATGCCTTTCTTAAAATAGATTAGTAAGTGGTTGAAAATAAGGTCATTTAAGATTAACATTTGAAATATTGTTTCTCATTTTCCCATTCTCACACAAAAAGGATTTTTTCAAAACCTTTTATTACTTAATACTTGTTTTAGTAATTGAAAAATGATATGGTTAAATTTTTCTTTAATAAAATTTTGAAAATAATACAAGTTATAATATTAAAATTTGAAAAGTATCAACATTGTTTTCTTACCAAACCCCTTTTTGAAAATATTTATAATCTTTAAAGTATTGATAAGTCATTTTAGAAAACATAATTACTTTTGGTCTCTTAAATTATTTTAGAGGCCTAGAATATTGTCTAGAGTGATAATGCCATGAAAACATTTGAAAACAAATTTGGGGTGAAGAAAATAGAGGAAAATTGGATTAGCAACTTCCAATACTTATTATTTTCTTTTGTGTTTGCATTTTTTTGTTTGCTTGCTTTAGTCAAGAAAATAAAAGTTTTAATTTTTAGTGATTTTTTACCTTTCCAAAAATCAGAGATGTTACAATATCCAATTTTTTTTATGCAGAGACTCGTAGCAAGGATTTTCATCACAGTGAACACATGCATAAAAGCCTCTTGTGCTACGGCCACACATGGTGGTATACCCTGGATAATCATGAATAGACCAGAGAAACGCAGCTTGTGAAGGAAAAGTTTTTTTTGTGGATTCATCATAAGTACTAACACCTTCCCAGAGTTTCATCATATCTTTTATTAGTGGTTGCATAAAAACATGGAAATCTTTCCCCGTTGAGTACTTTCCTGGGATTAGAAGTGACATCATGAGATTGGATTGATCCATGCACATCCATGGTGGAAAATTGTAGGGGGTGACAAAAACAGGCCACATGCTCTACGCATTGCTGCAATTACCAAAAGTATTGGATCCATCTGTGGCAAAACCTAGCCTGATGTTGCAAGGTTCCTTTGCAAAATCAAAGAACTCCCTGTCAAAGTGCTTCCATGCTTCACCATCAATGGGGTGTCTTAGAGTATTTTTCTCAACAACCCTATTCTTTTTGTGACACTTTGTCAGAGCTGAAGTTTTTCGTGAAACAAAGAAATTAACCTTGGGATTACTGGGAAGTATCGAAGAACCTTGTGAGGAGCCTTCCTCTTTGATGTATTCTCTTTCCATCTAGATACCCCACATATAGGACAATGTTTCTTCTTACTGTGTTCTCCCCAGAAAAGAGCATAGTCAAACTTGCCGACATGAATGGTCTCATAACCAAGACCAACTTCGGAGAGAATACTCTTAGCATCGTTGTAAGACGCGGGAAAATCCACACGTGGCAATGTAGCTTTTAAGAACTTCAGGAATTGATTGAAACATCTATTTATCATACCATTGTATGACTTGATATCTAGAATCTTTATAATGAACGACAACCTTGACATAGTGCTGCAACCCTGGTGAAGCTCTCGCTTCGCTTCTAACAAGAGCTTTGAAAAAATATTAGGTTGGTCAGGACCATTATCCCCTGCATTCTGTAGATCTTATAACATAGCTGAAATATCGTCTTCATTGTCATCCACACCTTCTTCTTCATTGTCACTTTCATAAGAACCATGATTGTGATGCGCATCATTACTATATGTTCCCCATGATAAATCCACCTTGTATAGTTGACCGGCATACCATTTTGGTCCATGTGAGCATCAATAACTGAATCATCCTGCCGAATCAAATTAAGATAGTCTCTGCAAGGGCACAACATTTGTCGGTTGTCCGTAGCATTACCTCTCGCATATTCCATGAACCCGGTTACATCATTCATATATTCGGGGGTGAATTTTGTTTCCATGAAGAATCCAACTTCGATTCATTGCCTACAAAATTTATCAGATTCAAAAACAAAATCCTTTCAATTGGATAGAACAACACAAGTCCTAAACATGAAACCGGAACTCACCGCTGCCAAAATATTTCTCCGATGTGCACCATAGAAGTTTTTCCCTGCGGCGTAATGCTGATCTCGTTGCTGGAACCACGAGACCTAACCGATATGTTCCCTAGAGTGAACATAATGCTTTCCTTATCGATGAGATAACGATAATACGATATACATATTTGTTAAGTTAATAGACTTTATATAAGTATGGCATATAGGTTACATCTAGAATGTAGTACATAGTCACATTCGTACCCCGACGTTAATGATTAATGTTTGGTAGATCTAGTCATGGGTTCAAAACACATCAAACCACATTTTTTGGAATTTATTTAATTAAATAAAAAACCGAACACACATAAATCAATGACAGTATAGATGCACGACGAAATTATTCCGTCAATCCAGTAATGCATGACGATTGAACCTAATATTGCATGACAAATATATTAAGCGTCGTTCATTAACGCCAATAGGTGAGAAAAAAATATATTTTGTGGTGTATTAAGGACTTTGCATGACGGGTTATAGTTTGTCAACAGCAAAACCGTGGCTAAAAGTCCAAAACGTTGTAGTGTTTAGGAAATACATATGAAATTAACATTGACTATAATTCGTAAACTATGAGAATATCTAGTGACCGCATGATCAAAAGTTATACTTTTGATATCATCAACCGTCTTGCCGTAACTAGGGATTATAATGGTGATATCTAGGTATGACCTAGAAAGTGTAATGGAACTGAGATCTTTCAAGACTAGTACTTAACTCCTCTAAACGATAGATAGATGCATTCTCTGGGGCCTCTCAATATCACCAATGACATATCGTCTGGTCAGACACAGTGTGATTTATCACAAGGTCATCGGGGATATGGATGAGAAAATAGAGCAATATCGGTAAACGAGTTTTATGTGTTATGATCAAACCAGATCACATAGTCTTAAGATATCGTTGGTATCGTGAAGTTAAGGGAATAAGTGCAATGGGTAACTTTAAGGTTCTCTCGTTCTTCGGAAACACACATGAGCCATCATGGACGTCCACGGTCCCACTATTGGTTATTGTTCGGTAAGTTCCCGAACATGACTTTGTGTTTTCAAGCCTTTACGGGTCACACGCTTAAGGAGTGACAACCTTTTATTAAGATAAATAATATATTTTTATTGGTTTTATGAATGTTTGATGTCATCACGATATCACAGAAACAAGTCCGGTGTCAACCGGAGTGGTTTCAAGGATCTTACTATAAGAGAGAAATTATGTCGGTGTTAGGCATAATTTATATGAGAGGAACGAAGGACATGAGACGTCCCGTGGTGTTAGAAATGTGTTGCTAACATTGTTAAATACTATCGATGATTTTATCTATAGGGTTAAAGTATCTCCGGAAGAGTTTCGAAGATTTTCCATGTAAGAAAGAAGTGCCTGGAGGGGGTAGATTTCCCCCCTCATTGCCGAACCCTATTTTAGGGGGGATGCCAGGTTGGCCCCACTAGGTTCACAAGTTTGTACTCATCGTCCCGGTATTTTTCTGGATTTTATTGGAGAGAAAAGGGAGAAAAAAAGGAAAAGGAAATAAGGAAGGAGATGGAGGTGGAGATGAACTCCACCACCCAATCCGAGTTGGGCTAGGGGAGGGGGGTGCAGCCACCTCATTTTCTAGCTCAACTATCTCTCCTATAATTTGAAAAGGCGAAAAGGCGATAGATAACAGGTTATATCATGTTATGGACAAAAGGAATGAATTATTTAATTTCTAAAAGAATATCGAAAAAAGAAAGATTCCTATAGGATATCCAACAGGAAAATAATGCAAGAAAATATTCATATGTGAATGTCCTCCTTCATTGATAAAAGAAACACAAAGCCAACGAGATCCTTGTTGGTGCAGGAACATGTTGATATACAATAGAGGACAAAACCACAAACTCAAAATTACTGAACCACACAGGCCACACCTGTTTTCCGTAGCCAAATTAAGATGAAAAACAATGAAACACCATCATCGAAACTGAGTGGTATAAGTTGGTAGTTTACGAAGGCAAAAAAGAATGGGCCTCATTCTCATCAAGTCATCGGGCAACATGCATACATCAATACCTACCCACCAAAGAATATATTTCGCAAGTTTGAACCACTAATGAGTAATGACGCCTCTGCTTTGAATGAAGAACAAGGAAGCCTAAAAAGGAGATATACACATAATGACTCTATTTAGCTTTAAGCTTGGACTACAATGATCTTGAAAATCATATCACCTACTTTGCTACAGCTTACAGTATAAATGATGTAGGTACAAAGCACAGAGGTCATCAAAATTTTAACATTACAATAAGGTAAAAAAAAAGGAAACTCAACATTACACGTTTTTCCCTATGTCAAAAGGAATATCCACGGTAGGAATAAATGATGTAGGATCCTGTGAATTTCTTCATGGAGCGGTTATCATATCTACTATTCGCGAGGAATATATGCGGGACCTGGAAGCAAACAACAAAAATTGTGCAACACCAAAGTCTTTCGTAGAAGAAAAAAAAGCTTATAGGTCAGATTCTTGGTTAGACACTAACCTGATCGAAATACTTGGTTACAGAAAGTTGAATCAACGGCACATGTAGGAAGCACAAAGCTGGAGGAATATAATGTTAGTAAACTGAAAATATTGATGTAGCAAAAGTTTATTACTGGATGTGGATGACCGGGCAGTGAGTAGATTGAAGATTCCTAGTGTCCTACGTTTGCAAATGGGCACACGAATGGGAAGATGCGACCCAGACATAAGGGAACTTTGTTGTAGGCAAAGGAGAAAAATACAGTGGACAATGTCAATGTTGTGGTACCATACCAGAACGGCGTGGCCTTGTTCAAAGACCATGCATTGCTATGGTGCCAAATGAACTTCCATTCATATACATATAAACCATATGAAACCAGTTAATAGTCCACTCTCCCAAAATACAGTTAAATCCAGAAGGTCTAATATCATCCTTGTTCAAATCACAAGCAATAGTTGCTGAGTGGCTCGGAGGGAGAGATTTCCTTTCTATTTTCGAGAAGCTTGCCGAGGTTGCTCCATTTTTTTTTTGCCAAGGTCATGTATCTTGTTTTCAGAACCTGTCCTCCCGAGAGGTGCCATGTAGTCCTGTAGCTCAATTTCTTCCTAGTAAAGCCTTCTTCATCTCAAACTAAGAATAAAAAAGAATAAGGTGCGAAGCTCCTATTGACTCATGGAAACAACAATCGGTGTAATTGTTGTTCTATATATTTTGCCGAGTACAGGCTTTTCAATCTCGTAAGGATCACTAATAAACCGTTGCGAGGACATTGGCGATGGAAACAACAACTTTGCAAATATTCACCCAGCCTTGAGTATTGTACCAAAATGCTAATACACATTGTGTACAACTAAACAATTTTGAGGAGATACCGTATAATACTCACCTACAACTTGCTTCTTCTCTCCTTGACAAGCAATTGCTATCGGCTTTAGGGGAATCAACAAACTTATGTGCACATAGGGGAGAATTGCTCACTTTCATTGTTGCAGGACAGCAGCACCTATAATTGTCCCCAAAATAGTCAGCATGTACCGAAGCCTCACTGCTAATTCGTAGGTCACGCAAGAGCAGTCGATTGACAGTAGAATACACAACAAGCTATACCGATGACCTTAAAGAGATTCAAAATTGATCTTCCCTGAAGTAATGGTAGTACTCTACAATGGATGTTAATTAGATGTTGTACCATACACTGGTTAAAACAATTTTGCAAGTAGCAAAACAATACTAAGAATACATCTTGCAAACACGACTATTGAAAAGTACACATGCCGCTCCTACTGTAGCTAGCATCAGCTGAAATATTTCATCATCTTTGCATGTGTTATTTCCTCGCACATCATGATCTGCTGTACCAATCGTATGCAACAATGAATCGTCCGTGCAAGTTATGCAGATTAGCTAGAAGCAAGTTAATGAATGCATATTTCTTTACTTTATCCACAGGGTACCTTAAGCCCAAACTTTTTATTCATTTGATCATCTGGTAGCCTAATAACAATATCCTGAAATTGTTGCTTGGAACATGATTAAGATATATGAAGGCACCTCAGATCCATATTCACTTCAGAGAACATGGTGATATCTGCATAAAACACAAATATTACTACTTCCTTACTTTACTTAACCAAATCTAGTAATGCACTAACGAAATGCGTGTGAGAAAATGAGGGAAGAGAATATATGTATATTGTAAGATCTCCAATTGGTTGCTCCGATCCTTGTAGGAGACCTGGTTTTTAGATAAAAGGCTCACGGCCCGACTTTGAATTAACGAAGCAGAGAGTTCACAACACGAGTTACAGATGCTGAGGCGTTACAGCTTAGCCAAACGAAAAGACGACAAACATGCTGGGCGCTACAGCTTAGCCGGAAACAGAAGCTAAGAAAGAAACAGCCAAGATAAAGCGACCCAAACGCTCCATCATGGCGCAACGACAGCAGCGGGGGGCGGACAAGCGGCATGGATGGCCCTAAGCCTTCCGACCAGCAGTCTTGCTTCCACCCTGTCCTGCTCCTTTAGCTGAGGGAGCCAAGCCTGCAAGAAAAGCATAGTTTTGAAAATAAGGTCAGCCGGGCGGTTAATTGTAACCCTTTCAATAGCAAGTTTATTTCTAGCCGTCCACAGCGCCCAGGACTGCGCCATAAATAACAACCACAGCAGCCTACGAGCCCCTCCCGCGGTACCGTCGATGAGAGCGAAGAATTGCGCGAAGTTAGCCGGTCCCCAAGCTCTCCCTAGAGCTTGGCGAAAGACCGCCCACGTGAAGGACGCGAGAGAGCACGAAAAGAACATATGCGCCGCGTCTTCCCCTGCGCCGCACAGGGCACACTTGCCATCCGAGGGGCCCTTCCTAGTGACAAGCTGAGAACCAGAGGGCAGTCTGTCCAGAATAAGCTGCCAAGTAAAGATCCGAATTTTGAGCGGCGCGCGGGACTTCCAAACCTCCTGCCAGGGGGCAACCGAAGCCCCCTGCACCAGGTTGCGATACATCGAGTTGACCGAGAACTGCCCCGACGGTTCAAGAGTCCAAGTAATGGTGTCCGCACCCTCAGTGAGGACCACCGAATCTAAGAGGGCAGCAAGCTCGTGCCACTGAGCCAGGCCCTCGGGGTCAAGAGTCCGGCGCAGGCGGAAGCCTCCCTCCAAAACAGCCGCCACCGAAGCGTCCACCTCGACGCAAATGTTGAAGATAAGAGGGAAGCGCAGCCTAAGGGGACCGTCCCCTAACCACCAGTCTAACCAGAACTTAGTCCGCCTCCCATTACGGAGTAAGTGTTTGGCACCCGCCTTGAACCGGTGTTTGATTTTCTGAAGACTCCTCCAAAAGGGCGACCCACCGCGGGTCGTCGAGGAGAAAATATCGTCAAGGTGGCTCGCAGCGAACAGATAGCACCAGCAACCATCCTCCTGACCATGAACAGATTTCGACAAGCAGTACTCAAATACAAAGTAATCTGAATGGAAAAATGAGTAGCAGGCGCAATCCATCTCCCATGTGCAGGAATACACCCACAGCAGGCAGCACCACATTCAGCTTTAGTTTTGAGCGCATCGGAACCATGCATTGCAGCCCGGACGTGATGGACAATAGCGCAGCCATGGCACAACACAAGGCGGATTGCAGCAGGGGTGACGACGCACGCAGCCGCCACGACGCTCCAGCAGCAGAGCTGACCCTCGAACTGGTCCCCACACATGACGACGCAACCAGCAGGGGGAAACACCAGATCGAGACATCAATGCTGAGATCTGAGGCCGCGGCCTCTCCCTGATGCCTCCATACTGGCTGCCGCGGACAAAATCTGAAGGGGAAGCAGACATCAGGGCCTCCCTCCCTCTCACATCCGTCCATAATGGCCGCCGGCGATAGGGGTGAGTGAGGCTAGAACTGGAGACGAAGGGAAGGCAAACGAGGCCGTAGTGTCGCAGCGGCCGGCCGCGCAGGGAAGGACTATGTGGCGCGAGCGCGGGTCTGGTAGGATGCGGCGGAGGGAGGCGGCGGCGCAGCGCAGGTGAGCGTGGGCTTCCTCGGCTGGGTCTGTTTGGCTCGTGCCCCCAGCTCACCCTACCAAAATTTTGGTCGTGCCAATTGTTGTACCTCCCGTTTGGTTCGTTTCCAATTACTAGTAGCCTTGCACGTGCAACGCACGTCTATATAGTTGATCAAAAGCATTTCCTTGAACGAAACATGTTACCATAACGTTGCACCCTCGAAGAGCAGGTTGGTCGATGACGACAGCGACCTTGATGCACACGCCACAGTAGCATGTGTACAACCCGTCGAGGACGCCCACCCCTTAACGAACATTTGAGTATCCAACGTGTGGCGTTTCATCTCCCCACCCCACTCCCCCGGTGATGGAATCCTTGGCAGACACCATCATCGCCTATCTTCGCAGGGTGTCTTCACTCCTCCCATCTCGCACCTTCCCACCCTGCTCCACCGGTAATGTAACCCCTGGCAGACATCATGAGCTGCAGGCATGTCCTCCTCCGCCTCCGTAGAACAACAATGCATGTCCATTCCTCCCCTTGAATAGACAAAATAGCAACTCGGATAGTATTAGTCTCTTCACGTCTGTTTTAGCGACAACTAATATCGGTCGGAGGGAGTAGTATTTATTCTCCAAATACATTCAAAATTGGGATGTAAGTAACAAACACTTCATCTCAATGAATAGCTGATAGCATATCATCATGGACACCTCGTGTAACATTGTCATAGAAATGTGGGTACGGATTGCAGTAAGATTTACTAACACAAGGATGTGCCTGTGTCTGCACGTTCATAAGAACACATGCTAATTTCAACCGAAGAAGCTCTTTGACCTACCTAGTTGATGCTAATTATCAGCATGCCATCCCCAATGAATCAAACATCAAGCTCCGTCCAATCTTTGCAAGAATTCAGTAAGGACTAAGGAGAACCACTAAGGGGAAACCAATTTATTCTTGTTACATTGTCACTGGAAGGGCTTGGGGATGATATCGTTATCAAATTGTGGAGGCAGACATGGTTCCGGCAACAACACCAGCTAGCTAAGTAGATATACGCCTGCATCCCGACCTTTTCAGCCAACAAGCTGGTACGGATATTTGGACAAGTAGATGCAGGCTGCCGGCGAGACAGCCACAACCACCACCTCGCGACCTCCCCAGTCCCCAAAGCCAACCTTGGCAGTTGCGCGTGTCCAGCAGGTTACCGCAACACTTCATAGGACCAAATCCTTAGCTTCGGGAACCATGGACGGTCGCACCATGGCCGGTGGCAGGCGGGCGCTGAGCGGCTTTGTTGGCGGCCGAAACCGGCGGCATCAGCGTCATCCTCCGTGTGGAGGACGTAAGCTGGCGCTAGATCCGACGATGCGCACAGTTGATGCTCGTTGCCCACTCACCGACCATCGATCAGCCAGTTAAGAGGAATCCCGGATCGCCCAGCGCGCCGGATGCGGTGGCATCTATGGCCACAGGAGAGAGGAATCCCAGACCGTCCAGCTTTAGGTGGTGCGCTTCGGCATCTGCTTCTGCATGTCATCGAGGTCGATCTTTGAGGGCAAACTCTTGGCGGGGCAAGGAGGGTGCCCTATGAGCCGGATTGAAATAATAAATCGAAGCGGTATCTAACGTACGGTGGGGTGTTGTGGCCAACTAAACGTATGTCTCAGGTGTTCAACATTAGAACGTTTTGGACCGCTGGATTCATCTAAATAGATGGCTAAAATTAATTGTATCTACGAAGTTTGCTCTTTTATAAGTAGTTTAGATTTGGCTGCCTATGGACCTTGTGGTTTTATATTCACAAAACCTTGCCAATTTTTTGGTCATTCCAGGACGGCAGAATCTTGCGCCAATATTGACAGGGCAGCCGCAGGCAAGAACCAAACGCACCCGACGCAGCGAACCGATCGAGAGAGTAAAGAAATCGACCGGACAACATCTCACTTGGCGGCAGAATCTTGCGCCCCCTATGGTTCTGCCCCCCTCAACGATACGTAGCAGGGTCCAGTAAATATGTATACGTGTGTTAGCGATGCATTGGAGGTGGTGAATTTATGCAATTCTGAGCACTTTGAGAGAGCAGACATTGGTGCCATCTGTAGGGAGGTTAATGACCTATCTTTTAGTTTCAATTCTTGCTCTATTACCTTTGTTCCGCGAGAAGTTAATATAATTGCACATGTGTGCGCGAAACAGGCAACATGTAATAGACGTAGATGCCTCTGGGTGAACTATATTCCAGCGTTCATGCGCGAACATCTGGATATAACCTTGTATCCTCCTTGAAGTTTTATAATTGAGTGTTTGATTTCAAAAAATTAGTATAAGGCCTGATTCTAATTAACCCAGCCCAGCCAGCGAACAGATATAGATATGTGCTAATTTGTATGGGCCAAACCCAGCGCACCTAGCGAAAATTATATACGTATGTGGTAACCTAGGCCTAGGAATCGATGGGTTGCATCTACACGCACGCACGGATCTCATGGACTCCATCTTCCTCGTCTTTGCAGCTCCCAAGCCGCACAGGTTTTGTGATTGAGTAACTCCGCCGCCACCGCACACGTCCACACCGATATGGATTCAAGGGAAGCTGCGACAATTACCGTGAATGTCAATTGCCGATGATGTTGCTGCTGTCCCGTGCGGCACGCGCCCAGGCTCAATTTCCTTGCCCTATCACCCAACCCCAAGGTACTATACATGTATATTATGCAATTGTGCTAGCTTTGATCGATTCCAATAATTACTACCTGCTAGTTTGTTTGGCTAGTTATAATAGCTTATTAATTATTTTCTACTTTATAGCTGTATGTCAAGAAGAGGAAAACACCGCGAGTTAGTAATTTTTCTACTATTATACACGACCGAGCAATCGATCTAGATTCAACCTACTTGAAACGCAGTTTTCTTTTCAGTTGCAAAATAGATTGTTATAATTTGTGGGTGGAGGTGTGGCCCGATGGCTTGGATGGGCTAATACATCCTATCTCGTCTAGGTTCGAGTCTTCGCACCCGTTAATCCGATGGCGTGCGCACCAATGAAAATGGAGTGCTCTTCCTCTTCGGGCCTAATTTTTCTTTATTGTTATAATTTGATATTCTTAGTACATTAGTAAGACTTGATATATTTTGATGGTCAATGTCTTGTTCGGCCCCGCCTATGCTTAAATCCTGAATCCGCCCCTGGCCGCAGGCAAGAACCGAACGCACCCTACGCAGCGGACCGGTCGAGAGAGTAAAGAAATTGACCGGACAACATCTCACTTGGCGGTGGCGAAGTCTGTAATTTTTGCTAACTCACAGGGGTAATATCGGAAAAATAAAACGACCTACGGTAGATATCTTTACTACTCCCTCCAATCCGATTTAATTGTCGAAGACTTTGCCCGTACCTTGCCTACACCTTTGGTTAACCAGCGTCAATTATTTCGGATCGGAGCCAGTAGTATTAAATGGGTTCGCTTCCCTCACCCCTCGCTCTATGGATAACATGGGCCGGCCTAATAAGAGACAATCGCATACTCGCAACCACTTAAATAAGGGCACGTATAATGGTGCTATTTTAGGGATGTCACGTCGGATGATTGCTGAATTGGAGGAGAGAAACGAAAAAAAGATGTTTGCCTTCTCTTAATTGAGAGATGATCTCTTAGCAATAATTGTCTCCCTTTTTTTAGCAAATTTGCTTATTAGATAAAAGGTTAAGATATAATCCATTGCATGTCATGTTCTTTAGTCTTATCTAAAAATTTAAAATAAGACGTCTTATCAACCATTGTACATGCCCTAAAGCAGTTCCACAATCGCGAAATCAGTAGAAAAAGAGAAACATTCCGAAAGGTCACCCAGCGTGTGCTCCCCTGCGTATTTTTCTCGTGGACATATTAGGTCACTTCATACAAATAAATTCACATGGTAATTCCTATCACGTTCCTTCTGATTTTCAGCTTTCTAAATACACTTACACAACAGACTCTTGCTGGTTAATATACATATAGGTTACCTATAAAAAAAGCTACCTATCAAACCATTCGAATAAAAGTCAAAATCACCTTGATTTGGGATAGGGAAAGATCTCTACATTGGTTCAACCTAACTAAAACACACAAGACCATCAAGACATTTCAAAGGTAGTTCGCTTGTTGTCCCGAGGTGTGGCGTGTTTAGGCCACAAGAGATCCCGGCATATACATATATGATGTTGACATGATATTTTCTTTCAACATTTGACCTCACGGACCCAGTAATTTTTTTAGCTGAACCATGTCTCGAGTTAACCTTTTATGTGCTCATGTTTTTGGCTCCGGGACACCTTCATGTTTTTTTTGCGCCATGTGCTTCCGCGCGTGTTATTGCAAACAAGCAATCTGTAACATGAGGCTTCATCTAACATTATTCCTCTAGTATCCCGTATGCATAGACTAGTACGAGACAGGGAATACGAATGCAATACAAAGGATAAAATACGTAATCTACAGAAAGGACATGCAATTGCTATTTATACAAAACTAGCATGGAGGCCCTCACAAATGCGAGTGCAGCATATAAAAATATATGTATAATGAAATAGATAGTTATTTTTATTAATATACATGGTTTTATAGTTACCACAAATTTTATCGTAAATATGAAATAATATGTGTCTATGAAACATATTTTAATCATCTTTAAAATGTGTGTGGATGATTACTTCATGTCTTAAAATCATATTATCGATGATATGCATATTTTTCTCATGGACATATTAAGTCACATCATACAAATAAATTCACATGGTAATTCCTATAACATTCCTTCAGAGTTTTCAACTTTCTGAACCCACTTACACAAGAGACTCTTGTTGGTTAACATGCAAATAGGCTACATATAAAACCAAAGAAATTAAATGCTACGTATAGAACTAGCTCGAATAACAGTCGAAATCACCTTGATTTGGGATAGTGAAAGATCACTATATTGGTTCCACCTAACTAAAACACACATGACCATCCAGACATTTTGAAGGTAGTTCACTTGCTATCCCGAGTTGTGGCGAGTTTGGGCTACAAAAGATTCAGGCATATATATGTGATGTTGACATGATGTTTTCTTTCAATGATTTGACCTCACGGACTCAATAATATTTTTTAACCGAACCATGTCTCGAGTTAACTTTTTCTGCGCTCATGTTTTTGGCTTCGGGGCACCTTCATGTTTTTTTTGGCGCCATGTGCTTCGCGCGTGTAATTGCACCCAAGGAATCTGTAACATGAGGCGGCATCGAACATTGTTCCTCTATCCCGTATGCCTAGACTGGTACGAGACAGGGAATACGAATTCAATACAAAGGATAAAATACATAACCTACGGAAAGGACATGTAGTTGCTATTTATACAGAACAAGCATGGAGGCCCTCTAAAATACGAGGGCAACATCTAAAATGTCTTAAAATATATGTATAATTATAGAGATAGTGATTTTTATTAATATGCATTGTTTTAAAGTTAGCACAATTTTATGGTAAATATGAAATAATATTTGTCTATGAAACATATTTTAACCATCTTTAAAATATTTGCGGATGATTACTTCATGTTTTAAAATCATATTATTTATCATATGCATATTTTTCTCGTGGACATATTCGGTAACATCATACAAATAAATTCACATGGTAATTCCTATCACGTTCCTTCGGAGTTTTCAACTTTCTAAAGCCACTTACACAACAGACTCTTGCTGATTAACATGTATATAGGTTACTTATAAAACAAAAAAAAAAAAATTAAGGCTACCTATAGAACCAGTTCGAATAACAGTCCAAATCACTTTATTTGGGATACGGAAAGATCACTACATTGGTTCCACCAAACTAAACTACACATGACCATCCAGACATTTCCAAGGTAGTTCGCTTGTTGTCCCGAGTTGTGGCCTGTTTGGGCCACAAGAGATCCACGCATATATATCTATATATATGTGATGTTGACATGAAGTTTTATTTCAATGATTTTACCTCACGGACCCAGTAATGTTTTTTAACTGAACCATGTCTCGAGTTAACTTTTTTTGCGCTCATGTTTTTGGCTTTGGGGCACCTTCATGTTTTTTTTGGCGTCATGTGCTCCCGTGCGTGTTATCGCACCCAAGCAATATGTAACATAAGGCGCCATCGAACTTTGTTCCTCTAGTATCCCGTATGTTTAGACTGGTACAAGACAGGGAATACAAATTCAATACGATAAAATACATAATCTACGGAAAGGACATGCAGTTGCTATTTATACAGAACAAGCATGGAGGCCCTCTTAAATGCGAGGGCAACATCTAAAAATGTCTAAAGACATATGTATAATTATATAGATAGTTATTTTTATTAATATGCATGGTTTTATAGTTAGCACAATTTTATGGTAAATATTAAATAATATGTTTCTTAGAAACATATTTTAACCATCTTTAAAATATTTGCGGATGATTACTTCATGTTTTAAAATCATATGATTGATCATATGCATATATTTCTCGTGGACATATGAGGTCACTTCATACAAATAAATTCACATGGTAATTCCTATCACGTTCCTTCTGATTTTCAACTTTTCAAAGACACTTACACAACAGACTCTTGCTGGTTAACAAACATATAGGTTACCTATAAAAAAAGTCTACTTATAGAACCAGTTCGAATAAAATTCGAAATCACCTTGATTTAGGGTAGGGAAAGATCACTACATTGGTTCCATCTAACTAAAACACACAAGACCATCAAGACATTTCCAAGGTAATTCGCTTGCTGTCCCGAGTTGTGGCGTGTTTAGGACACAAGAGATCCAGGCATATATATATATGATGTTGACATGATGTTTTCTTTCAAGATTTGACTTCACGGACTCAGCAATGTTTTTTAACTGACCATGTCTCGAGTTAACATTTTATGTGCTCACGTATTTGGCTTCGGGACACCTTCATGTTTTTTTTGGCGCCAAGTACTTCCGCGCGTGTTATTGCACCCAAGCAATATGTAACATGAGGCTCCATCTAACATTATTCCTCTAGTATACCGTATGCATAGACTAGTAAGAGACAGGGAATACGAATGCGATACAAAGGATAAAATACGTAATCTACAGAAAGGACATGCAATTGATATTTATACAAAACTAGCATGGAGGCCCTCACAAATGCGAGGGAAACATCTAAAAATATATGTATAATTAAATAGATAGTTATTTTTATTAATATGCATGGTTTTATAGTTACCACAAATTTTATGGTAAATATGAAATAATATGTGTCTATGGAACATATTTTAACCATATTTAAAATGTTTGTGGATGATTACTTCATGTCTTAAAATCATAATATCGATGATATGCATATTTTTCTCATGGACATATTAGGTCACTTCATACAAATAAATTCACATGGTAATTCCTATAACATTCCTTCAGAGTTTTCAACTTTCCGAACCCACTTACACAACAAACTCTTGCTGGTTAACATGCATATAGGTTACATATAAAAGCAAAAAAAATTAAAGGCTACCTATAGAACTAGCTCGAATAATAGTCGAAATCACCTTGATGTGGGATAGGGAAAGATCACTATATTGGTTTCATGTAACTAAAACATGCATGACCATCCAGACATTTTCAAGGTAGTTCGCTTGCAATCCCGAGTTGTGGCGAGTTTGGGCCACAAGAGATCCAGGCACATATATGTGATGTTGACATGATGTTTTCATTCAATGATTTGACCTCACGGACCAGTAATGTTTTTTAACTGAACCATATCTCGAGTTAACTTTTTTATGCGCTCATGTTTTTGGCTTCAGGGCACCTTTATGTTTTTTTTGGCGCCATGTGCTTCGCACGTGTTATTGCACCCAAGGAATTTGTAACATGAGGCGCCATCGAACATTGTTCCTCTAGTATCATGTATGCCTAGACTGGTACGAAACAAGGAATATTAATTCAATACAAAGGATAAAATACATAATCTATGGAAAGGACATGTAGTTTCTATTTATACAGAACAAGCATCGAGGCCCTCGCAAATGCGAGGGCAACAACCAAAAATGTCTAAAAATATATGTATAATTAAATAGATAGTTATTTTTTATAATATGCATTATTTTATAGTTATCACAATTTTATGGTAAATATGAAATAATATGTGTCTATGGAACATATTTTAACCATCTTTAAAATGTTTGTGGATGATTACTTCATGTCTTAAAATCATATTATCGATGATATGCATATTTTTCTCATGGACATATTAGGTCACTTCATACAAATAAATTCACATGGTAATTCCTATAACATTCCTTCAGAGTTTTCGACTTTCCGAACCCACTTACACAAAAAACTCTTGCTGGTTAACATGCATATAGGTTACATATAAGAGAAAAAAATTAAAGGCTAACTGTAGAACTAGCTCGAATAACAGTCGAAATCACCTTGATTTGGGATACGGAAAGATCACTATATTGCTTTCACCTAACTAAAACACGCATGACCATCCAGACATTTTCAAGGTAGTTCGCTTGCAATCCCGAGTTGTGGCGAGTTTGGGCCACAAGAGATTCAGGCACATATATGTGATGTTGACATGATGTTTTCTTTCAATGATTTGACCTCACGGACCAGCACTGTTTTTTAACTGAACCATATCTCGAGTCAACTTTTTCTGCGTTCATGTTTTTGGCTTCGGGGCACCTTTATGTTTTTTTTTGCGCTATATGCTTCGCACGTGTTATTGCACCCAAGGAATCTGTAACATGAGGCGCCATCGAACATTGTTCCTCTAGTATCATGTATGCCTAGACTGGTACGAAACAGGGAATATGAATTCAATACAAAGGATAAAATACATAATCTATGGAAAGGACATGTAGTTGCTATATATACAGAACAAGCATGGAGGCCCTCGCAAATGTGAGGGCAACATCCAAAAATGTCTAAAAGTATATGTATAATTAAATAGATAGTTATTTTTATTAATATGCATTATTTTATAGTTATCACAATTTTATGGTAAATATGGAATAATATGTGTCTACCAAACATATTTTAACCATCTTTAAAATGTTTGCGGATGATTACTTCATGTTTTAAAATCATATTATTGATCATATGCATATTTTCTCGTGGATATATTAGGTCACCTCATACAAATAGATTCACATGATAATTCCTATCACGTTCCTTCGGAGTTTTCAATTTTCCGAAGCCATTTACACAATAGAATCTTGTTGGTTAACATGCATATAGGTTACCTATAAAACCAATGATACCTATAGAACCAGCTCGAATAACAGTCGAAATCATCTAGATTTGGTATAGGGAAAGATCACTACATTGGTTCCACCTAACTAAAACACACATGACCATCCAGATATTTTCAAGGTAGTTCGCTTATTGTCCCGAGCTGTGGTGTGTTCGGGCCTCAAGAGATCCACACACATATATATATATGTGATGTTAACATGAAGTTTTCTTTCAATGATTTGACCTGACGTACCCAGTAATATTTTTTAACTGAACCATGTCCCGAGTTAACTTTTTCCGCGCTCATGTTTTTGTCTTCGGGGAATCTTCATGTTTTTTTGGCGCCATGTGCTTCCGCGTGTGTTATTGCACCCAAGCAATCTGTAACATGAGGCCCCATCTAACATTGTTCCTCTAGTATCCCATATGCATACACCGGTACGAGACAGGGAATATGAATTCAATACAAAGGATAAAATACATAATGTACGGAAAGGACATGCAGTTGCTATCTATACAGACGTATCATGGAGGCCCTCGCAAATGCAAGGGAAACATCTAAAAATTCCTAAAAATGTGCTGCCGCCCAAGTGCGGCAGCCTCGTCCGACCGAGCGGACGTCAAATCGCAGCCCCAACACATAAATCTATTTGAGCGCCGACTTGCCCCTCCTGACCCCAGAACTTCCCCCCTTTGCACCCATCCGGATGCGACACTTTTTCTAACCTAGCTTGACCTCACAGTTTCCCTAGTCCAGCATTCCCCCTCCATCACCCAGAAATGGCCAATAATTTATTCGTATCTATATGCACTACATATCTGGGTGTCTTTCATTGATCTTTTTTTTTCAACAAGTGTCTTCAATTTATTCGAACCAATATGCACCTGGAATTCGACCCGACCCGAGCCTGCTCGGCTCGGCTCGCTCAAGCTTGGTCAACTTTCGAGTCGATCTTGACTTGACTCGTTCAACAAACGAGTCTAGAATTAAAACTCGACTCGACTCAGTGAACTCGTGAGCTACTCATTTAATTTTATATAACAGTAAAAAGTTAACGTTCTATATTATATATATAATTATTTTTTAATTATTTAGGGCATGTATAATAAAATCATCACAATAATCAATGCAATATGTCACTGTCAAATAATTTAGAGTAAATAAATTACAATAATCAATAAAATTTGTTCAAATAAATAAGAATATTATTAGCCACTCTTTTTTACCGAGCTAAACGAGTAGTCTATAAACTCGGCTCGTTTAGCTTGAACTCATTTAACATCGAAAATGCAAACTCGGCTCGACTCGTTTGACAGCGAGTTCGAGCCAAGCAGAGTCGAGTTGCGAGCTACTCGTTTAACTTGCGAGTTTCGAGTTTGAATTCCATCCCTAATTGTGTAGTGTGCCTTAACATTCAAGACCCGTGCAGATTTGAGAACAGAGGAAGCTCCTTTTTCTTACTAACTATCTGTATGCGGTACGACCATTACACGGTATGTGAGTTAATTATATGCATATCGTTTAGCAAATTGCAAGAAAACAAACATAAATAAGCAATGCACTAGAAGTCATGTTGTGCATACACATGCCTTTCTGCTACTGTCCCTGCATCATAAGAACAAGATTTGATACTGCAGAGTAGAGTGTAGACATCATGGCCTATGTGGCTCACATGACTTATGTGTGACCTAAATTTCTTGTAGGGTGAAATTATGTGTGCAAGAAGTTTACATAATTGTTTCACCCTTCAAATTGCTGCATTGATGATTTTTTGAATATTCATATTAGTTCATCACATACCTCTTATACTTTCTTTTAATTTGAGGCAACATCACACATGGATTTTGTGCATATAACACGAAAAATTACTGCTTTTTTTGTATAGTATGTTCCTTGCTCTGCCAGGTAACAGTTATATGATATCACTAATGGCGCGATGAAAATTGTGAATCAAGATGGATTTCTTTATGAACTTGATCTAAGCAAACAAGAGGAAAGAATAAAGATAACATGTGGAGACTGGGACAATATTATCGAGCACTACGGGTATATTACGATCAGATAGTGGTGAATTTGTATGGTGACCATGAATTCTTCAGTGCTACTACATTTGGCTCAAATAATAAAGAGAAGATGATGATCAATGAGTCAGGTTATATATATCCTATCTACGAAGTTAATTATCTGTTGACATGTATATGCTGATATATACTAACTTTAAATGTACGATGGAGATGACCAAGTCAATGTGTTTCGGTATCCGCTTGCCATAGAAGGTAATTAACAAATTAATCAATCAATAGTTGATCTTTATTTGATGTTTTCTGTAATTTGCTAGTTTTATCACACAGAACCTCATACATATATTGCACTGCTATGAATTGAAAATGTGGTGGTTTCATGTTGAATTTATAGGACGTGATAATATCCTTAATTCTTTGGTAAAACCTCCATCATCCGAACTCCCTGCTACACAAATTGGTATAGGTGTTGCTTTTGCAAAGAAGCACTATGAACGAATCGGCTCTCTTATTATCCGTAAGCTCATAGAGAAAACCATTGGTGTACTAAAATAGTAAGTAATAGACTAAAAGAAATTCAACTGTCATTTCACATTAACCCTACTTGCAACGTCATTAAAAATTCTCTTCAAATTTTGCAGAAGATTAGAATTGTTTTCATCAACACTTCTACATCCCCTCATCAGGTCCACTCTCTTTATTGATGGAACCATTCAACCTTGCCTTACGAAAATGGTATAAATTTAAAAGGGGCAGATTATCCCTGGAGAAGAAAGCATGTAATGAATTTGCTCGGAAAGCTGGCATTCGAACTGGATCGGTCATCATTCTCTGTGTCAAAAGATTCAATGATGACACCCATATGTATTTTCGACGGCTCTGAAGACTACCTACTATTATGTTTACGGTGATCTAGAGCAAAAGTGATGATATTAGTCGTCCGAGATATCTCTACTAGCTAATAGTATATACTCCCTCTATTCCACAATATAGGGCATTCTAGGTAGCTGTTCACTACCAAATTTCGTGCGATCCGGAACGTTTTGATAACGTCGAGCGTTTCCGTCGCGAATGGCTGAAAAGTGGAGTTTTCTCTCGACGTATTGGTTTGGTCCGTCGCGGACTGGTTTTGCTCGACTTTTTGCTAGTTTTACGTCACGGATTTTCGTCTCCGGCCCAGTAGCCCACTAAGAGCCCAGTTGCCTTCGACGAAACTTGCCTAGTCACGTAGAACGTCGTGAATTTTTCTTGGGGCCACACATCCTTCCCTGTTTGACTGCTTTGACTGGCTACGACCGACCAGTTGATGCCTGGACCCCACTTGTCATCAGCGATAAATAAGCATGCACATAATCTTCAAAATTAAACATGCACATAATTTTCGAAATCATCACAGTTAACAGCGAACAAGTCGTTTCTGAAACAAATCACAAAAAGAAAAGGATAGACACCAGACCTAGCGTCCTAGCCAAGGGTGCGCCACCGCGCCTCCGCCAGCGCCTCCGCATCTTCATTCTGCATCAAATGGTGGATCGCTTCCGCGGTGTCGGCCTCTAGCTTGACAGTGAAATGTCGGGCGAGCCTCGCCTGCCGGAGCTCTTCTGCCGCGAAACTCTCTAAGGATGCTAAAATCCCCGCCTGCATGTGGGGCCACTACGGGGCCTCGTTGTGGAACTCGACGGCGAGATACTCCTCCTCTTCTTCCTCCTCGACGTCCGAAGGTGCAATGGGTGGAGCCAGAGGAGGTGGTGCGCGGGACGAGTTGGCCTGATGCAAAAAATGAAATACAAAAGGATAAGGAGAGGTTTCTATATATGTAACAACTTCCAAGACTCAAATAAAACAAAATAAAATAGAACAAAACAAAGGAAAATAAAGTGGGTTGCCTCCCACATGCTCTTTTCTTTAACGCCTTTTAGCTAGGCATAGTGATTTTAAAAGATGCTCACATAAGAATAAGAATTAAAGAACATTAAGAGAGCATCAAGAAGAAAATATAAAATACATTTAAGTCTAACTAACTTCTTATGCATTGGAATATTGTAATAAAACAAATCAATAAAGCACAAAGTAGCAAGCATAAGAAGCGAAAACAAATTCAACTTCAAAAATTTCAACATAAAGAGAGGTGTTTTAGTAACTTGAAAATTCTTACAACCATATTTTCCTCTTTCATAATAACTTTCAGTGGAATCATATATAAACTCAACAATATAGCTGTCACATAAAACATTCTTATATATCATGATCCACATGCATAAAAAAATTATTACTCTCCACATAAGCATAGTCATTCTTATTAATAACAGTGGGAGAAAATTCAGCAAAGTAGTTATCATTATAATCATCATAAATAGGAGGCACGCAATAAATTTCTCCTCAATAGGTGGACTGAAAATATCATATTCATCATTGTAACAATCATATATTGGAGGCATAGTACCATCAAAGTAAATTTTCTCCTCCATGCCTGGGGAACTAAAAATATGATGCTCATCAAAAACCACTTCCCCAAGCTTAAATTTTTTCATAGCATTAGCAATAATGGTGTACAAAGAATTCATAATAATAACATTGCTACTAGAATAAAAATAAAGTTCCATAGGTTTTTTAATTTTCTCTTCAAACACTTCATGTCTAACATAAGATAAATCTCATAAAGCTCTCTCATATTTTTGTTTTTTCCATTAAGCCTAACTAGTTAAAATAAAAACAAGAAAAAAGAGATAAAATTGCAAGATCTAAAGAGATACCTTCAAGCCATAACCTCCCCGATGACTACACTTTACAAGCACAGATGTTTGTAGGACAACAGCAAATTTCCCTCAGGTGAGTAACCCTTTATTGAACTTAGAGAGGTATAGGTTGAATTTATCACTCTCAAGCAACCCTACAATTAAGATACAAGAAGTCTCGTGTCCCCAAAATACCTAATACAATTGTCAGTTGTATAGGTGCACTAGTTTGGCGAAGAGATGATAAAGTATGGGTCATATGGTTGGGAAACCAAGGTTTTGTAAATCTATAATATAAATGGACGCAAGCAAACAAGTAGTAAAACTGAAAGAAAACGATATAGCAATGGTGGAAAACAAGGCCAAGAGATCATAATTTCACTAGTGGCAACTCTCAACAATATTAACATAATTAAACACGTGATATTTCCTCTCACAACATGCATGAAAGATATAGCCCGAGAATCGTTTCTAGTGAATCAAAGAGGATGAGAATCGCATAGGGATACACAAGCAAACCTTAAAGTTCACGTTCCCGTCAATGAACACCCCAACCCTGTCACTTTGATAATCAAAGGATTGTACTAATAAACACCACAACATATCTCTTTAATAGTATCTTTCTAATCAATCCACGGCACCCGCACTATCACCTTGGCACTATAGAGATTATACTAAACACAAGCATCAAGAAACCTCATGATTCCAATTCAATCCAACAAAAGTAAGAACAAGATCATGATAAGTACCCCTCTAATTCATGGTCCATTGAGTCACACACGGGACCCACACTGTCACCGTGGCACCATGGGAAAGGTGACTCCGAAGAATTATACTAGATAAAAAAATTGAGCACATCGTATCCATTACATAATGAATGGGAAACATCATAGATTCAACAATCATAACATAGCACATGGTCACAATCAAGATCACATCATGGGAGAGAGAGATAACCACATAGCTACTAGCACGAGCCCTCAGCCACGAGAAGGACTACTCAACATTATCATGGTAAGAAAGAGAGAGTTGTTCATGGAGAGGTGCAGCTCCGATGAGATGGAGGCGACGACGGCCGCGACGCCGGCGATGGGTGGCGGTGGTGGCGGCGCCAGCGACGGGCGATGGCCCCTTGGCCCCTTTCTTCCTTGGTCTTGGTGCTCCAATGGACGAGCCTCTCCCCTCTTGGTGGGTGCCAAGAGAGAGGCAAAATTCGTGACAGGCTGCCCCGAAATTATGGATTTCCTCTCCTTATATGTGATGGGACAATGCTCTCCGGCCCTCCGATGGATGGAATCTTGATCCAATGGCTCTTGAGTACCTCTATAACATTCCTAGGGACTCCTTACAGCCCCCATGAGGCCCCAAAGTCGTGGCTTGGCCGAATCCATCAAATATGGTAAGAGTTGGACTCAATCACGTCATCAATTCTCGTAATCCCGTAATCAGATATTTGGCCTCCAGGAAAACGGGTCCACAGGTCGCATCCGAACTCCGTTTTTTATGAACTTTTAGTCTAGAATTATTAGAGGAAAATTCCCTAAATGTTTTACATGTTAGATTTTTCTATTGGACGTCATATTTTGGGGTTAAACTGACGATATCTAAAAACGGTTGGTGGACAGATTTCAGGAAAGTCAGAGTCCTTCTCCAACAAGTCTCCTTTTGTGTTATCTTGTCAAAATCCAATTAATTCCTACACATCAAAGTATAAAACAATAACTTGTGCACTTCGCAACCATTAATAGGTTAGTCCAAATAAATGATAGAAAACAAAGGTAACATAGGGAAAACATGTAGAAAACAAGCATGGAGAATCAAAAATTTAAGATACGTCTAAGACGTATGAACGTGTAATCCCTCTTATAGTATCCATGCATCCACTTGCATCAACCAGCAAGCACTCCCTCGTCCAGGACTCGATGCTAGCAAAGAGAGAATAGCCTTTCGGCATAGCTTTGGTGGTAGAGTTTATCAACTTGAGTACAACTATACGAAACTGGTGTTCTCAACACATGAGAGATAATTAGAGATTATAGTTATCAATAGTTGGGAGAGGACACCTCAAAATCCCAATTAGAAGAAGCTCTAATTCTACTAGAGAGAGAGAATAGGATCAAAGGCCAATTGATGCGTTTTATCCCATGGGGTGGTGGGAGTATATATAGTGGGATATCAGGGAGACTTTCCATGGGGGAGGGGCAAGTCGGTTTGGGGGAGGGGGAGCAAGGCAGGCCGCAACCTCTCCCCTTGCCCAGCTCGGATAGGATTCGCAATCTTTGGAGTCCTTTACCTTCCCACTAATTTCCTTCCTTATTTGTTCTTTTAATTTTTGGTGTTTTTCTTTTGCTCCCAAAATCTAACAAGGAATATTATGAGAAGGTGTTGCGCCTCATGTGTAACCCTTGGGCCCACATGTCAGCCACCCAATACTCTGGTGCTGCCATGCGAGATTTTTGCCCCCCTCCGGCACTCCCTTCTTTGAAACTCTTCTAGAACCTTGTGACCCCTATATATGAAATCATCGACCATATCTACTAATGTTAGAAACATATTTATAAAATCCCTGGACATCTCGTGTCCTCCGTATCTGTCCGAAATAATTCTGCACTATCCCGACATTATTTCTCTCTTATAGTAACTTCACCAGAATACCTTCAAATGACTCCGGAATTGTTTCTGTCACATCAGAATTACTCTGACCTTTCCCAAAACCCCTTAGACTACCATTAAAACTATCAACAATGGTTGACAAAGATTAAGGGTGTGACCCATAAAGCTTCGGCAACACATAGACATTTTCAGGAGCTTACCGAAGAATAATTAACAGCAGATCCATGGACACCCATGATGGATCATTTGTGTCCATGAAGAATGAGGGAACCTTCAAGTTACTCATTGCACATATTCCCTTAACTACACGTTACCAACGATATCACGAGGTGAGACAATGTGCTCTATTATGATCAAACTCTTTGATCATAACACATATAAAACTTGTATCGATAACGTTCTCTTTACTCATACATATCCCCGTTTTCCTTCTGATAAATCACCCTGTTTCGAGCCAAACGATTGGTTGAAATTGGTGATACTGAGAGGTTCGAGATGATGTATCTCTATATTGTATGGACAATTTAAGTACTATTCTTTAACGATCTCAGTTCCACTACACGCTCTAGGTCATTGATACGTCCATTTTGCATCACTATTTTATATCATAATTTGCTGTTATTCATTGATATATTTCATGTTATGATGCATCCCTTATGTTATTTTATCTTATTTTGCATGTTTCATAATTTTTGGAGAATAAACACCGGAACCAGAAATCTGATGGAAAAAGCACCGTCGAGATACCATATTTCAGAAGATCAGAAGAAGAAGAGGGACGCCGGGGGTGTCTTAGAAGTTGAAAGGAGGATTCTAGCCAGAAGCGGAGCAAGAGGGGGGCCACCAGGGGCCCACACCATGAGGTGGTGCCCCTGGCCGTGCCACCAGGTGGTGTGGCCACCCTGTCCCACCTCTGGTCGAGGTCTTTCACGTACTTGACCCCCAGGGAACCCTAAGCCTCAGACCATCATCAAAGAATTATTCCGCTGCCGCCTCGGGGAGGAAAACACCAGAGAGAGAAAAGCTCTCTCGCAGGGAGAAATCTGTCGGGGAAATTCCTCTCCGGAGAGGGGAAATCACCGCCATCGTCACCTTCATCACTCCGGGAATCATCAAGATCATCATTATCATCATCACCACCACCAGCACCATCACCCTCATCATCCACCGTCATCCCGCTGTAACAATTAGGGGCCTCTATTGTTGTTTTACATTAGATCTCTCTCCCGGTGTGGATTACTTGTTAGTAGTTGATGCTTGTGATATTTTATCGGTGTTTGCACTTTATGAACAGATTGTTATGATCCATTATATCACCTCTGATTATGATCCATATGATGTCTTGTGAGTAGTACGTGTTGTTCTTGAGGACATGGGAGAAGTCAAGTTGTTAATAGTGAAGTAATGTTGAGTAATATTTAACGGTTTGATATTTAAGTTGTGGTGTTATTCTTCTAGTGGTGTCATGTGAACGTCGACTACATGATACTTCACCATTTATGGGCATAGGGGAATGCATCGTGTATTTTGCTACTAATTGTGGGGTTGCCGGAGTGACAAAAACCTAAACCCCAGTTAGGAAACCATTATACGAGGGAGCGTAGGATCCCCGAGTTTAAAGCTGTGGTTAGATTTATTTCTTAATTACTTTCTTGTAGTTGCGGATGCTTGCAAGGGGTATAATCACAAGTATGTATTAGTCTTGGATGGGACGGTACATTATCATAGGTTCACCCACACAACACTTATCAAAACACTAAAGATTATTCAGCGGCATGGAACAAAAGCACTTGACGGAAACCTCCCGCGTGTCCCGAGAACGTTTGTTAATCATAAGTAAAACCACCGGCTTGTCCTTTGCTGAAGAAAGGATTGAGCCACTTGCTGCAATTATTATTACTTCATCTTATTTACTCGCACTTTATTTATCTGCAATATCAAAAACCCCTACAAATTTATCTTTCGGTATTTACAGTTATTCCTTCATCGAAACTGCTTGTCAACACCTTCTGCTCCTCGTTGGGTGTTGGGGGGTTACCCCCGAGTAGGGTAAAGGCAAGTGCTAAGGGCAAGATCAGAAGAGACGTTTGGCAGAGTAGCTGGCTACCCGGTACTCGCTACCCGGTCGACTGCTATTCGGCCATACGCACTGATGGCCAGGAGAAAGAATCAAGGAAGTTATCCTCCTCCGAGTAGAGGAAGTGGTCCGAGTAGAAATGGCGGTTTCCTACTCGGGCCAGAAGTCAAAGGAGCCGTTCTGACACAGGATCCCGCGTATCCTGGGTCCGTACTGGAGCACTGTTTATCTGCAGAGCGCGTGCTTATCCACGCCAGGGTGTCAGCAGGGCGTCGCAGGTTAGGGGGGGCCTACCCTGTGACGGTGGCAGTGATAACAGATCAGGTTCTTGTTTTTGCACAACGACTTTCCACACCAGACAAACCAGGAAGCCAAAGGTGTCAGCGGGAAGCTGGAAGTGTGCAGTGTGCACACTATGTCGACATCTGTTTGTATTTTTCCCCCTTTGGCTGTATCCGGCTGAACACCAGTATATAAGTTGCCCTGCCCCCTCCTGCGCGAGGGATCCAGAACCGGTTCACATTCTAGACCTAGATCTTCATCTAGAGAGAAGGGTGGCTACCCGGCTGTAGGCCAAACTATACTGTGGCTACTCGGTGAGACACAAATATAAAGAGAGAAAGGCAGGAGTAGGGGTTTTACCTCCACACGAGGGCCCTGAACCTGGGTAGATCTTGTTGTTTGCAGTGCTAGATTCATCCCTCACGCGGCTACTCGCTGCGTGATCCCTCCCCGAGCGCCTCCAGCGTCCATCGTCCCCACATCTTTAGCCATCCTATGACATCTGCCGTGACACCACCACGACAGTTGGCGCCCACCATGGGGCAACCAGCGGCGCTGGTTGGAGTTCACGTTCGGACGGGATCCATTTCTGCTACTGGGGAGCGCGTGGTCTGTGGCCTTGTCCACAGATTCGGCTCCTTCGACTTCGTCATCGACAACGCCGGTGATTTCGGCGGCAGGGCCATGCCAGAGGGCGGCTCGCACCTCGTCTACGTCGCCACCGTCATCGACCGCGAGTTCCCCGAGCAGGTGCATGTCGCGGAGGATCCCCCTGCTGTCATCGCTGCCCGCGGAAAGCCAACTGGCTGTTCTGCGGACCGCGTGGAGGTGATGATGACCGGTCCTGCTGCTGATGCCGGGAAGGGCGTGGCTGCTGCCGCGGGAGTCATCGAGGATCTTGATGGCGCGAGTGCTGGCGGGAGGACGCACAAGCCCTACGACGCGCCTCACAACATCCCTGGCTACATCCCTCCTTCCACGACATCGACGATACCGGCATCCGCCGTGCGGGTGGGCATGCCGCCTCCCACCGAGCTCGAGCTCATGACCATGAGGGCGCAGCTCGACCGGCAGCGCCAGGAGTTGCTCGCCGAGCAGGCGGAGCTGGATAAGGTTAGGCTTGAGCTCAACCTGGACCAGAACGAGTACAACAGAGCTCACGGCTTTACGCCTGTAGTGAGGAGGCCTTCCAAGGCAGGCGCTACGCGCCGCAACCTAGGCACCGAGATGGCAGCAGTTGGTGAAACTACTGGCCAAGCTGCTAGCCAAAACACCGCCACCACCAGACCCAAATACAGCACCCCCGCCAAAACCCTTATAGCTGCTGAGGCTGTAGTTGCTGAGTTGCCGCATCTCGCTGGTGACGCGCGCGTTAGGCAGCAGGAGAGGCTCAATGAGCTAGTGCTAGAGGCCGCTAGGCAGAACGAGGAGTTCCGGAAAGCCAATCCGGGTGCTGGAGCTTCTCAGGTGGTGCATTCGCATGCGGCTAGATCTAACGATCAGGCCTCATCACCGCATCCCAGCCGTGAGAGGGACCGGAGTGGGCACTCTGGCAGAGACAGGCAGATGCAGGTGTACGACCCGGCTGTCGCCGCGACAGTCCGGTCAAAAACACAACACTGCACGAGCAGGCTATCAAGCCCATAAAGCTCAAAGCCAGGCGCGAGATGGAGGTCGCCCAGGCCCTTCTCGGCATCAGGTTGCTCAGCCTACTCGGCAGAGGCAGCAGCCGCGTGCGGTTGTGCCAGCCGTTAACCCGGTGGAGGAACCTGCAGTCGTGCAGGTGGATAGATATGATGATGGCTACTCGGCTATGGGGTTGGCTGGCTATGACATCCTGGATCGCGTGGGTGAGCGGGTGCTGGAGCCTAGTGATGCCAGGCACAAGCTGGACCGGATCAGCCTATCCGCGCAACTCAAGAGCAAGGGGCCGCTTGGCCCAGAATGTTTTGGCCCACGCATCATGACAGAGCCATCCGTGAAGCAGTTCCAGCTCGCTAGGGGGACCAAGTGCTATGACGGCAGCACCAAGCCGGAAGACTGGCTCAATGACTATGTCACAGCCGTGCACATTGTAGGCGGCAACCGGAGATGGGCCGTGCGGTACATCCCGCAGATGCTAGAAGGACCAGCAAGAACTTGGCTCAACAACCTGCCCAAGCACAGCATCAACTGCTGGCTTGACTTGGCGGAGGCCTTTGTCAGCAACTTCACCAGCACCTACCGGAGGCCGAATAGGCCGCAGCAGCTATCCGCTTGCAGGCAGCGGGAAGAGGAGACAGATCGAGAGTATCTTACTCGGTGGAGCACTCTGAGGAACATCTGTGAGGGTGTGAATGAGGCCCAGGCCATCACTTGGTTTGCGCAGGGCTGCAGGCATGGCAACATGTTGTGGCAAAGGCTGCAGAGAGAGATGCCGAGTACTCTCGCAGAGACCATCCGGATTGCGGATCAGTACGCACTCGGTGACCCGACACAGCCTCTTCTTGACGCTGCTGAGCCGAGAATGAACTACAACAACAACAGCAACAAGCGCAATGAGTTCCGCAACAAGCGCAGAGGTGACCGGATTGATACCCGGTACGATCCTGAGGAGGTGAATGCTGTGGCTACCGGAGCTGGGAGTAGCCAGAGGCCAAAAACTGCTGGAGCCCAGTACGGGCAGAACCAGAATCAGGGCCAAGGCAACAAGAATCCGTACAACGCTTCCCAGCAGGGTAGCGGCAACTCGGGTCCTGCTCCGAACTTTGTCTTCAAGGACATGAAGGATGGCCCATGCAGCTTCCATACTCGGCATCCTGCTAGACCCGCCAACCACACTACTCGGCAATGCAGTTGGTGGGAAGAGATCAAGAATGAGGGCCTGCCTCCTCCTCCTCCTCTGCCAGCTGCGAATGCCGCTGTGCAGCCTGCTCGCGCACCCGCTGCTCGGCCTCCAACTTTCCCGAGAAGAGAGAATGTGAACCAGGTGGATTTAGGAGCCAACCGATACTTCAACAACGATGGCTACCGCAACAACAACAACAACAACAACTACTACTACTACTAAACCCGCAACAACAACAGAGGCAACAACAACAAAAACAACAACAACAACCAAGGTAACAACCACAACGGCAACAATGGTGGTGGAGACCGCAACCGGTACCAAGAGCATCACGAGAGCTATATGATTTTCACCTCTGAGCCCGTCGACAAGCAGTCTCAGCACAGGCGTGCCATGGAAGTCAATGTTGTGATCCCTGCTGTTCCTCACTACATGCACTGGTGCAACCAAGAGATCACGTGGTCCAGAGCGGATCATCCTAAGGTGATGCCCAACCCGGGTAGCTACGCCTTGGTGCTGGATCCCACCTTCTTGGGTCCTCAGAAGAACGTGAAGTTCAGCAAGGTACTGATCGACAATGGCAGCAGCATCAACATTGTGTACAAAGACACACTTGAGAAGCTCGGAATGGCCGAGAACATGCTGCTACCCAACAAGACCACTTTCCACGGCATTGTGCCGGGAGTCTCTTGCAATCCGATTGGCCGAGTATGGATAGACGTGCTATTCGGTACCAGGGAGAACTGCCGCACAGAGAGCCTGCAATTCGAGGTAGTTGATCACCAGAGCCCCTATCACGCCCTACTCGGCAGGCCTACTCTGAGCAAGTTCATGGCCTCTACTCATACTGCATATCTGAAGATGAAGATCCCTGGTCCCAATGGCGTGATCACCATATCTGGTGATTACAAGAAGTCTATGAAGTGTGCCTCTGCTGGTTCTCAGTTGGCGGAATCTATGGTGATTGCTGCCGAGAAGAAGAAGATGTATGAGGTGGTGGCTATGGCGCAGTCCGTGCAAGCTGGTGCGCCTAGCATGCCGAGTTCCCAGCACGGGACGGCGTTCCAGGCATCTCAGGAGACGAAGAAGATTCAGGTCGACCCGGAGTTCCCCGACCGCGTTGCCATCATTGGCTCAGGGTTGGGGGAGAAATAGGAAATCGAGCTCATCCACTTCCTCCGTGAGAATCGGGACGTTTTCGCCTGGTCCAATGAGGATCTACCAGGTGTCCCGAGGGAGTTGGTTGAGCACTCGCTACATGTGCGTCCTGACGCCAAACCAGTGAAGCAGGCTATGCGTCGCTTCGGAGATGAGAGAAGGAAGGCCATCGGTGATCAGATCACCAAGTTGCTGATAAGCAATTTCATCATGGAGGTGCTGCATCCGGATTGACTAGCCAACCCGGTCATGGTTGAGAAGAAGAAGGAGGACCCCAAGGCCGCTACCGCATGGCGCATGTGCGTCGACTACACCGACTTGAACAAAGCCTGCCCCAAGGATCCCTTTCCGCTACCCCGCATCGATCAGGTGATCGATTCCACTGTTGGTTGTGAGCTGTTGTCTTTCATAGATGCCTACTCTGGTTTTCACCAGATAGCTCTCAACCCTGCTGATCAAATAAAGACTGCCTTCATTGCCCCGTACGGGGCTTATTGCTATCGTGTCATGTGTTTTGGGTTGCGGAATGCGGGTGCTACTTATCAGAGATGCATGCAGAAATGCTTGCATGATCAACTCGGCAAAAATGTGCAGGTGTACGTAGATGACATTTTCATCAGAACGAATAAAACACATACTCTGCTCAGTGACCTTGAGGAAACTTTTGCTAACTTGCGCAAGTATAAGATGAAGTTGAACCCGAGTAAATGCACCTTTGGCGTCCCGGCTGGCAAGCTACTCGGCTTCTTGGTATCCAGTCGGGGCATTGAGGCCAATCCTTCAAAGATAAAAGCTATTGAGAGCATGTCTTTGCCGAGATCCCTGAAGGATGTGCAAAAATTCACTGGTTGGTTGGCATCTCTGAGTCGTTTCTTGGGCAGAATGGGGGAGAAGGCCCTGCCCTTGTATCAATTGATGAAGAAAAGCGACAAGTTCGTCTGGACACCGCAAGCTGATGTGGCATTCAAAGAGCTAAAGGCAATGCTGGGTAGCGCTCCCATCTTGGCTAGTCCGCTACCCAAGGAGCCAATGCTGCTATATATTGCTGCTACCAATCGAGTGGTAAGCGTGGTGATTGTGGTGGAGCGAGAAGAGGAAGGAAAAAGTGTGCAGCGGCTAGTGTATTATCTCAGTGAGGTGCTGTCCAGCTCCAAACAGAACTACCCGCACTACCAGAAGATGACTTACGGCATATACCTAGGCGCCAAGAAGCTAAAGCACTATTTCCAAGAACACCCCATCACCGTGGTGAGTTCAGCTCCCATCTCGGATATCATGGGCAACAAGGAAGCAAGTGGCAGAGTAGCCAAGTGGGCAATCTGTCGCACCCGGACTTCTAGAGGATACTCGCCGTTCCGTTGAACAGTAGTAGATTGGATTACGGGGCTTACCGGCACCCGCGTCCTCTTCCGAGTAGGCCAACACACGTATGTGTGACAACCAACCCCTATCTGTTCAGCGTCAACGTAAACTATCCCATAGAAATCAGGATACTTCCATTGACGTACTTCAAAACATACACACATGGTACGTCAACGGCGTTTGAACAAGTGATATCACAACAGATCTCTAAGACACGAAAGATTGAAAAAAAAAGGTGCAAATAGCTCTCATTAGAGCAGAGATAGCAAATACAATCATCCAGAGGACACATGTCCCAACAATTCATCATTACATCACATCGGAAGCATTCAAAATGTCTGAGTACAGACAAGAACCAAATAGGCCTAAGAGGCCGGAAACGAACAGACAGAGCCCATCCACGAAGTCTCGGATCCTGCCCGGGTCCGCTATCTACTCGTCAGCAGTCTCGTCATACTCCACGTAGTAGCCACCATGTAGATCCTCGGAAACGTAGGTCTGCGGAAACCACAGCCCCAAAGGGGTCAGTACATAAACGTACTGGCAAGCAAGACTCACAGTTCACCAAAGTGTAACCCGTCAACACCAAGCACAGATGCTTTGGGTTCAACGGAAGAAAGGGGATATAAAAGATGCTGCAACTGGCTGCTCTAACCATCTACAGAGTTACTACCACTTCCGGCTAACAGAAAGGAGATAAGATCGCGTATCGTAACCAACCTACCAACTAACTCCAAACAAACCCATCCTGGATCTCGCCCCTTATCCAAAGAAGCAATCCGAGGATAACTCACACAGTTGGATTAATGATGGTTCAAATTATTGTGTCAATAAGCCTATTACTAGTCAAGTTGTTAATCATTGGGTGTAAGGTTGTTAATCATTAGGTTTAAGTTGTCCTGAGTACTTGTTAGCCAGTACTTTCACCAAGTAGTCCATAACCGCGGAAAACACGGCTTCTCGAGAAGATTTATCCCTGCAGGGGTGCACCAATTTGGCCGTACACGTAAGAATAACCCGCCAGATGGGAAGGCCTTTCCCACCAAGCGGGGCACTCAACACAACTCAACTCTTCTTCGCATCAAGCCCAAAGAACCTTGGGCGCACGGCTAATTGAGCCCCAAAGAAAGGGGACCCTCATAGCACTCTAAGAACGTGTCCCCCTATATGCCGACTACAAAAGTTCCACCCTGGCCTGGGCTCGCAAAAACATGCATGCGGCAAATGGAAAACACGAACTAAATGAGGCGATTTGGACGAGATGCGAATCGAATCAAATTGAGGGGGGCGCCCATACTCGCTTCCCACATGCGGTTAGTGCGCTCATCATGGATCGGTAGACAAGACCCTTTTCCTATTAGGGTCGACACTAGCAGGCCTCAAAACCACACAGGGCCTCCTGCCGGTGCCTTATCATCAAATTTATTATTAATAATAACATTAGCATGATTGATTGATTAAACATCGAGCCCCCAGAACGTAATGAAATAGTAACAGAAAGTAACGGGTAACATACTCGAGCAAAAACAACCCTAAGCATGCTAGTAAGACACGGGCTCAAACAACGGGGTTATAGGAGTGGAGGTGAGGCAATATCGGGGTTAAGGGATTCATGTGATAGGTTCGTAACAGAAACAACTATTACTAAGGCTAGAAGAATAGACAACGGAAAAGTATCGGTATCCATTGTTGAAAGGAACACGATGGTTCATGTGAGTGAATACTTGCCTGCAAACCCAGTAGCCTGGTACTGAGCTAACTCCTTAGAAGGGGTGTCGTAAGTATCGTCGGTCTCAACGTCATCGTGTATCCGGGAAGAAGCAAACAAACAACGCAGAGAGAAACAATCAATAACATGGCATAATGCACAAACATGGGATGATGCATGACCATTTAATTGATGCATCAAAATAAACTAGTTGATGTGGTAACAACATGATTAAATGGACCCTCGTGCAATTTGGATTGCATATGAAAAGCCCATGAATTATGGTTGAAACAATTGTTTTACAACTAATCAAATTGTGTAAGTGAATTAGCATGATGCATGGATGAGGAAAACAGCAAAATAACAACAATAGAACCAATTGGAAATAAGGTTTACCAATTTTGGAATTTTATTTATTAAGTTATGAAATTTTGGTTCCTTAAAGGTTTCACTCAAGCATTTGTTGTTTTCACCAATGTAAATTGTTCAAAACATATAACAAAGTTCATATTTGAAAAGAACACACAATTTTAGGTGGATTACATGTTTCACTTGTTGAAAAAGGATTTCAAATAAATTATTTATGAATTAAACAAGTTTAAGCAAGAATTAAATGAATTTAATTCAAACATGAACTTATTTGAATTTTTATTTGTGCAAAACATTGAGTGAAGTTCATATTTGAAAAGTTTATACTTTTAGGGTTGGAAAACATATTTTATATGTCCCAAAAGAATTTGTTTTGATCAAGTTATGAATTAAACAATATTAAATGATTTAAACAAGGTTTAAATCATTTAACCAATTTCAACTATTCAAAACATGAAACAAATTTTATATTTGGATTTTGCATGGAAAACATATTTTATTTGTTGAAATTGGATTTAAAATGAGCAAGTTATTATTTGGGCAATTTTCAATGCAATAATTAAGAAACAGTTATTTTCAGCAATTTAAATTATTCAAAACAGCAAACAAAATTTATATTTGGAAAGTACATGAAAAGTTGATTGGAAAACAAATTTAGTTTGTTGAATTTGGAATTTTTATGCCCAAGTTATGAATTTTGCAAAATTAAGTGAATTAAGCAAGTTTTTAAATATTTCACCAATTTAAAATATTCAAAACAGTAAACAAATTTTATATTTGGATAGAGCATTCAATTTGGGACAGAAAACATATTTAAAAAGTTAAAATTGGAGTTAAGATGAATTAATTATGCATTTTACAAGATTTGGTGCAAATCTGCCATTTTTAATTCACTAGGGGCTTAGAAAAATAAATTACAGGGACTAGAATTAAATATACAGGGACTTGGTTGTGATTATCATGTTTCTGTATCTAAAAAAATGAAGTAAAAAGGTTTGGTTTTTATTGCGCAGGTGGGGGATCGAACCCCTGCCCTCCTTCCTGCGCACAAGAGAACAACCAGATGGGCTAGTGCTGTGTTGGTGATAGGAAGGGGGTCGGAGGGTGTTTAAGGTTCAGAACCTGACCCCCGAACAAATCGAAAAAAAGGAAGCAGAAAAACAGGGTGCTGGGACTCGAACCTACGAGCGCTTGGGCGCGCGCAGCGGCCACTGCCACTGCGGTAGCTGTCGACTTGTTGACAGAGAGGGAATCGGGGAAGGTTAAGGTCTACCTCGCCGTTGTTTTTTTTTCTGAAACCGAAACTGAACACGGACAGACCGCCGGCGAGGAAGCGATCGATGCTGGTTGATGCGTGCGGTGCTCGTGGGGGCGCCGTGTGGGTGGCGGTGTGGGGTGCTGTGGCGAAGGGGAGGGAGGAGAGTGAGAGGGCAGCGGTCGAGGGGCAAGCGGGCTCACCCGAGGACTCGAAGCAGGCGGAGGTCGGGGCGGACAGGTGCAGCGGCAGGGCGCGGCCGGCGGCGAGTCCTGCACGGCGGCGGTGCTCCGGTGCCCCTCGGGGGCAACCGAGGGCACGACGAGGGAGAGGGAACCCCCAGGGTTCTATTCCCACGTCCAAAACGGCCGGAGGGCGACCACAACTCCGATGATCGCCGGAGGGAGAGGGGCTCGGTGGAATGGTACAGGTTCAGTAGCTGTAAGGATTCAGAGGGAGAGCAGAGAGAAGAGGTGGAAGGAAAGGGAATGGAGGCGGGGGGAAGAGAGAAGGAGGGAGAAGGAGAGTTGGGGGGAACCCTAGGGCAGGAGCTGGCCTTAAGGAGGGGGAGGAGGTGGTCATCACCGTTGCCTGCACCTCCCCTGCTACGTGGTGCTCTGGATGGGGCGCCGTACAGAGGAGGAAGACACGCTCGAAGGGGTATCGGGCCTAAGGGGGAAAGAAGTGGTGGGCTGAGGGGAAGTGGGTTGGGCTGCTGGTTGCTCTCCCTCTCCCTCTTGTTAGCTTTATTATTTTTCTTTGTTTCTTTTTTTTTGCTGATTTGGAATAGGAAGAGAAGGAGGGGTTTTGGGTTAGGAAAAAGTTTAGGAAAAATTTGTTTTAGTTAGTTAAGTTAGCAGCAACCACTTGCCAACATTTGGTTTGCCAAAAATTCAAATCATATTGTTATTGTGGTAATTGATTGAATTTGTGATTAATTGATTATTGAAAACAATATTTTAAATAGGGTGAACCCTATTGATTAAATAGAACAAATAATTAGGGTTATTTTGTTGGTTTTCATAAGTTGAAATTGGGTACTGTTTGAATGTTTTTGATTTGAATTTGGAATAACAATTGAATTAAGTTTGGATTAATTAAATTATTAAAAGCCATAATTTCAAATAGTTGAACCTTAGGGATTTAATGGAAACAATTGATTGAATGGTTTTGCAATTTTCATAACTTTCAAAAGGGTTGTTGTTTTGGAGTTTAATTGAATTTGAAAAGGGTTTGGTTATTGGATGCATTTTTATAGAAACAAAACAACAATTTTGAAATCACACTTTAATGGAAACAAATGATTATTTTATTTTGAATAATCTTTTGGAAATTGTAACATCACAAGGATGAAACAAAAGGTTTGAATTTTGGGTTTGAAATTCAAATAGAAAACAAATGAAAACAGTTGGAAAACAAAAGGAAAACAAGCAAAACAAATGCAATGAACATGATGCCATGATGCAAAACATAAAATAACAGATAGCAAACATTCTAATGGCTAATTTTTCATACTTGGGATGTTACAAAACGCCCCCCCTTGAAGGAATCGCGCCCCGAGATTCCTACTGAGAAAAGAAAAGGTCCGGATACTTCTTGGGAAGATCCTCTTGAGCTGTGACACGTGAAACACATCGTGCACCTTGGATAGTTTTTCTGGAAGTTCAAGATGACAGGCAATCCTGGCAACTCTTCTGGAAGACGTCGGGGAATTTGCAAACCGCCGGAACATTTTCAAGTAAAAGGAGAGGTTTTGTATCGAGGGTGTATAGCTGGATAGAACTTGATTCATTTGGAGAATAGACTATCTGGAATGTGGTGCTTCAGGAATGCTTCCTCGAAACAACCCCAGGTGATAGGAATGCCAGCTCTCATATCCTGGTAGTTTTCGAAACAACAACAACCTTTCTGGCCAGATAGACTTGATATTTGGGAAGTTTTGATTAGACGCCGGTAGAAGAACTGAAATGGAAAATAACAACAAGATTTCAACGCACGAAAAGGATGTTGAGAAGAACAGGATATCAACATCGGGGAAAACGAGAACAAAACACTCCTGAGGTACTACGGAAAACCCATCTGGGCTTCTAAAGGATCATTATCTACTGCTTAAGGAATAGAGGATTTGCTTCCGGGGCTTACACGCCTCCGTTCTCAATCATGAGTAGGCAACATGATAAATCATGTCACAACCACCTCCATTCCTATGGTCTAGTAGATATAACCATCCTAGAGAAACCAGGATTCGTGAAATCCTAACTTGAAAGTTTAGATGAGAAGGGAAAACAACGTTACACTTCCTTACCAGAAAAGGGAGGGTGGGTGGGGAAAGAAGAAAAAGAACAGAATTCCTACTCTCACGTTTCATTTTTCCTATATAGCTACAAAATAGTTTCTAGACTCAACTGCGACCAGTAAAAAGGGATCCTACAGGCAGACAGGCTCTGATACCATTTGTCGCACCCGGACTTCTAGAGGATACTCGCCGTTCCGTTGAACAGTAGTAGATTGGATTACGGGGCTTACCGGCACCCGCGTCCTCTTACGAGTAGGCCAACACACGTATGTGTGACAACCAACCCCTATCTGTTCAGCGTCGACGTAAACTATCCCATAGAAATCAGGATACTTCCATTGACGTACTTCAAAACATACACACATGGTACGTCAACGGCGTTTGAACAAGTGATATCACAACAGATCTCTAAGACACAAAAGATTGAAAAAAAAAGGTGCAAATAGCTCTCATTAGAGCAGAGATAGCAAATACAATCATCCAGAGGACACATGTCCCAACAATTCATCATTACATCACAGCGGAAGCATTCAAAATGTCTGAGTATAGACAAGAACCAAATAGGCCTAAGAGGTCGGAAACGAACAGACGGAGCCCATCCACGAAGTCTCGGATCCTGCCCGGGTCCGCTATCTACTCGTCAGCAGTCTCGTCATACTCCACGTAGGAGCCACCATGTAGATCCTCGGAAACGTAGGTCTGCGGAAACCACAGCCCCAAAGGGGTCAGTACATAAACGTACTGGCAAGCAAGACTCACAGTTCACCAAAGTGTAACCCGTCAACACCAAGCACAGATGCTTTGGGTTCAACGGAATAAAGGGGATATAAAAGATGCTGCAACTGGCTGCTCTAACCATCTACAGAGTTACTACCACTTCCGGCTAACAAAAAGGAGATAAGATCGCGTATCGTAACCAACCTACCAACTAACTCCAAACAAACCCATCCTGGATCTCGCCCCTTATCCAAAGAAGAAATCCGAGGATAACTCACACAGTTGGATTAATGATGGTTCAAATTATTGTGTCAATAAGCCTATTACTAGTCAAGTTGTTAATCATTGGGTGTAAGGTTGTTAATCATTAGGTTTAAGTTGTCCTGAGTACTTGTTAGCCAGTACTTTCACCAAGTAGTCCATAACCGCGGAAAACACGGCTTCTCGAGAAGATTTATCCCTGCAGGGGTGCACCAATTTGGCCGTACACGTAAGAATAACCCGCCAGATGGGAAGGCCTTTCCCACCAAGCGGGGCACTCAACACAACTCAACTCTTCTTCGCATCAAGCCCAAAGAACCTTGGGCGCACGGCTAATTGAGCCCCAAAGAAAGGGGACCCTCATAGCACTCTAAGAACGTGTCCCCCTATATGCCGACTACAAAAGTTCCACCCTGGCCTGGGCTCGCAAAAACATGCATGCGGCAAATGGAAAACACGAACTAAATGAGGCGATTTGGACGAGATGCGAATCGAATCAAATTGAGGGGGGCGCCCATACTCGCTTCCCACATGCGGTTAGTGCGCTCATCATGGATCGGTAGACAAGACCCTTTTCCTATTAGGGTCGACACTAGCAGGCCTCAAAACCACACAGGGCCTCCTGCCGGTGCCTTATCATCAAATTTATTATTAATAATAACATTAGCATGATTGATTGATTAAACATCGAGCCCCCAGAACGTAATGAAATAGTAACAGAAAGTAACGGGTAACATACTCGAGCAAAAACAACCCTAAGCATGCTAGTAAGACACGGGCTCAAACAACGGGGTTATAGGAGTGGAGGTGAGGCAATATCGGGGTTAAGGGATTCATGTGATAGGTTCGTAACAGAAACAACTATTACTAAGGCTAGAAGAATAGACAACGGAAAAGTATCGGTATCCATTGTTGAAAGGAACACGATGGTTCATGTGAGTGAATACTTGCCTGCAAACCCAGTAGCCTGGTACTGAGCTAACTCCTCAGAAGGGGTGTCGTAAGTATCGTCGGTCTCAACATCGTCGTGTATCCGGGAAGAAGCAAACAAACAACGCAGAGAGAAACAATCAATAACATGGCATAATGCACAAACATGGGATGATGCATGACCATTTAATTGATGCATCAAAATAAACTAGTTGATGTGGTAACAACATGATTAAATGGACCCTCATGCAATTTGGATTGCATATGAAAAGCCCATGAATTATGGTTGAAACAATTGTTTTACAACTAATCAAATTGTGTAAGTGAATTAGCATGATGCATGGATGAGGAAAACAGCAAAATAACAACAATAGAACCAATTGGAAATAAGGTTTACCAATTTTGGAATTTTATTTATTAAGTTATGAAATTTTGGTTCCTTAAAGGTGTCACTCAAGCATTTGTTGTTTTCACCAATGTAAATTGTTCAAAACAGATAACAAAGTTCATATTTGAAAAGAACACACAATTTTAGGTGGATTACATGTTTCACTTGTTGAAAAAGGATTTCAAATAAATTATTTATGAATTAAACAAGTTTAAGCAAGAATTAAATGAATTTAATTCAAACATGAACTTATTTGAATTTTTATTTGTGCAAAACATTGAGTGAAGTTCATATTTGAAAAGTTTATACTTTTAGGGTTGGAAAACATATTTTCTATGTCCCAAAAGAATTTGTTTTGATCAAGTTATGAATTTGACAATATTAAATGATTTAAACAAGGTTTAAATCATTTAACCAATTTTAACTATTCAAAACATGAAACAAATTTTATATTTGGATTTTGCATGGAAAACATATTTTATTTGTTGAAATTGGATTTAAAATGAGCAAGTTATTATTTTGGCAATTTTAAATGCAATAATTAAGAAACAGTTGTTTTCAGCAATTTAAATTATTCAAAACAGCAAACAAAATTTATATTTGGAAAGTACATGAAAAGTTGATTGGAAAACATATTTAGTTTGTTGAATTTGGAATTTTTATGCCCAAGTTATGAATTTTGCAAAATTAAGTGAATTAAGCAAGTTTTTAAATATTTCACCAATTTAAAATATTCAAAACAGTAAACAAATTTTATATTTGGATAGAGCATTCAATTTGGGACAGAAAACATATTTAAAAAGTTAAAATTGGTGTTAAGATGAATTAATTATGCATTTTACAAGATTTGGTGCAAATCTGCCATTTTTAATTCACTAGGGGCTTAGAAAAATAAATTACAGGGACTAGAATTAAATAAACAGGGACTTGGTTGTGATTATCATGTTTCTGTATCTAAACAAAATGAAGTAAAAAGGTTTGGTTTTTATTGCGCAGGTGGGGGATCGAACCCCTGCCCTCCTTCCTGCGCACAAGAGAACAACCAGATGGGCTAGTGCTGTGTTGGTGATAGGAAGGGGGTCAGAGGGTGTTTAAGGTTCAGAACCCGACCCCCAAACAAATCGAAAAAAAGGAAGCAGAAAAACAGGGTGCTGGGACTCGAACCCACGAGCGCTTGGGCGCACGCAGCGGCCACTGCCACTGCGGTAGCTGTCGACTTGTTGACAGAGAGGGAATCGGGGAAGGTTAAGGTCTACCTCGCCGTTGTTTTTTTTTCTGAAACCGAAACTGAACACGGAGAGACCGCCGGCGAGGAAGCGATCGATGCTGGTTGCTGCGTGCGGTGCTCGTGGGGGCGCCGTGTGGGTGGCGGTGTGGGGTGTTGTGGCGGAGGGGAGGGAGGAGAGTGAGAGGGCAGCGGTCGAGGGGCAAGCGGGCTCACCCGAGGGCTCGAAGCAGGAGGAGGTCGGGGCGGACAGGTGCAGCGGCAGGGCGCGGCCGGCGGCGAGTCCTGCACGGCGGCGGCGCTCCGGTGCCCCTCGGGGGCAACCGAGGGCACGGCGAGGGAGAGGGAACCCCCAGGGTTCCATTCCCACGTCCAAAACGGCCGGAGGGCGACCACAACTCCGATGATCGCCGGAGGGAGAGGGTCTCGGTGGAGTGGTACAGGTTTAGTAGCTGTAAGGATTCAGGGGGAGAGCAGAGAGAAGAGGTGGAAGGAAAGGGAATGGAGGCGGGGGGAAGAGAGAAGGAGGGAGAAGGAGAGTTGGGGGGAACCCTAGGGCAGGAGCTGGCCTTAAGGAGGGGGAGGAGGTGGTCATCACCGTTGCCTGCACCTCCCCTGCTACGTGGTGCTCTGGATGGGGCGCCGTACAGAGGAGGAAGACACGCTCGAAGGGGTATCGGGCCTAAGGGGGAAAGAAGTGGTGGGCTGAGGGGAAGTGGGTTGGGCTGCTGGTTGCTCTCCCTCTCCCTCTTGTTAGCTTTATTATTTTTCTTTGTTTCTTTTTTTTTGCTGATTTGGAATAGGAAGAGAAGGAGGGGTTTTGGGTTAGGAAAAAGTTTAGGAAAAATTTGTTTTAGTTAGTTAAGTTAGCAGCAACCACTTGCCAACATTTGGTTTGCCAAAAATTCAAATCATATTGTTATTGTGGTAATTGATTGAATTTGTGATTAATTGATTATTGAAAACAATATTTTAAATAGGGTGAACCCTATTGATTAAATAGAACAAATAATTAGGGTTATTTTGTTGGTTTTCATAAGTTGAAATTGGGTACTGTTTGAATGTTTTTGATTTGAATTTGAAATAACAATTGAATTAAGTTTGGATTAATTAAATTATTAAAAGCCATAATTTCAAATAGTTGAACCTTAGGGATTTAATGGAAACAATTGATTGAATGGTTTTGCAATTTTCATAACTTTGAAAAGGGTTGTTGTTTTGGAAATTAATTGAATTTGAAAAGGGTTTGGTTATTGGATGCATTTTTATAGAAACAAAACAACAGTTTTGAAATCACACTTTAATGGAAACAAATGATTGTTTTATTTTGAATAATCTTTTGGAAATTGTAACATCACAAGGATGAAACAAAAGGTTTGAATTTTGGGTTTGAAATTCAAATAGAAAACAAAGGAAAACAAATGAAAACAGTTGGAAAACAAATGAAAACAGAGGAAAACAAAAGGAAAACAAGCAAAACAAATGCAATGAACATGATGCCTTATGCAAAACATAAAATAACAGATAGCAAACATTCTAATGGCTAATTTTTCATACTTTGGATGTTACACAATCGAGCTAGCCGCGTACACTCCCGCGTATGCGAGAAGAGAAGCCATCAAGTCTCAAATCCTGGCGGAATTTCTTGTGGATTGGGCTGAGGTGCAGTATGAGCCTCCTACTCCGGTATCCAACTACTGGAAGATGCACTTTGATGGCTCCAAAATGAAGGAAGGTCTTAGCGCTGGCGTAGTGCTTACGTCACCCAAGCGAGATCAACTCAAATATGTGCTGCAAATCCACTTCAAGGCATCCAACAATGTAGCAGAGTACGAGGCCGTGGTGCATGGCTTGAAGGTAGCCAAGGAAGTGGGTGTGCAGCGCATCATATGCTATGGCGACTCAGATCTGGTTGTGCAGCAGGTTTCTGGCACTTGGGATACTCTGGATGCCAACATGGCGTCATACCGTTTCCTGGTCCAAACCATGACGGGATTCTTTGAAGGCTGCGAGTTCCAACACATACACCGAGCAGAGAACGAGGCAGCTGATGAGCTGTCCAAGTTGGGGTCTTCTCGGCAGTACATCCCGGTTGGGATTGCCTTGGAGCATTTGATAAAGCCATCCATCAAGCCATCCCCCAACTCGGAGTCCATTTTCGTTCCTTCTCTGCCTAATGAAGAAGCAGTTCCAATGGAGATTGACTGGGAAGGTGCAAAAGAGGACCCGGGGACTGCAGTCTCCATCCCGGGGACTGGCGCCTGCAACCCGGGGACTGCCCCTCCCTACTCGGGGACTGCCCCTCCTTACTCGGGGACTGCCGCTCCTTACTCGGGGACTGCCCCTCTCAGCTCGGGGACTGTCGCATTCCTTGAAGAAGTCCTTGCAAACCGTTCGGGGCTGCAGAGAGTCAACCCCAACTCAGAAAAAGAGACAGTGGTGGCCGTTCCAATGGAAGTGGACGAACCAGTGTTCCCCGCACGGGAAACACCGAGTTGGGCTATGCCCATACTATCCTTTCTAAAGGACGGCACCCTCCCAGACGATGAGGTTACCGCAAGGCAGATTCAGAGAAGATCCAAGGGCTACACCATCTTTAGAGAAGTGCTGCATAAAGAAGTCCCACTGGCGTGCTGCAACGCTGTGTGGAACCAGAAGAAGGAGAAGTGATTCTGGTGGAAATACATCAAGGAGAATGCGGGCATCACGCCTCCTCTCGGGCTCTCGTCAAGAAGGCTTTTCGGCATGGCTTTTTCTGGCTCACGGCTTTGAAGCAAGCTGAAGATATCGTGAGGAAGTGCAACGGCTGCCAGAGATTCGCAAGTAAGATCCACATGCCTTCTTCCGAGTTGAAAACGATTCCCATTACTTGGCCATTTGCTGTTTGGTGTCTGGATATGGTTGGTCCCTTCAAGCCGGCTAGAGGCAACATGACTCACATCTTGTTCATGGTTGATAAGTTCACCAAGTGGATTGAAGCGAAGCCTATTCGGAAATATGATGGAGCCACTGCTGTGAGTTTCCTGAAGGACGTGATCGTGAGATACGGCTACCCGCACAGCATCATCACGGATAACGGCACGAATTTTGCTGAGGGTGCCATGGTGAGATTTTGCAGAGATAAGCACATCCGACTAGATGTCGCGTCTGTCGCGCATCCCGCCTCCAATGGGCAGGTGGAAAGAGCAAATGGCATGGTGCTTGCAGACATAAAGCCAAGGCTGATTGGGCCACTGCTGAAAACACCAGGGTGTTGGTTAGACGAGTTGCCAGCGGTGTTGTGGAGTCTAAGGACTACCCCTAACCGGTCAACCGGCTACACACCATTCTTCTTGGTTTACGGGGCTGAGGCCGTGTTGCCAATCGACCTAGAGCATGACTCCCCCCGAGTAACCCTCTACACTAAGGCGGAGGCGAGAGAAGCTCGAGAAGATGACGTTGACCTGCTAGAAGAAGCAAGAGAGCTTACTCTGTCACGTTCAGCTGTTTACCAGCAAAACTTGAGGCGTTATCATAGCCGGAAAGTGAACCCAAGGGTTTTCCGAGAAGGAGACATGGTGCTTAGGCTCGTGCAGCGCACAGCCGGGATGCCCAAGCTATCTCCTCCATGGGAAGGGCCGTTCATTGTGAGCAAGGCTCTACACAATGATGCCTATTACCTTGTTGACGCACAGCCATCCCAGAAGAACAGGCCGGATAGAGCTGGAGAGGAATCTAAGCGCCCCTGGAATGTAGCTCTACTCCGTCGCTTTCATTCGTGAGCAACAATGTGTATGTGCTCTCTTATCCGAGTTAAACATCTACTATGCAATCTGAAATTGAACTCGGGGACTGCCCTCGTCCAAATTGTTCCTTGTGTTTACTCTGCTTTATTTTGTCTACTCGGTTGAAACACTTAGAATTTCAAAAGCATGAAAAGTAGTGTGTTTAAACTCACCGGACACTCTGCGACTCTGCTGCTGTCAGCAACCCGGCTTCATGGCAAGCCAGAGAACAAGCCAACGAGTCAATGAACACATGAAAAATTGCAAAGGAAAGGAAGCGTGTGGCAACCGAGTGGAGTGTTCTTTGCTACCTGTCTGTTAACTTTCTTCGGCTAAGTGGTGGGTAGCGTTACTATGACTGTTTCTAAGTGGCTAAGTATTTGAAACTCCAACTTTGAACTCTTGTGACTCGAATACCAAAAAAGCAACAAGTTGCAGGTAAGAGCTGAGATAAAAAGGAAGAGTGGATGAAAAATGCAACTCGGGGACTCACATGATAACGCAACCCGGCATCAAGCCAAAGCTGCTCAAATTACTAAGTATAAAACATCAAAGTGGAATAAAAACTGAGTAGCAACGGGAAAGATAAATTGTTTGATACATATGCGCCGGCATCCCGGGTATCTGATAAAAGCTTTAAAGCATGAGTGTTTCAGGAGGTAACTAGTTCGAGGAAGCGGTGATGTTCTTCAAGTTGGCATTGGTGGCGTCCGCTTCGGGGTTGGCAGCAGCTTGATCGGAGGTGGCGGTGGCCACCGAGATGGGGTCCATACCGGATGTAGAAGCATTGGACTGAGTGCAGGGTAGCGCCGCGTCACCGAGTGCCGCACCAGAAGATGAGCCCAGCTCGGGAGCCGCACCCTGGGTGGTGTCCTAGCTCTCGGTTTCCTCGTCGCCACCCGCGTCAGCCTTGCCCTTCCCCTTCTCGGCACCGGTGTCTTCAAAGCAGCCCAAGTCTTCTGACTCGGTGTCCTCGTCGTCATCTTCATCCTCACCCTCGATTTCCGCCTCGGTGTCAGGCTCGGTGAGGCCGTCGACGAAGACCGCGGTATCCGCGTAGGAGGCGATCTCGTACGCGACTGCCTGGCGGCGAGTCACGCACTCGGGATCTTTCTCCCACTTCGAGTCCCGGCGCATCTCGAGGAGCAGCATGTCGGCGCCTGCCTGAGCTCCGGATGCTCGCCATTTCTTCAACTCGGCTTTGACACCGTTGAGCTTCTCGGCGAGTGTGCGGATGGTCTTCGGCACAGGGTCTTGGGGCCAGAACAAGGCATGAAGCTTGAAGGCGGTGGATGCCAAGTCGGTGCCCAAGCCCCTAAGACGTTGGACCTGTCCCTGCACGTTCGTGAAACTATCCTCGATCGAAGCCTTGGTGTCCATGGGCAGTCCCTTCTCAGTTCGAATTTCTTGTGCCTTAGACAGGGCAGGTTTGCAAGACGAGTAGAGGTCGGGGAAGATTTCTGAAAATGCTATCAGAAAGGATTAGAAACGGAGGCAGAGAAAAGATACAAATCAAGCCACAGAGAAGAAGAAGGAAACAGGAAGGCGCAGAGAAGCGAGAACTTAATTACTGTTCAGGTCGCAGAGTAGCGATTGCAGCTTCCTCTTCCATGCCTCCTCATCAGCAACGTGCTTCTCTTCAACCTTGCAGAACTCGGATAGCTGGTTCATGAGGTCCACATTGCTCTTTTTCAGCACCTCGTTTTCCAGCTCGAGGGCCCTCTCCTAGGCATTGGCTGCCGCCTTAATTTTGTCCTTCTCGGCGGCCTAGTCTATGGCATCCTGAAGGGCAGCCCTTAATTGGACCTGCAACGGTTCCAACTCGGTGACATGTTTGTCCTTGAGCTCGGTTGCTTGGCTCTCCAGCTGCTGCTTCACCTCTGCGGGCTTTAGGCAGTCGAGATGCTCTTCACGGAACTTCTTGTACTCTTCTGCGGACAGAAACAACACGATAAGCAGAGTAGCCAAGAGAAAGGAGTAAAACAACTGAGAGGACGGCAACTCACCTTCAAGCTCCTTGATCTTGCTTTCAGCAGAAGCAACAAAGACATGGCAATGTTTGTGCTCCTCTGCCATCGCCTGAAATTTGCCTGCAGAGTAGAAGGAGTTAGAGCAAAAAGCAAATACGGGCGTAAACACAAAACGCATTAACCGAATAGCTAGAAGCTTACTCTCGAGATCCGATAGTTGGAGGGCGCGGTCCAGGGCAGCTTGCTCCGTCTCAGCATCAGTTTTGCGTTCTGCTTCCAGGCCCTCAAGGCGCCTCTTGGCGATGTAGTGATTCCAGAGCAGCCACCGGTAAAGGGTTGTCCGCTTCAAGAGGCTATTCTGTGAAGAAGAAAGAAAAGGTGTTAGAAAGTGTTTTGAAGATTTGATCCGAGAAGACGGCAACTCGGTTGAGTACCCGTCTACTCGGCCCGAATCTCGGGGACTGGGTAGCGGATAAGGAGAAAATGAAGGACAGAAAGGAAGAAAAGTACAGAAGAGAAGAAAGGTTGCAACTCGGAACAAGCAAACGGCACTTACAGCATAGGTCTGTTCGAGGTCCTCGGCAGCTTTGCGGTGGACATACATCTTCGCGGCCAGCGTGCTGGTGGTGGACGAGATGGTCATGGGATTGTAGCCCATGTCCGCCTTGTTCCAATCAGTGCGCCAGTGGTCCAGCGGGCCCAAGGCCAGGCCATTCCAGGTCTTGTTGCCAAGGACCTCGCTATTCCACTCAGCTTCGATGAAGCCTACCCGGTCGATCATCTGCTCGAGCCCCTCGGACACCACCTCAGTCTCTTGGACCTCGCGCGAGTAGATCGAAAGGGCCTTATTCTTACTCGGCAACTTGGAGTCCACCGGCGTGGCCTGATTGCCCTTCGTAATGGCGAGCCGCTGCTCGGTTTTGTTTAGATTGATGCCATATTGCTTGCCCATCTGCACCATGTAGGGCAGGTAGCTAGGCGATTCTTGAGCGCTTGATCCCGCGGCTGCGCCTGTAGAGTTGCCAGAAGCGCCAATGGTGAGCTGCCCAGTCTTCGCGGCAGGCTTCACGGGTAGTTTCGGTGGCGGCATCTTGGCAGCATCCAGCGCAGCATTGCGCGATGGGTTCTTGTGGACTGGAGCATCAGGGTGGATGGCCTTTTGCCATCGCCATCTATCTTCTTAGCGCCCTGCTTGGAAGGAGGGCTCGGTGCAGTCTTGGTCTTCTTCGCGGGCTGCGGAGAGCTTGGTGCAGTGGGTGGAGCAGCCCGCTGGGTAGGCGGCACAAGAGGCTGGCTACCCGGCGCAGCGTCCGGCTGCGCTTGGCTCTGCGGGTTCTGCTCCACTGTGGTCGTCTCAACCCGCTGCTCGGCAGTGGGATCTTGCAGTACATCTTCTGTTACTTCTACCCGCGGCTGGGCCGCGGGGTCATCTTGGACAGCAGCCTCAGCTTCCGGCTGCTCCTGGTTCTCTTCCTGCCGCTCAAGGGCGGCACGGCCTTGGTACTCGGCGTCTTGTTCAGTGTTCTCCCCAGCTGTGGTGGCTGGAGGAGAAGAGGGGGTCTCATCTTGAGCAGCACCCTGCGCACTTGATTCTGCGCGGCCCTGCTGCTCCTGGTCCATGTCTTGGACACCAGCGCCAGTGTCCTTGGCGTTGGTGCCCTCTTCGTCTTCCTTCACGGGAGAGGGCGCACGCGTCCTATCCCGTGCTGCTGGCTCATCCTCGTCCTCATCAAGATCAATGAGCGAATCGAGGTCAATAGCTGATCTTTTCTTGGAGGCGGCAGGAGCCGCATTTGCATCGGCGTTCAAAGGATCGCTGAAGAGAAAGAGAAGTTCAGAAAAGGAGGAGGGGAAGAAGAACACCAAGAAGCAATAACAAGATGTAAATTAGAGGAAAGCTACTTACCCTTTGCGGGTAGGGAGTGGCCTTCTGGTGGAAACCTTCTTCACTTTCTCGGGCTTCTTGGCCTTCTTGGCCGCAGGCTCTTGGGCACCGCTACCCGCCCTCTTACGAGTGCTAGGAGCAGCCACCGCAACCGGATCAACGTCGAGGACGTCCTCATCCTCCGCATCCGCATCAGCGTCGTCTGCAGAATAGAAGAGAAGAGACGGTTGAGAAGCGGAAAGAAAAGTTAGATTGTGCTACCCGCAACTACAGAAGCGAGCTCAGTCACCCTCTTCATCGTCCTCGGACCAATCCCGAATGGACGCATCAACGTGATGCTTACCCGGCTGTTCGGCGTGAGGGATACAGAGGGTATCCTGGGTATCATGAGCAGTCTCGTCGTCTTCCTTTCGGTCTTCGCTCCAATTGGCCTTAAAGCGCTCCTCGCTTTCATCAAGCTGGCGGTCGATGTGCTGGAAAGGAAGGCAGACAATACAAGTTAGTTGAGCAGAAGGCCAAGGGATCCTACCCGGTACGGGATGCAAATACAAAGCATATTTGGCTAAGGTGCTTTACTCGACATGGCGTGCAAACACAAAGCACATAAAGCCTAGCAGATACTAGTAAGTGCGCTACTCGACATGGCGTGCGAACACAAAGCACATAAAGCCTAGCGGATACTAGTAAGTGCGCTACTCGACATGGCGTGCCAACACAAAGCACATAAAGCCTAGCGGATACTAGCAAGTGCTCTACTCGGCATGGCGTGCAAACACGAAGCACATAAGGCCCAGGAGATACTAGTAAGTGTTTCTACTCGGCGCAGCGTGCGAAGACTAAGCACAGTAAGCTGGAATGCCACCTACTCGATATCATCATGCAAAGATAAAGCATAAAGTGCTAACCTGTTCGATTGGCTTCGCACGGCTATATGGCACAAAGCCGTATTGCCAGTTGTCGCCGAGGCCGGTGCTCATGATGGAGTGCGCCCAGACGGCCACCTCCGCGTTGCTCAACTCGAATGTGGTGGTCCTGGTGCAGTCTCTGTTGCCTCCCATGTAGCACATGAGATGCGTACGGCGCTGCAGCGGGAGCACTCGCCGAGAAATCCAGCAAGCGATAGGATCGTCGCTCTTGAGCCCCAGCTCCATCAGCTCGGCGAGGCGCTTGTTGATCTGGGAGATAGCGCCTTGCAGCGGTGGCTTGTATCCCCAATTCTGCTGAGTGGGCGCCGTGTTCGTCCACTTGGGGAGATTGATGCGATCCACGATTGGCGCTCCTTCTTCATCAGGAACATTCTTCACGTAGAAGAAAGACCGCTGCCACTTGCGCACCGAATCAAGCCCCTTGATGCGCGGGTGGTTGGTGGAGCTGCGCTGCAGCATCATCGCACTCCCGGTCTTCGTCATGGCGCGGGAGCTCTCCGTGCTTCCCGGCTTGGGCAAGCTCTACTTCCGGAAGTAGAAGTAGCGCGCCCAGGTGTGCACCGTAGGGCGCACACCCAAGAACGCCTCGCACACCACGGCGTGGTGTGCGAGCATCACCATCACGTTGGGCGGCAGGTGGTGCGGTTGGAGCCCGAAGTGGTTGAGGAAGGACCGGAAGAAATCGGAGACGGGTAGCCCGAATCCTCGCTTGAAATGAGCGAGGAAGACGACGAACTCGTCCGCTTCCGGTGTGGGAACGAGCTCGCCGTCCGGTTGCCGGCAGCGCACGCCGGGAGGAACGCGGCGGGTGTTTACCAGCCACTGGCAATCCTCCAGCATAACCTCGGATCCAGCCCATCCGGCGCGGGCGTCATCGTCGCAGGCCATCGAGAAGAGAGATTTGGTGGAGATTCGTGGAAACTTGGTGGAAATTGCTAGCCTTCCGGCATCGCAGGGAGCAGCGGCGCGGCGAGATGCGTGGCGGCGGAGCGCTCTATGGCGGAGATGCGAAGAGGCAGGAAGTGAATGAGACCAGGAAGGGGAAAGAGGAGTTACCGAGGGGGTATTTATCCCTCCCCTCGGAGTGCCGTTACAGGCGGAGTTAGTGGGATCAGTTATGCACGGAGATCGTGCGACGTGGGGTGTGGGCTGCTTAGAAACGCACACAGCACAGGTGGCGCGCGTAACGGCCGCAATTGATCCCACGCCGAGATCGTGGGTAATAACTGCACTTGATGGGACCTAACGGGCCGGTGGGCCCAGGTCTCGATGATGGGCGCGTGGCCTGTCATATCCCGGGCACCGAGGCGTCGGGGGTGCGAGAACGTGACACGTGCCCAGTTGCAGTGCGGAAAGGTGGATTTGCTCTGCCACACAGAGATTCTGTTCAAAATTCCACAAAGTCATTTTACTCGGCGACAGAGAAGAGAATTGGTCCTATTCGGAAGAGGAGAGACTCGAGCCAGAATTGAGGGCTACTCGGAGGTTTTACTCAGCATCACAAGGCTCGAAGACAAGATTGGTTTTTAAGCTGGCAGGGCCCAGTGAACAAGTTCGCAGGACTCTACCAGCTTCGGGGACTAATGTTGGGGGTTTACCCCCGAGTAGGGTAAAGGCAAGTGCTAAGGGCAAGATCAGAAGAGACGTTTGGCAGAGTAGCTGGCTACCCGGTCGACTGCTATTCGGCCATACGCACTGATGGCCAGGAGAAAGAATCAAGGAAGTTATCCTCCTCCGAGTAGAGGAAGTGGTCCGAGTAGAAATGGCGGTTTCCTACTCGGGCCAGAAGTCAAAGGAGCCGTTCTGACACAGGATCCCGCGTATCCTGGGTCCGTACTGGAGCACTGTTCATCTGCAGAGCGCGTGCTTATCCACGCCAGGGTGTCAGCAGGGCGTCGCAGGTTAGGGGGGCCTACCCTGTGACGGTGGCAGTGATAAGAGATCAGCTTCTTGGTTTTGCACAACGACTTTCCACACCAGACAAACCAGGAAGCCAAAGGTGTCAGCGGGAAGCTGGAAGTGTGTAGTGTGCACACTATGTCGACATTTGTTTGTATTTTCCCCCTTTGGCTGTATCCGGCTGGGCACCAGTATATAAGGTGCCCTGCCCCCTCCAGCGCGAGGGATCCAGAACCGGTTCACATGCTAGACCTAGATCTTCATCTAGAGAGAAGGGTGGCTACCCGGCTATAGGCCAAACTATACTGTGGCTACTCGGTGAGACACAAATATAAAGAGAGAAAGGCAGGAGTAGGGGTTTTACCTCCACACGAGGGCCCTGAACCTGGGTAGATCTTGTTGTTTGCAGTGCTAGATTCATCCCTCACGCGGCTACTCCACTAGTAGGAAACTGGCTTTCTCTGGAAGGCTTTCTGTGGCGCACCAGAGTGTGGTGCGCCATAGAAATTTAGTTTTGTGGCGCACGTCAAAATATGCGCCACAGAAATATTGTATTCTGTGGCGCACGGAGGAAGGGTGCACCACAGAAACTGGATGGGGCCCGCCTCAACCATTGCAGGCAAGCATTTCTGTGGCGCACGTAATCTGGTGCGCCACAGAAATAGGGAATTCTATGGCGCACGGGCATTGGTGCGCCACAGAATCCAACATTTCTGTGGCGCACCAACCACACGTGGAGCCACAGAATTTTTTCTTCTCTGCATACCACCCCCCCCCCCCCCGGGAACGCCTTTTCTAGTTTTGACGGAAGAGTTGCCGGTCTAAAAAGAATCAAAAAATAAATCCCTTATAGATGCACGGAGAGTTTTAAGTCTACTTTTTTTTATCAAATTTTGAAATATGAATTTCGACTTTCTGAGCAAAAGTTTATTAAAAAAAGTAAAATGGGCATAACTTTTGCATACGATGTCGAAAAAAACTAGAGAAAAAAGGAACCTAACCTCACTAGCCTTCGGCCTGTGAGCTTTTTTTAGAATCGCCAAATTCCAAAAGGAACAAAAGTTATGACCATTTGAAGTTTTTGACTAGAAAATAAAAAAAAAATATTATGTGGCGCACCCCTTCATTTGGTGCGCCACAGAATTGTGGAGGCAGGATTCGAAATCCTGCCTCCTCCCCTCCTCTTCTTCCTCTTCTTTCCCTTCTCCTCTTCTATCCTCCTCCCCTCCTCTTCTTCCCTTCTTCTCTCCACTTCTCCTCCACTTCTCATCTTCCCTTCTATCTTCTACCTCTCCACTTCTCTCCTCTCCTCCACCTACTACTCCACCTCTCCTCCTCCTCCTCCACCACCACCACCACCACCCCTCCTCCTCCACCACCACCAACTCCGGCGAGCTCCTCCTCCTCCACCACCACCACCACCTCCGGCGAGCTCCTCCTCCACCACCACCTCTCCTCCTCCTTCTCCTCCTCCACCACCACCTCTCCTCCTCCTCCACCACCACCCCTCCTCCTCCTCCTCCTCCTCCTCCACCACCACCTCCGGCAAGCTTCTCCTTCTCCTCCCCACCAACTCCGGCGAGCTTCTCCTTCTCCTTCTCCTCCCCACCAACTCCGGTGACCCCCATCCTCCACCCACCAACTCCGGCGAGCATCCGACGAGATCCGGCGAAATTTCGAAATTTCGAAAAATTCCCGCGGCCAGATCTGGCCGCCTTTTTTTTTGAAATTTAAAAAAAAAATCTATGGCGCACCTCTACTTGGCGCGCCACAGAATTGCAAATTTCTGTGGCGCACGGCTGAGGTGCGCCAAAGAATTGACATTTCTGTGGCGCACGGCTGAGGTGCGCCACAGAAAAAAATTTAGTGGCGTGTATTTTGTGGCGCACCCCTCTGGCCCCTAGGTGCGCCACAGAATGCCAAAATGGTGCACCACAGATAGGCATTTTTCTACTAGTGCTCGCTGCGTGATCCCTCCCCGAGCGCCTCCAGCGTCCATCGTCCCCACATCTTTAGCCATCCTATGGCATCTGCCGTGACACCACCACGACATTGGGTTCGACACTCTTATTTATCGAAAGTACTATGATACACCCCCTATACTTGTGGGTCACCAGTCATACCCAGATGTCAACGTTATAATCTCCTATTACGGTAGATGTTTGAAGACATCCAAAGCATAACTATCGATTGTGCGGTCACTAGATATCCTCATAGTATAGGAATCCTAGTAATTGAAAACTCCATATTCACTTTGCTAAATCATTACAATTGTTGTCTCTTTGCAAGATCATATACTTTGGTCGGTTCAGTACTATTGTTACTCTAACAATAAACTCTTATTGTTGCTAGACTTATCAAAGTCTATGATCAGAAAAGTGATCATTTCACAACACATAAGCTAATCTTAGAGACAATATTAGGAACTCTTGTTTGTTTATATCTTAACAGCCGCACAAAGGTTTTTCCTTTGAAAACTCACTTTTCAAGTACTATAGTGGTTATAGCACGATGATAACTTTGAGATAGAATAATAACATAATATTATTGTCTATAGGGCATATCTCCAACATAGATCTCTCTCTACCCACTCAAACATCTCGTCTTCTAGTACTTGAGAGAGTTGACCTATACAGTTTCATCGAATTAATTTGATTTCCCCATCATTCCAGTGTGGAACTTTTTACCTCTTGGGTTCCTTGAAATCCTAGAAGGAAGTAGTCATCTCCGTAGGTTTGGGAGATGCCGAATTTTTTGGGAGCATCCAATTGAGTTTTGGATTGTGCCTCACCGTGTTTCTAAATTTTTGGTTGACGACCTCGAGGGAAACATATAGTGGCCCATGGCACTCCACATAGATTGGGGTACGAAGGAGATATGGTGTGACATTAAAGGCTATTAGGGGATCAATTTATGACTATCTATAACACCTTAACGGGGACTAGCTTTCATTGGGAAGTGAACTTCCGATAAAATCTCCATGTCATCGTGTGGTTATGTATTAACCTTCCTTTAATTTTTTGTTGCTAGTATTGCTTAATTATATCTATTGCTATCTCGTACCTTGCGCATCATCTATTTTTTCACCTAGTTGCATATATAGAGTACTTATATTTGAGCAATCCCAAAATTAAGAAAAGAAAAAAAAATTGTTGTTGCCGATTCACCCTCTCCCTCTAGTCAACTTATAAGGTCCTTTCACATGTCCACACCCATTCCCCTTAGGCCCATGATTTCTCGAGAAAGAAACAACGAAGGCCCATATATCGGAGCTGAATGAACATTTCTTGATACCTAGTGTTTTGTGTGTTAGATAACAACACTAGTGATGCTTTAACATCATGTTGAGTGGTGCAGGTTTTACAGAGAAAATCATGCACACTAGTGCCACAAAAAAAGCTCAGAGAAAAGCTCACAGTCCAGGCCGGAATATTTGTCTTAGGTCAGATATTCCGATGCCAAATTTTCTAGGCCAAAATATTGGTTAGGGACTTGTGTGTCAATCTCTCTGGTAAGGCCAGAATATTGGGGCCGGAATATTTGTCTTAGGCCAGATATTACGGTGCCATGTTTTCCTGGCAAAATTATTGGCTAAGGTCCAGAGTGCTCTCTGGAAAAGCCGGAATATTGCCCGAGACTATTTGTCCATGGTCGGATATTCCGGTGTCCTGTTCCTAGTCGAGAAATCGGCTAAGGACATGGTGGTTTTCTCAAGGAAGCCACCCGGAATATTATCCCGGAAATTTGCTCGAGGGGTCGTATATTCTAGGGTATAAATTCCAGGTTGAGAAAATGGCTAAGTACCTAGGTGGTTCTCCCACAGAAGCCACCCGGAAATTTTAGGCCGGAATATTGGTAGGAGGCTGGATATTTCGGGGTGCTGTTGAAGATCGAAGAAACGACTAAGGACCCAAGTGGGCTGCTCTCTGGAAAAGCCGGAACTTTGGGCCGGAATATTTGGCAGGAGGCCCGATATTCCTCCCCCAACTTACTCCGGATATTCCAGCCCCCAAATAAAGTGAAACAGATACATTTTGAGGTGGGCTATAAATACACCCCCTCCTTCTCCTAGCTCCAGCTAGCTCGTCCAGCATCGAAAGCCAGCATTAATTGAGCTCACCAACCCTTGAGATCTCCCAATCCCTCTACCCAAACTCGTTGATCTTCAAAGGATTGAAGGATAAGGCACCAATCCACAACTTCACCAAGCCGTTCTTCATTTCCTCCTCATTCACTTGAGGTATTTTTGTCTAGGGTTTCCTTGTGGAAAACCAAAACTTCATTGTTACTCACTTGTTTTTTGTAGCAGATACTTGGTGTTCTTGATATCCCCTAATTCAGTTGTGGGTGTGTGCTTCAAGCTCATTGTAAAGTCTCTGGATTCCGACTCGAAGGATTCCATAGTGGAAGGTGAACTAGGCCTTTGTGGAAAGGTTCATCGGAGAATAGAGAGAGGCCTTTGTGGAGTTGAGTAGGCCTTCGTTGCGAAACTCACACCCCTCCAACGAGACGTATTCCCCTCAAAAGGAGGAACTCGGGAATACATCCTTGTCTCTGTGTGATTCCTCTATCGGTTCCTTCTATCATTTACCTTTACTTTGTGTTTGTCTCTTGCCTAGTGTAGCTCTTGCCATATAGGTAAATTAATCGTAGTTGCATAGCTAGATAATTTACCTTTGTGTCAATCCTAAATCAAAAAAAGTATTAAAATTTGGAAGTAGCACCTATTCACCCCCTCCAGGTTCCCATGATATCCATTCGATTGGTATTGGAGCCTTGACTCTTAATTCGGGTTAACCGTCTAAGAGTTAGTATGGCCATCGGAGAGGAAGCTACCGTTCCCGCGGATCCATCCACCATGGATGATCTTAAGGAATTGCAAAATTGTTTGACCTCCTCCATGGAGACCCAAATGAAAGGGTTGCATGAAATGATAATGCAACTCATGAAAGCCAAGGACACGGTTCTCCTTCATCCACCAGAAGAATCTATTCCGGAGGACAAAGGTAAGGAGCAACTAAACTGAAAATTTATCGCCTAAGGAACCGTCACATTCTAAGGGAGAGGATGGAAAGGAAGATTACCATAAGGTTCCCGGTTGATACTCTCCCAATCATCCTATTCCATATCCTCATATAAACAATAGAGGTGACCCACCTAAAATTGATGCACATTATTTTTGCCAATGGAAATATTTCACGAAAACTCACTTGAACTCTTCTTGCATTGAGCTATGGTGAATAAATGAATATGGATACAAGCCCGTTGATCTAAAGAACTTGAAAAGAAGAGAAGTGGTTGATTGTCAACTTAACTTTGTGGCTTTGCACATGATCCAACGAGCCACGAGTGAGAAGATCATGCCACACATTCAACAATTCTCCACCGCCAAAGAAACATGGGATGCTCTTGTCTCCATGTTTGAGGGCAATGAAAGTATGAAGAGAAATAGGTTTTATGCCTTGAGAAATGAGGCTGAAGGGTTCTATATGCATGATGGTGAAATCCATGAGGACATGTATCAAAGACTCAAGACCCTTGCTACCGTATTTAGTGATCTTGGTGCCACTTATGTTGATGATGCTTGGATCAAGAGGAATTATGTGAGTTCCTCGTGCCATTTGATCCCGTGGACTTGAAGAGCCTTCAAGGAAGACACAACTACCATCTCATGACTTCAAATGAGGTGATGCAAGAGATGGCATCCTTTCAAGTTCAAACAAAGCTTTATCAAGACTCTCGTGCTCGTGCTATTGGAATGCACAAAAGGGCCTCTGTTACTTTGAAGACCAAGGTTGTGACCAAGGTGGTGGAAAATGAAGAAGAGGTTGAATCGGAAGGAGAGTTGTCTCCTCTAAAATCCAAAGAGTATGATACCGTGCTTCAGGATTATATTGCTCTTGCCGCTCAAAAGTTTTGGAGGAATCCTCCCAATGCTAAGGCATATGTTGAGGAAAATACCAAGTCAAGTTATGGCAACGAAGGGGCTCAAAAAGTGAGGTATTGTTTCAATTGTTAAGACAAGTATCACTTTGTTGTCGAGTGTCCTTTCGAGAATATCGAAGCTCGAGGAGGGAGACTTATTATCAAGGAAAAGTCAAAGCTCACTCACAAGAAGCACTTCTTCAATAAGAACTCCTCCAACAAGAATCCAACTTCAAGGATTGCGTTAGTGACTCAAGAAGAGTATGCTTCCGGTGATGGTGACGAAGAAGAAGAAACCACAAGTTAAGTGGCCTCTATTGCTATTGCATCTTCATCATCTCCATCTCTCTTTGAATCCCCAATGAGAATCTTCCCCACCAATCCGCAAAGTGCTTCATGGCCAAGGCCACAGAGGTATCATCTCCTTCCATCCCTAAGACTCAACATGTAAAGAATGATCTCGCTAGTATTAATGTAGAATATGAAATTGCCTCTTTGGATCACTTTATGAATAACTTGCAAGGTGAGACCATAAAACACTTTGAGCTTCTCATTACCCAATTGGGAGATGACCAAGAGCTTCTTGAGAAGAAAGGTGATTGTGATAGGGAAGATGCTCTTGAAATTGCATCTCTCACTAATACTCTTGGGGAAGAGCATGGGCTTCAAGTTTCTCTTTAGGAGAAACTTGATACTATTGAGGAGCCACATAATGAAACAATCTTTAAACTCGTTAAGGAACATGACCGTGCTATTGCTAAATATAAAATGGCTAAAAATAAAAAAAATTGAGTTTGGTGTTGGTTATGATAAACTAACTGAGGAGCTAGAGAAGCTCACCAAGTCTCACAAGGCCTTGGAGAGTGAACACTCTACCCTCGCCAAGTCACATGAAAAACTTCAAACTCAACTAGCTCAATTCAATGTGCCTAGTACTTCTAATTCTTCTTGTGATAATGCAAATATTATTGAGTAGAATTCTAGGTTGAAGGAAGAGCTTGCAAGAATTCAGGGAAAGGGCCCTAGTGTTGATAATGTGGTAGCTCCAAGTCCAAAAAATGGCAAGCAAGGTCTTGGCTATGTTTTAAAGAGCAAGAACAAGAAGAAGAAGGCCAAGCCCGCACAAGCAAAGAAGAATGTTGGTGCGCGTGGGGTTGTCATTAGGGACAAAACCACTCATAACAACTCTGCGGGACCTAACAATTCTCACCACTTTTTATTTATTTATTATTACGGTGATATGCAAGATAAATATGTTGGTACTTATGATGGTTACATCGACTACACTATTTAGGTTCCCAAAACCCTTGTTGCTAACATGCGAGGACCCTCCATGGATCCTAACTCAAGTCAATGATCTCTTGTAGGACTATGCTTCCGATGGGTAAACATGGATAGTTGATAGTGGATGTACAAGTTATATGAATGGAACCAAGGAGCTTATGATGGTGTTGAGACCAAATATAAATCAAGCAACCATCACTTATGGAGATAAGTCAAAATCTGTGGTAATGGGTTTCAGCAAGGTGGTTGTTGCTCCTAACATCACTCTTGTGAATTTCATGCTTATCGAATCCCTTGGTTCCAATTTTCTTTTAGTTCGTGATTTAGGGAAGATGGGTTTCTCCGTCTTTTTGAACCTGATGGCGTGTTCCTCTTGTGGATCAAGAATCTTCATGTCTCTTTCGTTGAGCATGTCGAAAATGAGTTGTATGTGGTAGACTTTCGGGGTCAACCAACAATCAAGCGATGTGTCTTTTCGGGAAGGCCGACGTGGGGTGGTTGTGGCATCGCCCCTTATCCCATGTCAACATGAGAACTTTTCAAAGCCTTCACAAGGGTGGCCACATCCTCGGACTAAAAGAAAATGTTTTCTTTTCCAAAAATCATGTTTGTAGGCCTTGTGTTGAAGGAAAGATGCATGATTCTCCCCACCAAAGAAAGACTATCATCTCATCAAAGAGGATATTGGAACTTATTCATGTGGATATCTTTGGTGCCATGCCCGAAGTGAGTCTTGGTGGGAAGAAGTATCTATTGGTGATAGTAGATGACTATTAAATATATACTTGGGTTTATTTCTTCAAGTTAAAGAGTGACACCCAACAAGCCATCATCGAATTCTCCAATCAAGTTAAACGTTAAAACAATGTTCCCATCTTGGCTATTAGAAGTTACAATGGCTCCGAGTTCAATAACTACACCCTAAATGAGTTTCTTAGTGAAGAGGGAATTCGTCCTCAATATTCCACTGCTTATACCCCTCAACAAAATAGTGTAGCCGAAAGGAAGAACCAAACTCTTATGGATATGGCTAGGTCCATTTTGGCGGAGTATAAAACTCCTCAATATCTATGGGCTGAAGCCATATCTACGGCATGTCATTCATCAAATTGGCTCTAGGTCCGCAAAGGCTTAATGAAGACTCCATATGAGATCCTTACTAGCGACAAACAAAATATCTCCTACTTTCGTGTCTTCGGTTGTAAGTGTTTCTATTTTGTAAAAGGATTTCATTTGTATAAATTCCAATCTAAATCTCTTGAGGGTACATTTGTAGGTCATGGTGCTGAATCACACACGTATAGAGTCTTTGACAACGCCTCACTGATTGTCATTGAATCTAGTAGTGTATTTTTCAAAGAAAATGATGGCTCCCAAGTGGTTTAATTTCATGTTTCTAATGTAGATGTTGAAATGCCTCAAGAAGCCATATGAAAAATGGGTGTGGGATTTTTTCGTCCCATTGAGGGACACCTTGTGGCGGATCGAGAAGAATTATGCTCTACCCAAGTGGAGCCCTCGTCTACACTAGAAGCACATGCTAATGGAGCAAGTGATGCGCCAACCAAAGAACAAGAACAATACCCTCCTCTTGTTGATCAAGTTTCTATGTAAGAACCAAGTTCTCCTATTATTCAAGCTAGCCAATATGAAGTCAAAGATCAACCTTCTTCTTCTCATGTGAAAGCAAGCCATAATTATGATCAAGGCTAACACACTGATCGTGACGAGAACCCAACGGATCAAGATGATCAAGTGATTACTTCTTGCAACAATGAGGAGATCAAATCCCGTCGTGGAGCAAGGATTTCTATAGATTTGAAGCAAATTGACCATTATGATGAGAAAGTGTTGGGTGATCTAAGAGGCAATAGAACCCCAAGAGCTCAATTGGAAGCTTTAGTGAGCATCAATCTCACATCTCCATGGTGGAACCAAAGAAAGTGTTTGAGGCTCTTGAGGATCCGGATTTGTTGGAAGCTATGCATGATGAGCTCAATAAATTTGAGCGCAACAAAGTGTGGAAGCTACTCGAGAAGCCCAAAGATTTCCGCAATGTTATTGGCACCAAGTGGATATTCAAAAACAAGCAAGATGAGCATGGTATTGTCATAAGGAACAAGGCAAGATTGGTAGCAAAAGGGTACTCCCAAGTGTAAGGAATTGGATTTGATGAAACCTACGCTCTCATGGCTCTCCTTGAGTCCATCCATATCCTTATTGTTTATGCATCTTTGCATACCTTTAAATTTCAACAAATGGATGTCAAAAGTGCTTTTCTAAATGGTCCATTGAAAGAATTGGTATATGTTAAGAAACCACCGGGGTTTGAGGACCCCAACTTCCCTAACCATGTCTACAAGCTCAATAAGCCGCTCTATGGACTTAAACAAGCACCACGTGCATTGTATGAGCACCTTAGAGAATTGTTGAAAGACCGTGGATGTGAAGTTGGGCAATTCGATCCCAACCTTTTCATAAAGAGAGTTAAGGGGGATCTTTTCATATGCCAACTATATGTGGATGATATTATCTTTGGCTCAAGTAATCAATCTTTCAATGACAAATTTTCAAAGCTTATGACTGACAGGTTTGAGATGTCTATGATGGGAGATCTCAAATTCTTCCTTGGCTTCGAGATCAAGAAATTGGCTAGAGGGACTTTCATTTCAAAATCCAAGTATACCCAAGACATGCTAAAGTGGTTCAACTTCCAAGATGCTAAAGGACATATCACTCCAGTGCTCACCAAGTGTCATCTCAAGTGCAATCCGGGTGGTGAAGATGTGGATCAAAAGTTGTATCATTCTATGATTTGTTCTTTGCTTTACCTCTGTGCTACTAGAACTGATATTGTGTTGATTGTAGGAGTGTGTGCAAGGTATCAAGAGGATCCTAAGAAAGCCATTTGATTGTGGTCCATAGGATCTTTTGATATTTTGTTCATACCTCAAGGTTTGGTTTGTGGTACCCAAAGGGGGAATTTTCTCTCTCAGTGGGTACACGGACTCGGATTTGGCTAGTGATCAAGATGATAGGAAATCGACCTCCCGGGATTGCCAATTCCTTAGTAGGTCCTTGGTTTGTTGGTCTAAGAAGAAAAATTGCATATATCTCTCTACCGCTAAAGCCGAGTATGTGGCAGCTACTAGTGCTTGCACTCAATTGTTATGGATTAGGAAAACTCTTAAGGAATATGATGTCCATTGTGACAAAGTGCCTCTTTTGTGTGACAATGAAAGTTCCATCAAGATTGCTTACAACCCGGTGCAACATACAGGAACAAAGCATATTGAGATTCGTCATCACTTCATTGGATATCATGTTGCCTGTGGAGATATTGAGCTAGCATATGTTCCCACCAAGCATCAACTTGACTACATATTCATGAAGCTCCTTGATGATACAATATTCATGTTTTTGATGAATGAGCTAAATATCATCGATTCAAGGAGCTTGACTTAAGGATCTTGCATACACACCTATAGTTTACTATGTGTTTGGGTTTAGGAGTAGGCATGGACATAGGGGAGTGTTGTCCTAACACATTGGGCTCTCCCACCCCCCGTTATTCCCAAACTAAAATTCATTCGTGTCTCTATTTTCTATTGTTGAATTGTGAGCTAAAATGTTGTGAATTAGCCATGCACCCAAAAGGAATATTCGCGGTGACATACTATACTATCTTACATGGTGTCCTAGGATACCAACCTCTTCTCCTTGAAGATATGGTTCTTATTTAGGTCTTATTGGATCTCATTGCATATCTTTTAGTTGTTTTTTTTAGCTTAGTTGGTTTTTTTATGGAAAAAACATCCAATATTGGCTTTTAATTCTATTGCATCTTGCAAGTATTGGGTGTGAAGTACCATAATTAGTTTGGAAATCCTATCCCAAGCCTTCTTTCCTAAAAATACATTTCTATCCAAGCACCCAAGTTGTCCTTTGATTCTGGGATTGGGCACGACAGGATGGAACTTCTGCCCCCTTCGGGCCGGAATTTTTGGGGATCGAGGTGAGGGGTTTTTGGAGATACCCTCATTCACCCCGACCCCATCTCAAAATACTGCTCCCAGCCGCCACCCAAACCTCACCGGAGGTGATTCAACCGCCGGAACTTTCGAGTCTCCTCCGGATCTTGTTCACCATCACATCGGGCATCCTCTCCTCAATGGAAGAGGGTAACTCCACCTCTCCTAGATCTTGGGTGCTTGTAATCCTAACCGTTCGTGGAGTTATTTGCTTTTTTTTCTTGGAGTAGAGGATCCCCTAGATCCCCCTGTAACTTAGATACATTAGATTTGACACGTTAGTGGCACTCCTACTTTTATACCTAGTTTGAATCAGTTCTAAAAGTTTTCGACAAACCGGATATTCCGTCCTCCACAGGCCCGAATTTCCGCCCCCACCCAGATTTTTCAGAAGATCAATTTCAGCTCTGATTCCTCTAGAACTAAGTAGTAGCAACATTATTGTATCATCTCTAACATGTCTTTGCATTACATCCAATTTAATTGTGTACTTATCTTGTGCTATTCCTCTATGATTCCGTTTCACATGTAGTGGCTCTTCGAGTTCGGGCCATGGTCCCCCAAAGCGTTTTCGCAAGCATCATCTTCGTCCTAATGAAGAAGGTGTTCTTGTTGATGAGCGGGTCACTCGTCAACAACAGAGGGAAGCTATAAGAGGGAGGTTGTCAGAAAGGTGAAGTCTCAGGCTACTGGTCCAAAGAAGATGAAATAAAATAGGATTAATTACAAGGACATGGATAGTGTGGACTATTCTGCTCCGAGGCAGTAGGATTGGTTTCTTGAGGAGGAAAGGGATGTGTCCATCCGTGAGAGGAACTTCTGGTTTATCACTCAGCGGTACATCTATGATGACATCTACCATACTTTCGAGTTCCTAGTGCGTGTTATGCATCCTATCAACATGCAGGTTCCGAGTGCCAAGTCTGAATTTGCTGAAGCTATGCGGGTCACTGGGAAGATGGCACTTCACCATCTCATGCAGGTTCAGTGCAGCTATAATATCACCATCCTGAAGCAGTTCTATTCCACTCTTGCCATGAAGAATGACGATGCTCTCATTATGAAGTGGATGACTGGGTCTATTCTGTGTGAGGCCACTTTCCATGACATTGTCCTTGGCTATCCGTTCAGCGATGGTATTCGTCTCCACTCTTCTCAGAGGGCAAACAAGAATCTGCTAGATGATTTGTACGTCAGAGGCTCTGATGGCACTCTTGGTCTGGTAAAGGGTCTCTTGCCATTATATGATCTTCTCGTGCGCATCTCAAGGGAGAACATTGACCCTAGTGGTGGAAACAAGGATGCTCTCCAAGGTCCTCTCATTGATCTCCTCCTCCTGGTGTGAACTCCAATGACCCCGACAAGGATTTCACTATGGATATGATGGACTATATATTCCATGAGATGCACAATGCTATGGTGTCTCATTACACCTTATGGCCCTTTCATCAGGATGCTCATTAAGAACACTATAAAAGACTATGATATGAGCAAGGACTATGTGGAAAACAAGGCCAAGCGGTTCTATGTGAAGAAACAGTCTCCCTCTTCTGCTGCTCCTGAGTCCTCTATAGGAGGTAGTCGTTCTAGTAGTTCACGTGCTTGTGGTCGGCGTCAGGTGCCTCCTTGTTCAGGATCTATTGGGACTGAGATCAAGAAGCTCAACTGGTTTCAATGGAACATCTTGTGCATGAAGGTGGACATTCACCGTGTGTCGTACAATACCTATCGCCGTGATCACAGCATGGCCCATACTCAGCAGCTTATCCTTCACTATCTCAGTGGTGCCACGACTTATCCTCCCGCTGTTCCTCCTCTCACTCCATACAATCAGTGGAGCAAGTATCAGTATCCTTGGGTTGATTTGGAGAAGGAGCTCTACCCTCCAGTTGCCTCCTCTTCTCGTGCCACTGCTCTCCGTACTGATGAGGAAGAAGATGAAGAGGATGGTGATGATGATGGTGACTATGAGGAGGATGATGCCTCTTATGAGGATGGATGCGGCGAGGAGAACAATGGCTCCGAGTGACTCCATGGGACGTAGCGTCGCTCTTCTCTCCTTTTTGGCGTGTCGATGCCAAATGGGGAGAAGTAGTTCTATTAGGAGTTCTCGCGCTATTTGCATGGGCTGGGCACAAGCATGTGCATTTATCATTCTTTGAGCGCTTGTGTCCATTTTTATTTGTGCTTTGGAACTATTTGCTTTCATTGAACTATTTTCTTGGTTTGGAACCTTATTCTATTGTGTGTGAACCCTTATTGTATTGTGTTGCTCTTCCATTTAAATTCTATTGTGGGGAAAACCTAGACTTGATTGTTACTCACTTGTTGTTTGTAGCAGATATTTGGTGTTCTTGAGAGCCCCCAATTCAGTTGTGGATGTGTGCCTCAAGCTCATTGTAAAGGCTCTGTATTCCGCCTTGAAGGATTCCATAGTGGAAGGTGAACTAGGACTTTGTGGCGAGGTTCATCGGAGAAGAGAGTTGGGCCTTTGTGGCGTTGATTAGGCCTTCGTGGCAAAACTCACACCCCTCCAACGAGACGTACTCCCCTCAAAAGGAGTAACTCGGTAATATATCCTTGTTTCCACGTGTTTCCGCTATCGGTTCATTCTATCTTTTAACTTTACTTTCTGTTTGTCTCTTGCCTAGTGTAGCTCTTGCCATATAGATAAATTCACCGTAGTTGTTTATCTAGAGAATTTACCTTTGTGTCAAGCCTAAATCAAAAAAAATTAAAATTTCGAAGTAGCACCTATTCACCCCCCTCGAGGTTCCCATACTATCCGTTCAGGAGCTCGCACCATGAGTATCCATGGCGGAACAAAACATGGTGGTGGCGGTGTCGGCCATGGGAAGCGCGACAGTGACCATGAGTGGGATGGGCGGTGGAGGGACTAGGCTGGTATATGTAATAGCCCAAATTTGTCAGCCTCAAGTTTGAGCCAAATTTTCACTTTTGCATTCCATCATGCATCATGGCATCCATATTAAACTGCAAAAAATAATAAAGCAAAACTGGAAAACCTTATGAGCAGACCGAATCCTTTCACAAAGAAAACTATTTCTTGATCTTCCATACTTTTCAAGGAAGTTCCAACAATTAAATTTATATTTTTGCAACTATAAGAAAATGCCAAATGATTTTATAAAAAGAGAGGGATACAAAATTGGCTTCATCCAATTTGAATTCAAATACTTTCAAAACTTTTAAAAATTAAAAAGATAGGGTATGGATTGCTTATCCATGTTGTTGGGGTCCTCCATATCTATTTTGGTAAAGTTTGGAAGGAGAAAATAAATGCCACAATTTATTAAATGGAAAAGCGAAAATTAACTATAACTCAATTAAGATTGTTTTTTAATATTTATTGTGAACCAAAAATTATTTTGATCTTACCAAAGTGCTAAGTAAGTGATACTTGTTCAAAATATAAAATTTGCAAAGTCAATTATTTTACCAAATTAAATTAATGATGAATTTAGCAAAAATGCCTTAAAGCAAATTTAAACAAGTTTGTTTTGTCAAGTTTCTCCAATTGAGCTCAAATTTTCACTAGACCTTCCTCTGGCCAAAAAAAAAAAATTGTGCAAATTTTCATAAACTTTTGAATTGTTTAAATGTCTCAAGTAAATTCTGCCAACTCTGGAATTTAGAGAAATAAAGAAGAAAAGGGGCAAGCGTGTTTTTGGAAAAGTTTCCTCTTCCTTGTAGAGAACAGGGGCAGGCATGGCGACAGTGGCCGCCGGCCATTGTGCGCACGTCGCGCGCGCCGTCCTCTGTCGCACGACACCCTGTCCCTCCTCCCTCTCTCCTTACCTGCCCCCGCTTGTCCCTCTCTCTGTATTTCTCCTCTTGGCCGAAACCCTAGCCGCGGGCCGCCGCTCGTCGCCGGTGTTTGGAGCCGCTCCGGACAAACCGAAGATGACCAAAAGCTCCGCCATGATTTTCTGTAGGTTAAAGCCAGAGGAATCGACGCGAGAAGCCACGAATCGCCGGCGCCGTCCGCTTTCTTCCCCGCCAACGACGAAGCTCCACGACGACATTGCCGTTGATCCCGAGCTCCTCCGACCCCGGCGAGTCCACGCACGCGACAAGGGTGACGTCACGGTTCTCTCGGTCGTTCTTTCCCTCTGCCTCGCGCTGTAGTTCATCGCCGAAACGTAGAAGGCCGTCGGGCGGCGCTATCTGCTGTCGCCGGCGCTGCTCCGGCGACCTAAACGCAGCGGCTCCGCCACGAGTAGGTAGTCCTCGTCGCTCTGGTTCCAGCGCCCCCGAAAACCCCCTTGCGCGCGCCCCGTAGCGTCGCCGCCGTCCGCCACTGCCTGTCTCTCTGGCGGGTGATGTCAGGCTGACGCCGGCGTGTGGGCCAGATTCGCTTGTGTGGCTGCTGGCGTGGCAAGGAGGCCCACGGGTCAGTGAGCGTGGCTTGCTACAGCCCGGTGGAAAACATTTCGGTAGTTTTTCCTGGAAAATAAAAATGTTAAAACTGAAAACATATTCAAACCATTGCTTGTAAAATCCATATCAATTCGAAAAATGAACCAAATTTGATGATTCAAATTTCTATGTGTATACTTGTGAGAGCTATATCCACTAGTACCATTTTGACATATGGTTGCACATATAAATTTTGCACTAATTAATTAATTACAGAAATGACTTAACAAAACTGAAAATTAAAAATTTATAACTTGAGTTCTGTATTTCCGATACGAGTTTTTAAGGTGTCAAAATGTTTGTCTTAATAAACTCTACACATCCATATTTTATTTGGACATAATGGAATTAATTTTCTTCTCTGTCTAAATAAAATACTAAAATGGTAGAATAAAAGTGACACTTGGAAAAATCTTAATAACTTCCCTAAAATTTACAAAAATTGTGTTTATGTCGTGGTGGTATCACGACATATGCCATGGGATGGCTAAAGTGTTGGGGCCAATGGACGCTGGAGGTATCCGGGGAGGGATCACACGGCGAGTAGCCGCGTGTAGAGTATCTCTAACACTGCAAACAACCAGATCTATCCAGGTTCAGAGGCCTCGTGTGGAGGTAACACCCCTACTCCTGCCTTTCTCTCTATATGTGTGTAATCCGAGTAGCCACAATACAGTATATGTCTCCTAGCCGAGTAACCACTCTGCTGCTCTCTCTCTCGCTCTGGTGTTGTCTCTAGCAAATAAATGCGAAGTGAAGCAACGTCAACATCCCTCGCGCAGGAGGGGGCATGGCACCTTATATACGGGTGCCTAGCCGGATAAACAAAGATTAAAAGGTACGGTGACATGACTAGACCACTGTGACGTTCGCACGCCTCCGAGATCTCGCGCGGAGAAGTGCCGCGCCGTACGGCTGACAGCCCCTGTCCGCTCTGTCAGCCTCCCAGCGTAGACCTCCATCCTGCCCTGTCCCCTCTGTACTTGACAAGACTGGACGGCTGCCTAACCCTGTGTCACTGATGATCACAAACCTAGTATGTTGAACCGCACGCGGGTACGGACGCATGATACGCGGGATCTCCTGTCAGAAAGGCTCCATTGACTTCTGGCCCGAGTAGGATTGCCATCCGTCTACTCAGACCAATTTCTCTACTCGGACGAACGTAACTTCCTTGATATCTTCTCCTGGCCTTTGGTGGGTACGGCCGGATAGAAACCTACCGAGTAGCAGTACCCGGGTAGCCGTCTACCCGGTCAACAGCACCTTGACCTTGCCTTTAGCACTTGCCTTACCCCTACTCGGGGGTAACCCCCCCGACATTAGTCCCCGAAGCTGGTAGAGTCCAATGAACTTGTTCGCTGGGCCCTGCCAGCTTAAAACAAAACTCGTCTTCATGACTGAAAGAGGCCGAGCAACACCTCCACATGGCCCTTCAAATCTTGCTTGAATCTCTTCTTCTCTGAGTGGAACTCCCTTTCTTATGTGATGCCGAGTAAAAAGACTTAGCGGAAATTCCTGACCCACGGATCACTGCGGGATCAGACCCAAATCCAACCTGCGAGCCCGTTGGACCTATGGGGCACAGTGGCACACGCAGAGACCGCGACGCCTCGATTCAAACGCAGGCCACGCGCCAGCCTCTGCGAGTAGGGGCCACGGCCCGTTAGGTCACCTCAACCGCACTCGAGAGCCCACGATCCGGACATGGGATTAACTGCGCCCGTTACGCGCGCGTTTTGCGTTGTGTGCGTTTCTAACGGTCTAACCCACGCCGCACGATCATTGCCCATGATCAATGCCACGTTCAATCCGCCGGTAACGGCAATCCGCAGAAGAGGAATAAATACCACTGCGCCGCCCTCCATTCCTCTTTCCTGCTCTTTCCAATCTCCCGCTCCTCGATTCCCTCGCCTTCGTCGAGCACTCCTCCACCGCGAGTACTCGCTGCGCCGCCGTGAGAGAGCAAGAGAGATAGTTGCGACTGCGCAACTCCGCTGAGATCTTCCATCCTCTCCGAGTATCTCCGCCTCCATGGCGCCCAGGAATCCCAGCGCTGCCGCCCGAGCCGGATGGGATGGCTCGGACGTGACGGCGGAGGACTGCACCTGGCTCGTCAATATGCGCCACATCCCTCCCGGCGTCGTCTGCCGCCATCCCGGCTACGAGATCGAGCCGGAACCACAAGAAGGTGAGTACGTCGTCTTGTTGTCCCACTTCAAACGGGGATTTGGTCTTCCTATCTCAGATTTCCTTTCCGAATTCCTCCGCCACTTGGCCTTCAACCCCATCATCTACCTCACAATGCCATTGTCATGCTTTCCACACACGCCGACCTCTGTGAAGCCTTCCTGGGAGTTTATCCCACAATCCATACTTGGGCCTGATACTTCTTCCTTCGCCGCCAAAAGGTTCCAAGACCTAGCGGCTCCACTGGCCCCCCGCGAGATGACCAAGACCGGCGGCGCAATGATGCTCCAGCGATCGACTGGTCATCACCCGCGGGTGAAGGGATTGGACACCGTTCGCAAATGGCAACGAGGGTTCCTCTACGTCAAGAACGTAGCTCCTGAGGAAGGGAAACCCATAAAGAACAGAATAGGCCTTCCAGCCTTCGTCAACTCACCGCCCTCCGGGCAGAATTAGGGTTACGATCCGTCGAGGAATGTACCAGATGTCCTCTCTGTCGAGAAGCGCCTCACCGAGTTGGTGAAGGCAGGGCTGATGCAGGACGACCCCATCGCCTGCTGGGTCTCGCGCCGAGTGCTCCCGCTACAGAGCCGAGTGCACAAGATGTGCTACATGAGTGGCGCTCGGGACTGTACTCGGACGACCACGTTCGAACTGAGAAAGGCGGAGGTGGCCATCTGGGCACGATCCATCATGCAAACATCCCTCACCGAGAACTGGGCGTACGGCTTCAAGCCGTATAGCCACGACCGTCCCATTGAGCAGGTTAGTACTCTGTGCTTTGTGTTTGCACTCTGATACTAAATAGAACTCCTTAGCCTAATATGCTTTGTGTTTGCATGCTATCCCGAGTAGAACTCCTTAGCTTTATATGCTTTATGTTTGCATGCTATTCCGAATAGAACTCCTTAGCTTTATATGCTTTATGTTTGCATGCTATTCCGAGTAGAACTCCTTAGCTTAGAACTCAACTCACTGTGCTATCTGTTTGCAATCTCAGCACATCCCGCGCCAGCGAGAGGAGGACAGTGAGGTCTTTACTGCCAACTGGACCAAAGACCGAGAAGATGATGACGAGACCGCCTACGACACCCAGGATACCCTTTGTAATGCCGTTCAACCCGATAAGTTACGAGCTGGTCCCTCTATTCGGGATTGGTTCGAAGATGAAGAAGGTGACCAAGCTCATACCTCTGCTCATTAGCAACATCCTTTGTCTTCCTTCTCCGTTTCTAAATTTCTTCCTTCCTTTACTCTGTAGAGGATCCTGAGGCGGACGACGAGGAGGAACTCATGGATGTTGATCCTCTGTGCGTGGCGGCTCCCAGCACTCGGAAAAGAGTTGGCAGTGATGCCCAAGAACCTCCCCCAAAGAAAGCCAAGAAGAAAGGCGGAAAGAAAATCGTCGCTTCTAGGAGAAAACCCCCTACCAGCAAAGGGTAAGCGTTCCATCCGAGTACCACTTTGTTGCCGTTTCCTGTCGCACTTTTCTCCTTCTGTCTCTCTGAACTTTTTCCTTTCTTCTAGCGCCCCTCTCGACGCTGATGCTGCTGCAGCCTCCACTCGCCCCAAGAGGAAAGCAACCGTGCCCCAAGATCAACTCGTAGATCTCTCGGGCGACGATGAAGAGCAGGATGAGCAGGAAAGGACGCGCACGTCCTCCCCTATCGATGTAGAAGACGATACCGGCGCCGAGAACACTGGTGCCGATGATGATATTGATCCCACCCTCGGACAACAGCAGCCTGATGTGCAGCAAGCCGCGCAGGACACTGCCAACAACGAGACACCGCCATCTCCCCCAGCTGCATCAGCTGGGGACAATACTGAAGAAACCACCGAGCAGCAAGATGATGCTGTCATGGAGCGGCCAGACGCCACTACCGAGCAGCAAGACACCAATGCTGCAGCCCAAGATGATCCCGCGGCCGGGCTGCGGGTAGAAGATGTTGTTGACACAAGGCCTGAACCCGCTGCAGAGCAGCGGGTAGAAAAAGACGTGGTGGAGCCCATCCGCTAGGAACAAGTGCAGCCCGACGCTGCACCGGGTAGCCGGCAGGTGACTCCACCCAGCGCTCCAATTCCTCCGCCAACTCAGACAGCACCGTCACCTCCACCAACTGCTTCTCGCCAAGTGCCTCCATCTGCTTCTCGGCCAGACAAAAATCCAAGCACCAGGAAGATTATTAAGTCTGGGACCGAGGCCGTCCGGCAGCAGTCAAAGCGCGCTGCTTCGCAAGCCGGACAGCAGATGCCGCCCCCCAAGCCGCAAGTCGCGCCAGCCGGGAAGCCAACAAGGAGCAAACAGTTAGTGCTCTCCGCGCCCACCTCCAGCACCAACCCGGCTGCTTCTGGGTCTACTGGACCTGTTGAGGGGCAAAGTGCAGGTGCTGGCGGCCGCGCGAAGCCCATCTATCCGGAGTACATGATGACCTTATCTCAGCGCCACGAGATCTCACTGGCAAAGGGAGAGAAGGGACTGGCTTCTCTGAAAGAAGGCCAAGCTGTGGCGACCACCAAGTCCAAGGGCAAGGAGGCAGCACCAGTTCCTGATCTCTTCTCGCGTGGCGAAGGAGATAACAAGATTGAATCAGAGGGCCTTACCGCGATCCTGGACCGAGTGGCATTTGTCGACCCAGTCTGGAACAACAAAACTCACGGCAACCCAAAATGGAATGGTCTTAAGTTGGCCCCGATTGACCACTACCGCATTGACTGGAACAAGGCCGATGTCGGTTCTGTTCCCATGACAATCGCAAGCCCCACATGCACCTTGGCCGGGAAGCTGTTCGTCTTGCGCAAAGCTGTCGAGGACGTCGAGCAGAGTTATGTTGTAAGTCTCTTCTCTCCTTCTTGGAATTTCCGAGTTGCTGTTTCTCCTTTCTCTTCTCTTTTCCTCTTTTCTTCTTAGCCATTCCCCCAGTCCTCGAGATTCGGGCCGAGTAGGCGAAAACTCAACCGAGTTGCCGTCTACTCAGGACAAATCTACAAAAAATCTCAAACTTTTTCTCTTATTTTCTGCAGAATAGCCTTCAGAAGAGGACGAAACTGTTCCGCCGGCTACTCTAGAACCACCGCATCGCCAAGGACCGTCTCAAGGCTCTTGAAGCCGAGAAGAAAGACAGTGCTACGATGGAGTAGGAGGCACTCGACCGCACTATCCAGATTTCTGAAGTTGAAGGTAAGCTTTCAGCAATTTGGTTTGTGCGTTTTGCGTTTACGCCCGTGTTTGCTTTTTGCTTCATTGTTGTTTTCTCTGCAGGCAAGCTCAATGACCTGATTGAAAAGCATCACCACTGCGAAGTCTTTGCTGCCTCTGCCCAGAGCAAGATCGCTACTCTGGAGGGTGAGTTGCCTTTCCTTCTCTGCACTTGTGTTTCTTCTTACTCGGTTACTCTGCTGACACTGCTATTCTCTTTGCAGAAGAATACAGGAAATTCCGGGAGCAACACCAGGATTGCCTCATGCCTGCCGAGGTGCGGCAACAGTTGGAAACCCGAGAAGCAGAGATCGAGAAAGAGCACACCGCCGAGAGGGCGGAGTACGAGAAGATGCAGGTCAAGCTGAAGGCTGCCCTCGAGGATGCCATCAACCAAGTTGCTGAGAAGGAGGAGGTCAAGAAGACTGCCAATGCCAGAGAGAAGACGCTCGAGATGGAGATCTCGATGTTGAAGGAACAAAACTAGCAACTCGTTCTCCAAATTGCAAATGCGCACCGCATTGAAGACAGGCACATCTCGGATGAGAATGATTGGAAGATCAAGCTGGGAGCTCTACTGGTGGATCTAGGGTCTGTTTGGTTCGTGCCCCCAGCTCACCCTACCAAAATTTTGGTCGTGCCAATTGTTGTACCTCCCGTTTGGTTCGTTTCCAATTATTTGGCTGCCTATGGACCTTGTGGTTTTCTATTCGCAAAACCTTGCCAATTTTTTGGTCATTCCAGGGCGGCAGAATCTTGCGCCAATATATTGGCATGCCAATATTGGCAGGGCAGCCGCATGCAAGAACCAAACGCACCCCTAGAACATGAGTTATCTCTTCTCTGCACCTGACTTGTTTTTCTCTTCTCTGCCCATTTTCTACCTGGTTTCATCTCTTCTCTGCCTCTGTTTCTGATCCCAAATAGATCCCTATGCAGATATCTTCCCTGAGCTCCGCTCTGCTGGTGTGCCTGCTGTGGAGAAGGCCAGACAGCTCCGGGCTGCATCCGGAATGCCCATTGAGAACACTTCCACTATCAATGACTATCTCCTGAATATCAAGTCGCAGATCCGTTCCCTCAAGGGCCTGGGCACCTCCATGGTGTCCACTGGATTCAGACTCCACAAGCTATTCTGGCCGGATCAGGATGTGCCAGAAACCTTCAGCGAGATCGCCGAGCACCTGGATGGAGTGAAGGCCGAGTTGAAGAAGTGGCGCGCCTCTGCAGCTCGGGCAGGAGCTGACGAGTTGCTACACTTCATCATCAGCCGGTATGAAAACTTGGATCTCAACAGAATCCTCACTATCCGTGAAGAGTCCAAGTGGACCACGAACTCTGATGGAGGGATAATAACCCGGTAGGCCAACTCCAAGGTGTAACCCGGCCCAAGGGACACGGCGCAGGATCCGGCTAAGGATAATGAAACTTCTGGAAGGCCCAAAGTTTGTAGGCCTCGTAACCCGGATTGTGGGTTGCGGTAAGGAAAGCCAGGGTTTGTAAGCAGTGTCCGGGTGGGATTCAGGGTGCGCCTTGGAGGGCAAGTCAGGAGGGTACGGTGCTTTATAAACCTACCCCTAAGTCTAGTTTGGGGAGATCTAAGAACCCTAGCAATATCGCTTGATATCGAGCATCCAGTGTAACCCGAGAGTTGAGTTATTATATTAAGATCGGAGACTCGGCGACTTTGATTGCCGGCTACCAGATCGATTACCATCATGTTTTCCTCCGAGCTAAACCCTCTCCCAAACGCCTGTGTCGTCTTGCCCCAAGATCAGTTACCCCCGGTAACGTCTGCCGTGATTATCCCACGACAGTTGGCGCCCACCGTGGGGCCTGCGTCCAAAGGTGTTTACATCACGGGAGAAGCTCGGAAGAACATGGAGAATCTCGTCATAGGCGAGATCTACGTCGACCACGAAGGAGAGAAGATGGTGGACGATTCCGGCTGGGGGCCAGAGTCGGATCACCTCGAATCCGGATCTGTCGTGACAATCGGCCGGATCAGCGTCTTCATCGATATGGTATGTACTTCCGGTTCGATCCCTGACAATTTTGGATCTGATTCTGTGTCAGGGGAGGCTACCTATATCCAATCAGATAGAGAAGAATCAATTGGAACAACGGATCAGATAGAAGAACCCATCACGAAGGGGGAACAGCCGGAGGAGCCAGCATGGACCCCGCGTGACCAGGTCGGTGGAGAGGATGATACCGAGTCTATCAGGGATCTGCTGGAGAACCGGTATGAGGAGAATAATGGCGAAGAAGAACAACATGAATTCACATCAAGCATCGTACGCCGAGTTGCGGTCTACATAGCTCCCGCGGCCAACCTCAACCAAGAGAACGCAACCGCGGCAGCAGTCGGGGCGGCTCAGGCATTGGCCCAGCAGCAGGGTGCGGCTAACGGAAACCCGGTCCTGGCTCGGGTTGATGGAGAATCGGCATCAGTGACCAGCCGCGCAGCAGACGAGGAGTTGCACGCAAATACGTTCGGATTCCTGGGAAACCGGACAACAGGGGCGGGTCCTTCGAACCCGCGTCACCCGACCTTTCTCGATAATAATCTGATCCTAGACCCCATGGTTCTTGCTACGGTTATTACTCCAGAAAATGCAGCAGAACGTGTCAGGGATCTGGATGTGGCTCGTCGTGCGTTGGAACAGCAAAGAAGGCAAGTGGAAGTTGAGAGACAAGGGATGGTTACACGTCAGCGCGAGCTGGATGCACTGGAAACCCGGCTCCGAGAGGAAACATCTAGAATACATCAAAGGCATCAAACTAGGTTACCAGCAACGGGTGGGGTTATTAATCCGGCTGCTTTATTTATCACACCTCAGGATCAGCCGATACCAGTGGTGAACCAGGGAACCGCACCCCAACCGGCAACAGCGGGGGCACATCCGGCAAATGAGCAGGCCGGGTTACCTCTACCACAGACTAGAGTCACAACCGGCAACGATCTACCACCACCACCACCATCACGATTTCGCACACCAGCAGGTCACTACAACAATCCCATGGACAACGTGTATGCGGCAACACTCGCATTGAATCAAATCCCCGTGGGAGAGTCGCCCCATGCAGAGAAGACCCGACAAGCAATCGATCTGTTGCATACTGCGGTGGCGCAACAAGCCAATTATCCGGATCATAGAAGTGGGATGCACGGGACGCCATACGCCAGTCAGCGACAAGGGAATATCCAAACAAGTTCAGCACGACGGAGGGAAGAGCAGCAGCAAATGCCGCCTCCTCCCCGCGTTCAGGCAGCATCAGCAGCACAGGCTGTTGTGGACAGTTCCAGGGCTCGGAGGGCTGGGGCCGGGTCTGCAGCGCATGGACTACCTGCAGCGCCGCGCCCAGCTGCGCCCCCCGCTGGATCACACGTTTCTCGAGCAAGGCCGGCCTCGACCATTCTTGCAGGACCCAAGTGTCTCTCGGACAATATCAGAGCTGAACCTTACCCGGAAAAATTCAAAGAGCCAGGAAAAGTAGTGAATTACGAACCAAATATGGATCCAGAAACATGGCTAAGCAGTTATGAGATGGCAATGTCGATTCGCAATGCATCCGAGAATCTCCAAGCCAAGTTCATGTACTTGATGATGTCAGAAGGAGCAGCAAAGTTATGGTTCACCAATCTGCCGGAAAGATCGATCAAGTCCTGGGAGGAATTGAAGACCGCGTTTGTCAAGCACTTTCATGGGACATGCAGAAAATTGTTCACTATTGATGATCTAGAGCGATGCGTCCAGAAGAAGGGAGAGTCGGCGCGCAGTTGGGTGCGCCGGGTTATGGAGATACTTCACTCGTCCACAGATATTCAGCCCAAGGATGCACTACAAGCTATGGCAAAAACATGCAAGTATATACCTTTAGTGCAAAAGTTAACTCGCATGAAATCCAGTCGGAATGCGTCGGAGGTTACAATGGGAGAATTGATGGATGCGTGCAACAAACACGCTGCAACAGATACTACATAGGAGGAAGTTGATGACAAGAAGGCAAAAGCAAACACAAGTAATAGCGGAAGAACCGGCAATGGATCAGCACCTGGTAATAACGAAAATAGCCAAAACAAGCGCCCGTTTGAAGGAGGCTCCGAGTTTGTCGCCAACACAGAGGCCGGGTCTTCGAGACCCAGATCTGAAGGGAATTTTCACCCTGGAAATCACAATGGAGGACACTATCAAGGGCCTCCAAGGCCAGGTAACAGTTGGGACATCTTTAGAATGGCATGCCCAAAGCACAGCAGGAACGGCAAGCCGGCTAATCACTCCTTGGAGCAATGCGCCGACTTACAAAGGTGGAAGAACGTGGAAGTGAACAGAGCCATACGAGGTGCGGGTCGGGGAGGAGGACCGGGTCAGGGTGGAAACCCGGGCAACGGCCCACCCCCAGCCGGTAACCCGGCAGCCGGAAATCAGGGCAACAATCAAGGGGGAGCTGGAGGTTTCCAGGCCAACCCCAAACAGTTGGGTCAATATCACGTGCATACTACAGGAGGTTCCAACAAGGATAAAAAGATACTGAAGCAAGCGGTCAACTCAATCTCTTCGGCTATCCCGAGATATTTGAGGTGGTCAGAACAAGATATAACATGGAGCAGAAGAGATCACCCGGAAAGAGTAGAACACCCGGGAGTCTTAGCATTAGTAGTTGCACCACAGGTCAATGGGTACGAGCTGAAGAAGGTCCTGATGGATGGAGGAAGCAGCATCAATATCCTGTACTAGGAAACCTTTCTACGCATGGGTCTCAAGGAATCTCAGCTCCAAAAAAGTACGACAGTTTTCCATGGCATAGTACCGGGTCACTCAGCATGCCCCGAGGGAAAAATCGCATTGGAAGTAGCTTTTGGGGAATCAAAGGACAATTATCGAGTTGAGTGGCTTACTTTCGAGGTGGTTAAGTTGCGCAGTCCCTATCACGCGTTATTCGGAAGGCCGGCTTACGCTAAATTCATGGCAAGGCCGTGTTATGTGTATCTACAACTGAAAATTCCGGGTCCAAAGCAGACCATTACCGTATATGGAAATCGAGATATAGCAGCTGAATGCGATGAGGGAGACGCAGCAATGGCCGAGCAAGCTTGTAGGAAAGAGGGACTCAAGCATTACCGGTCTCAAGCAGACCCGGAGGAAAGGGCCACTTCAAAAAGACCGAGCACCGAAGGAGAAAAAGAAAAACCCAGGGCAGAACAAGATGCTAAGATGGTGGCTTTCATTAAGAACGATTCCTCCAAACAATCTGGCATAGGAGAAGAAATCACACCGCCATACATAGCTAGCCGCGTTATGGGAACACCTTACCCGGATTGGCTAGCGAGCCCGGTACTCATCATGAAAAAGTCCAACGAATGGAGAATGTGCGTCGGTCGCGCTAGCCCGGGACCGATTCCCAAGAAGAATTAAACAGTATAACAGGCAGCAGGTTTCAGACGCGCTCTTTTCCTACCCAGGGTACCTAAGGGGACTGGAAGGTTTTTAATGAGGCGGCCTGCTGACCCAAACTCTTTCGTATCAGTAAAAGAGATGGTTATCAAGTCCTATTATTATCTTTGCTTCGATTACAAGTAAGTAGTATTCTCCGCTATCAGTACATCAGTATCATCAAGAATGTTGCATATATATATATAGGTCTTGGGGGCTGGTTGCTCGTATAGCACAGCCACAAACCCAAAGACCCGGCCTTGATGCCTATGAGTTATAAGGGCCGATTACTCGCAAGACGAGTACGGCTGCAATCTTATAACCGGACAAAGGAGCCAAGTTTTCTTGACTATTCTTACTTAATCTTGATGTGACTCGCACTAAAGTGGCATGATCTGTTCGCTTACGATTACGGTCAGCCGTGCAGCCCAATGGGACTTGCTTGACCCCGTTTTTCGTATAGATGTAACAACATGGTATCCACGCGAAAGCCGGCTTACAGTACAAGATAGTCAAAAGGGTCATCTAAACCACAAGTTTATGTAGAGTACAAGGCTAATAGTCGGAAACTCAACAACTATCAAGCATAAACTTCAGTACCTACACGGAATGGCTATAGGTTTTCGGCTCGGTAAAAAACAATTTGTTCTCTGAGAAAGGCCACATCCCCCTGACTCGGACTTTGGGCCATGGGGACTGGGGACTTCGAAACAGAAACAAACTACTTGGCTATCGAAGCTCGAAAGACCCTAGCATCCGAGTCTTGGGGACTTAAAGAAAAGTCCACTTGTCAAAACCCGTGATACTCGGCAAACCGAGTCTCACAAAGGGAGCTAAAAAGAGAGTCGGGTATCGAGAATAAGTTCAAGGATAGACAAGTATCACGATTATCAAAAGGCCAGGAAAGGCGCAAAGTATATCACGGACTAAAAGTACGTTACAAATTACGATACCAATAGAAGGGGTGCACAGGCGCACCATCAAAAGTATACTAGTTTTGAATACAAAGTATCAGGTGATCGAGGTACTATGATGGCATTGCCCTATTCGGCCTCCTGAGTATGGTCTTCCGGGTCTTGGTCCTGGGCTTGCTGCTTAGCTTTCACCGGCAGCATTACCCGGACTCCCCGCATCAGGACGGACAGGTGGAGGGACAGCTGGTGTAGAGGTAGATGGCCCTGATCCTAACTCGGCCTCTCTCTTAGAAGTTTCTTCTTTCTTCCTGGCCAAATCAGCCGCCCATTTTTCCAAAATATCAAAGGGAGGGGGTGCCTCCTCCAGTATGGTTTTGCCTTCAGCATCATATGAACTCATAATCGTACCCAGATCCATCTTATCGGCCAAAGCGGTTGCCGAGTGGCGTACCGCGGATTGTATGGACTTAAAGTCCTTGGGTACAAACCTGGAGCCATCAGCTTTAAATTCGGGAAACCCGGATATTACCTTTGCCGGGTCAAGCTTAGGAAAATAAGCCTTAGCCAGGGTAAAGGCCCGGGTCATACCAATCCGGCAGGCCGACCGTTTCCATATCTCGATCCATCCAGGCACTGTGGAGCAGGCTTGAATAAGATTTTCCTCACCCGGGTATACCTTGGTAGGCCACTTCACGGCGTCCAATATAAGCTTTGTACCGGCAAAAAAGGTCCAGAGCACAGTCTTCAATATTTTAGCCTTGGTAACAGCATCTTCTTCCGGGGCTGCAAGGTTGGCACCTGCAGTTGAAGCAAAGGAAAACATATCAGTAATCCCGAGTATCATACGATAAAGTAAAAGCACGAAGTCAGTCGGAAGCAAAAACTCACTAAGCAAGATACGATAAGTATCCGCAATCTGGTCCGATAAATTCTTCAGTGAGGTTTGGGCAGTGTTGCACTTCTTCTTGTATTTGGAAACGTCTTTCTTCAAAGTTTCAACGTCAGCTTCAAGGGCCTCTCTTCGTTTTACCTCGGCAAGAAGGAGTCGTTCGGTCTTGAGTAGAATCTCATCGGACCGGGTCACCTCCGCCTGTAAGGAACAGAGAGCGAAAGTGTCAAGCAAGCCGAATGTTTCACAAAGTACCAAGCACAACTTTAACAAGCTATGCTCGGAACTTGGGGACTAGGCGTATACTAAGAGATATCAAGTATTATTACCTGATGCGCTGCAGCCATGCGCTCTAGGACACTGCTCTCTGAGGCCTTCATGGTGAGGAGAGCGCTCATCAGCTGGTCAAAATTATTGTTACCCGAGTTAGAAGACCCGGGGTCGTGGAAACTCGGAGAAGAAGCTTTCTTCTTAGCAGGAGACGGCACCCGGGTCATCCGAATGTCGGAGTCTGGTCCTCCTCCCACGCCCAAAGTCGCAGCTTTTTCCTTCTCGCTTGCGTGCGAGGCTATCGGATACCCGGCTTCTTGCCTGGCCGGGTCTGTTGGTGACGCTTGTTCGTCGCCGGGTGTGACGAACACATCATCAGTCGTTTTCTCTTTAACTGGGACATCGGTCTCCATGTCTTCCTGGTCGCTAGCAGTGACCGTGGCCCTAAAGAAGGTATGAGTGAGAAGTTAGCGTGTAATTAAGAAAGGGTGATGAAAGTGTGATATAACATCAGGAAAAGAACTTTACCCGGGGTTCACCGCGAAGTCCGCAGGGAATTCGCTGCTGGACCCGGATGAAACTGAAGAATACCAAACAAGACATGAGATTACCCTATGAGGGAATAGTTTGGAAAGATTTTTATGTCTAAAGAGGGGTACGATGAATACCGGCGCGCTGAGCTGGGGATGATGGAATACCCGGGTTAAGAGCATCATTACCCGGGTAATTCCGAGTCGCCCTGCGCTTAGTCATAGGCGACTCCTTCAGATACGGCCAAAGGTATAACATCAGGGTTAGCTCGTGCATGTTATCACAGGAATGCAAATTGGACGCAAGAAAATGGTGTAGAACCTTGAAGACGACCCCTTGAGGTTTCCTCTTAGATCCGACCTTGATTGTCGGCTCTGCCTCATCTTCGTCGCTGGCGGACTCCACCTTGCCATCGGCTTCTTCTTCCTCGTCCTTGTCTTCTTGTTATGGAAGTAATCAAGGTTACAGGTGGGAAATGAAAAACAGGATACGACGAACTTAAAAGAACTAGGTGAAATTTAGGATGTACCTTCATCCGAGTTAACGGCATCCTCTTTCTCCTCCGGGTCTCCGGAGTTAGGAGGAGTGTCAATCTTCTAGAAGTCATCATCAGCCTGAAGTGAAGGCATAAGAACAAGGGTTATTAGCTGTAACAAGTGGAAAGGATGAAGTTGAAGATGTGAAAATCGGGTCTTTACCGCGGGGGGCGGGTTCTCGCGGGTGAAGGGTTCTAATCCGGCTATATTCCGGATTACCTCCAGCTTTTCTGTCAAAAAGCCTTTGATAGTTTTATTGGTATCACCAGGCGCGAAACTGTGGGTGGAGTACCGGATCGGGTCCGTGGTTTGCCCCGAGTATTCGCACATTAATTTCGTGCGGATGGAGTTGGGCTGGATACGAAAATCGACCCAAGTTTTCACCAGGTTAAGCCCGATGAGGCCTTGGGCTGAAAGAATGGAGATTTTAGCCAATGAAGGCAGGATCGCTTCCCTGTCCGAGTCAGGGGCAAAGGCACTAAACGTCTCGGAGATATCAATCAGGCCTTCCGAATAACCCGGCAACTTCTTCTCGCCGGGTGGGGAGGTGTCCCGACAGTAAAAATACGAAAGTTGTCAGTGCTTGACGTGGGAGTTGAGGGTGAGAGGAGGCATTAGAGAATTCTTGCGGCGTTGGATAGAAACCCCGCCGCAAGCAAGAAGTGCACCGTCACCGCTTTCGCGGCACGGTTTGCACTGGAAAAGTTCAACGAAAAGAGCCAAGCTTGGCGGAGTGCACAAGTAAGACTCGGAGAGAACGATAAAGTGAGAGATATTTAACATAGAGTTAGGCCCTATGTCAAATATGCGAAGGCCATAGTGGCTCAAAACATCGCGGAAAAAAGGGTGACCCGGAGGACGGAAGCCCCGGGTCACGTGTTCCACAAAGCATATTACCTCGTTTTCTGCTGGAGTAGGCCGAGTCTCGTTACCCGGCACCCTCCAGTGGATGTTTTCTTGAGGGGGAAGGACCCCTATCTCGACCAATTCTTCCAACTTGGCCTTGGTAACCGAAGATCGCGCCCAGTTGGCGGATATGGAGTTTGTAGTCTTGACCTTGGTCAGCTGCTTCCCCTGCTTCTTGGGCGCCATGGGGTTAACCTGTAAAGCATCAGGTAGAAGAGCATGAGGAATGAGACTCGGAAGCTGTCAGTAGGTCGAGTACTGATAAGCGGTATCAAGACAACATGGAAGCTGAATATAATCCGGGTATCATTCTGCGGAGCGAGGTATAAACTATCCGGGTATCATGCATTGTTATAAAAGCTATGGAGGTTTATGTATTGATAAGCATCTGGGGATGATGGATGGTTACCCGTGTATCTATTGCGAGCAAAAGAACCGGAAAGGGAGGATTTTCCGGCTGATAGAAACAAGGGCAGAAAATTTGGACGGCCCGAGCCCGGATTGGAAATTCCATTTCTAGATTTGTGGCGAAATTAATGATTACAGGTAGTAGGAGAGTGAACTAAAGTCTATATCTTATCTATTGGGCGAGCTAGAACGAATACTAGCAACCTAATTCGGCGTGGCCGAGAAATCATTGGCGGGTCGATTTAGATCTAATCTGAGGTGAAATCAAGAAATTGCAAGGGCAAATTAAATGGATGCAAGAGACTTACTGGAGGAGATCTGAGTGAAGCTTTGCGGAGGCAAATGGCGCAAGCCTGGTGTCCCTTCGCGATTCCTGGCGGGCAGGTCGGAGGCCTGGCGGCGGATCTTGGCAGTGGGGCGGAGCGCGCTGTGGCGGAGCGCAGCCGGCGACAGATGGGCTCCGGTGATGCGCGTGGGGTTTCCGTAATGGCGCTCTGTGGGCTTGCGCACGGAGGAAGGAAGGAAGAGAAATGGGGGAAAGTGAGCCGTTGGGGTTAGGGTTATCCCTAAGGGCCTATTTATAATGGCTCGGGTGGAAAAACTCAGTCCAACGGGCGGGACCCGGAAATTACGGGGTAACAGCTACCTGTTCGAAGTTTGCGAGATATGCTTCAAACACTGAGCAAGAGATCCTCTCCGGGGTATCAGGATCAACTATCGAGCAAAGTATGGAGTTTGGCATTTTATCAAAGCTTAAACCTCCAAAGTTAAGCAAAGTATCTGGAGGGAAGAGCCGGGTTACTATATGGCTGCCATGGAGTTAAGCCTAGATACACAACAAAGCACTTTAACCCGGCCTCCCTACACTTGTGCGTTTGATATTTTTGCAGGGAATAGCCAGTGCTTCAGGGAAGAATCCGTGAAGCCCAAGCTATTCTGGGGACTACTGATGGAGGGATAATAACCCGGTAGGCCAACTCCAAGGTGTAACCCGGCCCAAGGGACACGGCGCAGGATCCGGCTAAGGATAATGAAACTTCTCGAAGGCCCAAAGTTTGTAGGCCTCGTAACCCGGATTGTGGGTTGCGGTAAGGAAAGCCAGGGTTTGTAAGCAGTGTCCGGGTGGGATTCAGGGTGCGCCTTGGAGGGCAAGTCAGGAGGGTACGGTGCTTTATAAACCTACCCCTAAGTCTAGTTTGGGGAGATCTAAGAACCCTAGCAACATCGCTTGATATCGAGCATCAAGTGTAACCCGAGAGTTGAGTTATTATATTAAGATCGGAGACTCGGCGACTTTGATTGCCGGCTACCAGATTGATTACCATCATGTTTTCCTCCGAGCTAAACCCTCTCCCAAACGCCTGTGTCGTCTTGCCCCAAGATCAGTTACCCCCGGTAACGTCTGCCGTGATTATCCCACGACAAACTCCGACTGCGTCTCTCTCCGGAAAGCGGTGGCATACGATATCGCCTCCTACGCCGACACCGCCACCTACATCGATGGCCTCCCCGAGCCAGAAACAGAACCTGAAGACGAGGACGAGGACGATGAAGATGATGACAACGTCGCCAGCGAGGACCTGACCGAGTTTGATGAAGGTGCCGCAAAGGGAGCATCCGAGAAGGGGAAGGCCAAGGTCATCGAGGGGTCTGAGCAGCTGGTCAATCCGGAGGAATCCAAGTTGGCCACCAACGAAGAGGCCGAGCAGCCGCAACCCATCGCTCATGAGGCCACCATCACCACCGAGATGGTGATCGAGCAGGTGGCTCCCGAGCTGGGCATGACTGTTGCTACGCCAACTGATGCCAACCCGCTGCCCAGGACCCAGTCTACCGCATCCACCTCTGCCACAGATCCCATCTCAGTTGCCACCGCGACCTCTGATCCAGCTGCCTCCGCCAAAGCTGATGATGACAATGCCGATGCTGACAACACTGCCACTACCAACAAGTGATTCCTGCAACACTTTTACCTTGAACTTTGATTAGATCCCCGGTATGCCGGGTGCAGATGTAACCGTACAATTATCGTTTCGTTGCTACTCAGTTTTATTTCAGTTGAAGTTTTTAGCAACTCTGGCTCAATGCCGGGTTGCGTTTCTATGCAAGTCACTGAGTTGCATTTTTTATCCACTCTTTCTTTTTGTCTCAGCTCTTACCTGCAACTTGTTGCTTTTTTGGTAGTCGAGTCACAAGATTTCAAAGTCTGAATTTCAAATACTTAGCCACTTAGAAAAATCATAGTAACGCTGCCCACCACTTAGCCGAAAAGAAAGAAAGCAGTAAAGAACACTCTATTTGGTTGCCACACGTTTCCTTTCCTTAGCAGTTTTTCGTGTGTTCATTGACCTTTGGCTTGTTCTCTGGCTTGCCATGAAGCCGGGTTGCGGACAGCAGCAGAGTCGCAGAGTTGGCCCATGGGTTTAAACACACTACTATATATGCTTTTGAAATTCTGAGTGGTTCAACCGAATAGACGAAGTAAAACAAAGTAAGAAACAGAATAGAAACACAAGGAGCAATTTGGACGAGGCAGTCCCCGAGTTCGATTTCAGATTACCGAATAGAATTTTAACTCGGATAAGAAAATACATACACAGTTTGCTCATGAGTGAAAATGTCGGAGTGGAGCTACATTCCAGGGGCGCTTAGATTCCTCTCCAGCTCTATCCGGCCTGTTCTTCTGGGGTGCCTGTGCGTCAACTAGATAGTAGGCATCATTGTGCAATGCCTTGCTCACAATGAAAGGCCCTTCCCACGGAGGGGATAGCTTGTGCATCCTGGCCGTGCACTGCACGAGCCTAAGGACCATGTCTCCTTCTCGGAAAACCATTGGGTTCACTTTCCGGCTGTGATAACGCCTCAAGTTTTGCTGATAAACAACTGAACGTGACAGAGTTAGCTCGCTTGCTTCTTCTAGCAGGTCAACGTCATTTTCTCAAGCTTCTCTAGCCTCTGCCTCAGTGTAGAGGGTTACTCGGGGCGAGTCATGCTCTAGGTCAGTGGGCAAGACACGGGCCCACGTCCATATACCAGGAAGAATGGTGTGTATCCGGTTGATCGGTTAGGGGTAGTCCTTAGACTCCACAACACCGCCGGCAACTCGTCTAGCCAACACCCAGGTGTTTTCAGCAATGGCTCAATCAGCCTTGGCTTTATGCCGGATAGCACCATGCCATTTGCTCTTTCAACTTGCCCATTGGAGGCCGGATGCACAACAGATGCAACATCTAGCCGAATCCGCTTCTCCTTGCAGAATCTCGCAAAAGCACCCTCAGCAAAGTTTATGCCATTATCAGTAATGATGTTGTGCGGGTAGCCGTATCTCAGTATCACATCCTTCAGAAAACTCACAGCTGTGGCTCCATCACACTTCCGAATAGGCTTGACCTCAATCCATTTGGTGAACTTGTCAACCATGACCAGGATGTGAGTCATGTTGCCTCTAGCCAGCTTGAAAGGGCCAACCATATCCAAACACCAAACTACAAATGGCCAAGTAATGGGAATGGTCTTCAACTCGGAAGCTGGCATGTGAATCTTACTTGCAAATCTCTAGCAGCCGTTGCACTTTCTCACTATGTCTTCAGCTTGTTTCAAGGCAGTGAGCCAAAAGAAGCCGTGCCGAAAAGCCTTGTTGACTAGAGCCCTAGAAGAGGCATGATGTCCGCATTCTCCTTGGTGTATCTCCACCAGAATTTCTTCTCCTTCCTCTGGCTCAACGCAGCGTTGCAGCACGCCAGTAGGACTTCTTCTATGCATCACCTTGTTAAAAATAGTATAGCCCTTGGATCTTCTCTGAATTTGCCTAGCTGTGACCTCGTCACTTGGCAAGGTACCATCCGTTAGAAGGGATAATATGGGCAGAGCTCAACTCGGTGTCTCCCGCCTGGGAAACACTGGTTCGTCCACTTCCATTGGATCAGCCACCAATACCTCCTCTAAGTTGAGGGCAAGGTCCCGAGTCCCCGAGTACTCGGAAATGACCCCCTCGATGAATGCGACAGTCCCCGAGGTGGGAGGGGCAGTCCCCGAGTAGGATGGGACAGTCCCCGGGTTGTAGGTGCCAGTCCTCGGGTTCTCTTTTGCAGCCTCCCAGTCAATCTCCATGGGAACAACTTCCTCTCCTGGTATTGAAGGAACGAAGATAGATTCCGAGTTGGGGGATGGCTTGATGGATGGCTTTCTCAAATGCTCCAAGGCTATCCCAGCCGGGATGAACTGCCGAGAAGACCCCAACTTGGATAATTCATCAGCCGCGTCATTCTCTGCTCGGTGTATATGTTGGAACTCACATCATTCAAAGAAGCCAGTCATGGTTTGCACCAGAAACCGATATGATGCCATGTTGGCATCCAGAGCATCCCAGGTGCCGGATACCTGCTGCACCACCAAATCCGAGTCGCCATAACAGATGACGCGTTGCACGCCAACCTCCTTGGCTACCTTCAAACCGTGTACCACGGCCTCATACTCTGCCACATTGTTAGATGCCTTGAAATGAATCTGCAGCACGTATTTGAGTTGATCTCGCTTGGGTGACGTAAGCACCACACCAGCACCAAGGCCTTGCTTCACTTTGGAGCCAGCAAAATTCATCTTCCAGTAGTTGGTTTCCAGCAAGGGAGGCTCATACTGCACCTCAGCCCAATCCACCAGAAAATCTGCTAAGATTTGTGACTTGATGGATTCTCTTCTCGCGTACAGAGGAGCGTACGCGGCTAGCTCAATTGCCCACTTGGCTACTCTGCCACTTACTTCCTTGTTGCCCACGATGTCCAAGATGAGAGCGGAACTCACCACCGTGATGGGATGCTCTTGGAAATAGTGTTTCAGCTTCTTGGCGCCCAGGTACACGCCGTAAGTCATCTTCTGGTAATGCGGGTAGTTTTGCTTGGAGTTGGATAGCACTTCACTCAGATAGTACACTGGCCGCTGCACAGTCTTGCCTTCCTCTTCTCTTTCCACCACAATCACCACACTGACTACTCGGTTGGTTGCCGCAATGTACAGCAACATTGGCTCTTTGGGTAGCGGACTAGCCAGGATGGGAGCGCTACCCAGCATGGCTTTCAACTCCTTGAATGCTACATTAGCTTGTGGTGTCCAGACAAACTTGTCACTCTTCTTCATCAATTGATACAGAGACAAGGCCTTCTCGCCCATTCTGCCCAGGAAGCGGCTCAGAGAATCCAGGCATCCAGTAAACTTCTGCAAATCCTTCAGGGATCTCGGCAAAGACATGCTCTCTATAGCTTTTATCTTTGAAGGATTGGCCTCAATGCCCCGACTGGATACCAAGAAGCCGAGTAGCTTGCCAGCCGGGACGCCAAAGGCGCATTTAGTTGGGTTCAATTTCATCTTATACTTGCGCAAGTTGGCAAAAGTTTCCTCAATGTCACTAAGCAGAGTATGTGTTTTATTCGTTTTGATAACAATGTCATCTACGTACACCTGCACATTCTTGCCAATCTGATCGTGCAAGAATTTCTGCATGCATCTCTGATAGGTAGCCCCAGCATTCCGCAACCCAAAGCACATGACACGATAGTAATAAGCCCCGTACGGGGTAATAAAGGCAGTCTTTATTTGATCATCAGGGTTGAGAGCTATCTGATGAAAACCAGAGTAGGCATCTATGAAAGACAAGAGCTCACAACCAGCAGTGCAATCGATCACCTGATCTATGCGGGGTAGCGGAAATGGATCCTTGGGGCAGGCGTTGTTCAGGTCGGTGTAGTCCACGCACATACGCCATGCGGTATCGGCCTTGGGGTCCTCCTTCTTCTTCTCAACCATAACCGGGTTGGCTAGCCAGTCCGGATGCAATACCTCCATGATAAAGTTGCTTATCAGCAACTTGGTGATGTGATCACCGATAGCTTTCCTCCTCTCATCACCAAAGCGGCACATAGCCTGCTTAACCGGCTTGGCGTCATGCCGCACATGTAGCGAGTGCTCAACCAGCTCGCTCGGGACACCCGGCAGATCCTCATTGGACCAGGCGAAGACGTCCCGATTCTCACGGAGGAAGTGAATGCGCTCGCTTTCCTATTTCTCTCCCAACCCGGCGCCAATGATGGCAACACGGTCTGGGAACTCAGGATCAACCTGGACCTTGTTTGTCTCCTGGGACGCCTGGAACGCAGTCCCGTACTGGGAACTCGGCATGCCAGGCGCACCACCTTGCGCTGCTTGCGCCATAGCCACCACCTCGTACATCTTCTTCTTCTCGGCAGCAATGACCATGGATTCCGTGTCAGACCCCGGACCCAGAGATATACATACTGTTATGTGCTCCTAGCCATGGGCTCACAAGGGCTTCAGGGTTACCAGCCCCGGCCGCAACAAACAACGGCAGGCAGACCGGATTCATCGGCACATAGTCCGGATCCCCGGTCTACTACTCCTTGTATCCATGCTAGTCATAACCAACTATGCATACCCAAGAATCCACGAGTCGGATGAAACTGAAGGAACGGGACCAAAGTTATACAGAGAAGCTATGTGTCCAGAAAGTGCAACAACAATCGAGGGTTACTGGGGTTACCTCGCCCCAGGCCGATCACATCGACAGGCGGGCTCGGACATGGATCATCGGCTCCACAACCCCTCGACTGCGACAACTATGCAGGCATAGCCAAAACTGTATAACAGTGAGCTCGAAACCAACAACCGATCAAAGCAGTACTCTAAACATGAAGCTTTATTAAACAGGTGTTACTAGAGTATAGCTTACAAGCATAGGTCACATGACCCAACATTACATCAGACAACGGAAAGCACATTATGTTGCTAATCAACAAGAACCAAAAAGGCCTAAGAGGCCGCAACATAAGGCGACGTCCCAGCCCATAGATTCCAGGCTGCTACCTGGGAACCCCGAACTACTCGTCGATGTCCACGTCGAAACACCACCGAACTGAGGAACTCCACCTGAACCAAGTTGAAGCAAACATGAGTACGGGAGGTACTCAACAAGACTTAGTTAACCTATTATATATCTGCTTCTTTTAGAAAGAGTTATGAAGGTTGTTTTGTGTAAAGCCATCTTTATTTTCCAAGTTGAGGGAGGAATAGCACGTCTCATGGAGTATTTTGAAAATAGATGAGAAAGTTGTTCAACTGCTGAAATCATCATCTTTTTCATCCACCAACATCATTTCAGCACCTCGTGCTTCAAAGATCACCACATCAAGTTGTTCCGGTAACTCATGCTACAAGGTAACCCCTCTCGGCATCTCCGAGGAGGCATCCTTCATTCGTTATCAGCAAGTTTTAATCATTCCGTTTAAGTTGTCTATGATCACAGAATCCGTCACCAAGTCGTCCTTAACCGCGGACACGGCTTTTCGAAAAGATTTAACCCTGCAGGGGTGTACAACTTTAACCACACGTGCCAACCAACTCTTAATGCCAGACATTAGCACTATTCCGGGAAGTGCCGGCAGATGGAGGTTGACCACGACCTTTCCCTTGCTTCGCCTATTCCATGAGTCGCTCCGAGTAGAGATGGTCCGCCAATAGGGAGTGGCCATCTCCTGCCGGGTCTCTATCGTTGTGAGCGGTGCTTCAACTACTGTCTCGCCACAGGCTGTTGCACCGCCACGTCTTAGTTTTGAAAACGTTTTGATATCCCCGCAAATCGAAATGGAAAGCCCGAACTAGGCAACTCATGGAATAAACTAGGCAAGTTGAGACCGAGGGGAATCCAATCCCTCGTGTGGATGCACGCTCGGTCTTGGCTCGAAGACGAGAACTCGCTCCTAGGGGCATGAACGAGACAACCACCACAGACCCTCTGTGGCCTTGTCATCCACACCTTTAGCTCATGTTAATCAAACTCTCTTAACTTTCCACAACATACTACCATACTAGATTCATTTGCGGCTCTGATTCATCAACCGGATGGAGCAGAGATAACAGGCATGTATGACTAAGCGTGGCATATTTAAGGCTCTGGCGATACACACAAACAAACCCTATGTCTGCTAGGAGCATTGAATCATGATATCTGGGTTATGCAAATAAATAGGATAACTCTATCTATTGACTCAAGATACATTGGAACCGAATGCATTTGTACGAGAACGAAAAGTCTTTCGAAAACATATATGGGCAGATAAGAGGTTATGCTTGCCTTGCTTCAAGGAAACCAGAGAAAGTCTTCAGGAATAAGTGCTTGACTTGTCGGTTAGGATCAAGTATTCGCCATTGGGGTTGCTGGCCTTCACTTCGGAGTCGCGTTCTACCGAGGGGGAACAACACCGAAAAGAAGAACAACAATCAAACATGGCATCGATGCAATGCACAATATGTATGCATGAGCAAGTTAATGCACTTCGATGAAACCCTAAACATGCTCGATGGGTTGCTAGGGTTTATATGGCAGATATGGAATTTTACTGGAATTTATCCCGAAATAGACCCCGGAGGGGGTTTCGGGCGATTATGAAGGTGAATACCATTTTAGTTGCTCAAATGGGTTCAAAAACATTATAAGTAGATTGCATTTGTCATTTTAAGAAATTTGGTATATAACTTTTAATTTTCTAATTTTCTTGAATAAAAACTTATTTTTCTATTTTTAAATGATCAAACAGTATTAAATAAAGGCCAAAATTCAACTTTGTCAAATATATGTGGAAATGACATTTTTGCAAAGATTACATTTTCCTGATCACTCCCATATTTTTATTTCATTTTTCTGATTACTATTTTAAGAGTTATTCAATTAACAAGATTTATCATTTTCTGTAATTCAGTAACCATTTTCTGAAAAAATAGAAAAACAGAGATATGACGTCATGATGACGTCAGGGTGACGTCATCGATGGTCACAGAGGTTCTGCTGCGGATGAAATCGATCGAATTCATGGTCGATTTTCAAAACGAAGGGCACTAGGGTGTAGAGCAAAGCGAAAGGGAGCTGGGGATGGGCACGGTTTGCCGGGAGATCGCCGGAGCTCGCGCCGGCGAGCTCGGGCGCGGCAGCGGTAGTCGGCCGGCGGCGAGGGAGAGAAATAGCGGGGGAGGGAGGAAGAGAGAAGCACCAGCGTGCTCGGGTGCTCACCACGAAGCTGTAGAGCTTGTCGGGGAGGCGAGTGGTGGCGGCTAACGCCGTCGGCGAGGAGAATACGGCGGCGGCCGTGGCGGTGGTCGGCGACGAAATTGGAGCCCTCCCGGGCGTCCCAGCTGCTGCGCGTGATCGATGAGGACCAGGAGGATGTGGCGATGACGATGGGATACACGGCGGGGCGCGGGAGCGGCCGGAGGATCAACGGCGAGCGACGGCCGTGGCCGATTAGGGTTAGGGTTCCGGGTACCGTGGGGAGCAGAGAGAGGAAGAGGGATAGGGTGAGGGCGAGAGAGGAGGTCGCACGGCGTCTACCTGGAGGCATCACCACGCTCGGGTGCACACGCACAAGCAGGAGGTGGCAGCAGTGGCGGCGCTGCTGCCACGCAGCTAGTGCCTTCTGGCTGGAGCTAGAAGAAAGAGGGGAAAAGAAAAGGAAGTTACAAAAACCCCCTGAAGTTTTGAAAATTTACCAATCGATCCTTCTGCTGCTAAGAAAGAGGATGAAAACTGAAAGTTTATGGACCATTTTGCAGTGAGAAAAATTGTCAAAAATACATTTTGAAATCCTCACAAAATTTCCAACAAAACCATGTCTTTGTTTGGTAGAATTGAAATATTTTTCAACACAAGATTTTGGAACCCACTTTAAGTACTTTTTGTGGGAATTTTTCTCAAACCATTTGAATTCAAGTTTTAAATTGGTTCAAACATGATTTGAATTTTTGTTTCATGCATGTATGAGATGCCAACAACACCACAACCCTAATTTAGCAAAAATTGGGATGTTACAAATCTACCCCCCTTACAAGAATCTCGTCCCGAAATTCCCGAAGGAGAAGAAAGAAGGAACACCGGTTTTGAACGATCTTCTCGAACCTTACGGTTCTCTTCTGAAGATGTTGATCCGGAGTACTTGCGAAGATCTCCAACAGCTACACCTTAGGTAGAGGAAAAACTCTTAGGAAATGATCTTCACGAAGATCGAGTATCCCATGGGTAACTCATGACAGGATGTTCATAAAGAACTGTTGAGTTATCGTGCATGAAACACATCAAGGTAACGGAATGAATAGAAGATGGTTTCAAGTTTGCAGACGATTGGTCTTGAAAGGATTTAGAATATGAGCTTTGCATAAGACTTTAAATCCCTTGGGAAAAGAAAGTTTTTACAACTTATGAAACCGAGGTTTCTTCAAATAGAAAACCAAGATCGTGAGGATGGTCTTGGATACCACAACGTAATATCCTTAGACGAGGGAGAACACGAGAAAACACTGTAATCGTGCGTCGGAGAGAATTTAATACCTGATCATGTTCACTCTGCGGAGTGGACACGGAAGATAACGGAACTTCCATTCCGTTAAGGGTTGTCGAAAACTTTGTCGAGATCGTTGTCAAAGGTCATGATGTTACTTCACAACGGAGGATGGTTAATCAAAGGATGATGGAACACCGTAGTGAAGGAGAATTCTTGGTCACACCATAAGAATGGTTAACCAACGGGGATTGAAACACCAGAAGGAATAGGGAATCTCTTTCCTATTGTGGTTTGGACGTAGCAATACATCTAACACATGGTTAAGATCCCATGGCTGAAGTGACTGACAAATTCACACAATGTGTGAGATGAACAGAACTTCAGGTACAAACAACTTGAGAAAGGGAACTGATCAACGGCGTTTACGAAACACCAAGAGATGTTTTTTCACGATGAAGTTGTTTCCACTAAAAGAAAGTTTTTGGAGGTTCAACGGAGAGATGTTGGAAAAACCAACTTCCAAGTTATCTTGGACGTTCTAGATACCAATATCAGACTTATGCAAGCCTTCTATAGGTACTCAAGTGAAATTTGAACTTCGGTTCAGAAAAACGGTAACAAAACTTGTTAGAATGAACCACACCAGAATTCTCATGGAGAGTGGTTGTTCTTACGGATTCAGAGAGATATGACATTAGGCCTTCCGGCTAATTGTGTCAATCACAGCATCAACCATGCCGGATTCTGAGAAGACCTAATTCAATACCCTTGAGGAAACACCAGCCATCGTTGCTGCTTGAGATTCAGCTCTGGTTAGTGGATTGATAAACAAGACTCGGTATGTTTGATCAGCGTTATTGCACCGGTTACCAACGAGATACATTTACTGGATTCTCAAGATATGGACTATGATGTCAAGCTCAAGAAGATGAGTGAGATTATGGAACCCATGTATTAGCAACTTGTGGAAGACGGTTGCACCTACATGACTTACTTACAAAGAACACATCGGAGTCCTTGTTAGGAAGACGATTACAAAGATAACGAAGTTCTTGAACTTCTTCTCTTTTACGAAAGATCAGTCAGTGGCTTAATGTGGATGGAAACTTCTTACAGTAGACGGAGGTAACAACCAACCATCTTAAGAATAGTCCACACATGCATGACCGACTTGGGATTATTCCCGAGGGAACAAGAAAACTTTACTTGGATCCATGGCGACAACTTTCACCGTAAGCACATGAACCAAAGTAAATCACTTCGAACATCGGGAACACAAACTTCGTGATGACACAAAGATGGTTCTCCAAAAGTTTCCAATGTTAATGCCCACTGTTCAACATGAACCTCTTGCAACTTGGGGAGATAGGAATGTCATCGATGGGCTCGACAACACACTTATCAAAACACTCCAAGAAGAGGGTCTCATATGATACATGAACAAGGAAAAATATTGGTCAGATTAAAGGACATGAAGGTGTACTCGGGCAGAACACCATGAGTGAAACACCATCAAGACAGTTCTTGGAGCTGAACTTGATTTGACGATAGCCCAAATCAAATCAAGTGTTTGTTAGGTAGCATATCCACGGGGGAAATACTATCCTTCTTCAACACGAGGAAACTAGACATCCCTTAAAGGAGGATCAAGTTAAGCGGAGCTTTTGTCTTTCAACTCTCCAAGTTGTTGTTTAAGCTCGACCAACTAGTCCAGGATATCCAGCGTTGTTTCCTGGAGAAAAGAGTAGTTCAAACTACCCCTCGTTTAGACATCACGGTCAGGTAACAAACCTGGTGATACTTCTAGAAAGACAACCAGAATATCACAACCTACCGATATGTCTCGAAGTTTGGAAGGAAACTTGCTTTTCAAAGCACCCGGTAAGGTCTTGAGAGCTTTGGTATGAACCTAACTCTCTGATCAAGAATGTGCACCGGAATGAACGGGTTTGGTAACACGGCCAACTTTAGTAGAGACCGGGTGACCGATAGTGCTAAGAAGGATACAGATGTTTCTTAGATTTTTTTCAAAGAAATAAAGATTGCTAGGAATATCTGGTACACATGTCGATGAACATACCCATCATTCTCAAGCATTCAAACTTGGAGGAAGGGGGTGATGACATGTATGAGCATCACTTCATCGATGAGACCATGAAACTCAACACGGCCTATTGATTTAAAAGAGTGTGATACTCGAAGGTGGAACAAAACAGAAGCTAATGAAACTTCTTTAATCTGCGAATTACAAAACTTTGACCTGGTCCTGGAGATGAACGAGGTACTGGAGTTTGTTTCTCCTGACATTCCAAGGTGGAATGTTTTGACGGAAAACAAGAGCAAATGCATTGGATCAATCAAACACACATATGCAACTTGGTTTCAAAAGAACGGATGGAGATTTGAGAGCAACTGGAAGATAGGAACATGCTCCGGAAAATCCAGAGGCCATGGGGAGTGCACAGGTGATACTCTTTTGTAATACCCATGCTAGAAGAATTGGTATAGCAGAGTCAAGAACAAGGATATGGAATCATAAAGAACACTCTTGTTGTGATCCCTTTTAGTTCCAAAGGAAAGCCTACGGCTATAAGAGTTGGAATTTCCTAGCCATCCTGAGGTAGAAAATATTCCTCAAGATCCAAAGAAACAGAACTTGGGTTAAAGGTCAGCATCCTGTACTGATGGAGTGAGCATCACCGGGCTATGAAACCACATGATTCAACTCACCGCAATTCAGCACATTCCGGGACCTTCGGTTCAAGTCCAAGGGTTAGAAACCGAAAGAAAGGAGTAACTACTCTCTTAGTGTCTTAAAGGACACTATGAATAGCAATCACGAAGTATCTTTCAAAAGACAAACTTAACTCCGGAGGAATTTGGGCAGAGAATAACAGAAACATTCGAGATGGAAAGGAAATCTCGAGGTTCAGGATTTAGAACTTTGAAACATGTAGAAATGTGGAATCCGGACAACTCTGAGAGATTAGGATGGGAAGGAAATCTCCCAGTTTAAGAGATTACGGAACACGGAACACACACGACTCTAGAAACTCATAACTAGGTCAACTTGGATAACAACGTCCTTGCCAACGAAGGCACCTAAGTTTTTGAATAACTAGAACCTTTTCAAATCCAAAACAGGTAAGGAGACCCAGAGTTAGAGCGATACCAGATACGGAGTAAAAAGAATCCTAAGAAGGTTTTCACAATCCATTTGAAGTTTCAAGATAGTTTTCACAAACACTAGACTCGACATCGACCAAGCAATAAGGTTTTCCTACAGGCAGTCCTGCTCTGATACCACTCTTGTCAGACCCCGGACCCAGAGATATACATACTGTTATGTGCCCCTAGCCATGGACTCACAAGGGCTTCAGGGTTACCAGCCCTGGCCGCAACAAACAACGGCAGGCAGACCGGATTCATCGGCACGTAGTCCGGATCCCCGGTCTACTACTCCTTGTATCCATGCTAGTCATAACCAAATATGCATACCCAAGCGTCCACGAGTCGGATGAAACTGAAGGAACGGGACCAAAGTTATACAGAGCTGCTATGTGTCCAGAAAGTGCAAGAACAATCGAGGGTTACTGGGGTTACCTCGCCCCAGGCCGATCACATCGACAGGAGGGCTCGGACATGGATCATCGGCTCCACAACCCCTCGACTGCGACAACTATGCAGGCATAGCCAAAACTGTATAACAATGAGCTCGAAACCAACAACCGATCAAAGCAACACTCTAGACATGAAACTTGTATTAAACAGATGATACTAGAGTATAGCTTACAAGCAGAGGTCACACGACCCAACATTACATCAGACAACGGAAGGCAAATTATGTTGCTAATCAACAAGAACCAAAAAGGCCTAAGAGGCCGCAACATAAGGCGACGTCCCAGCCCATAGATTCCAGGCTGCTACCTGGGAACCCCAAACTACTCGTCGATGTCCACGTTGAAACACCACCAAACTTAGGAACTCCACCTGAACCAAGTTGAAGCAAACATGAGTACGGGAGGTACTCAACAAGACTTAGTTAACCTATTATATATCTGCTTCTTTTAGAAAAAGTTATGAAGGTTATTTTGCGTAAAGCCATCTTTGTTTTCCAAGTTGAGGGAGGAATAGCACGTCTCATGGAGTATTTTGAAAACAGATGAGAAAGCTACTCAACTACTGATATCATCATCTTTTTAATCCACCAACTCATATCAACACCTCGTGCTTCAAAGATCACCACCTCAAGTTGTTCCGGTAACTCATGCTACGAGGTAACCCCTCTCGGCATCTCCGGGGAGGCATCCTTCATTCATTATCAACAAGTTTTAATCATTCCGTTTAAGTTGTCTATGATCACAGAATCCGTTACCAAGTCGTCCTTAACCGCGGACACGGCTTTTCGAAAAGATTAAACCCTGCAGGGGTGTACAACTTTAACCACACGTATCAACCAACTCTTAATGCCAGATCATTAGCACTATTCCGGGAAGTGCCGGCAGATGGAGGTCGACCACGATCTTTCCCTTGCTTCGCCTATTCCATGAGTCGCTCCGAGTAGAGATGGTCCGCCAATAGGGAGTGGCCATCTCCTGCCGGGTCTCTATCGTTGTGCGCAATGCTCGACGGTTACCTACCCGCAGAGCGCCGATACACCACCACGTCCTAGTTTTGAAAACGTTTTGATATCCCCGCAAATCCAAATGGAAAGCCCGAACTAGGCAACTCATGGAACAAACTAGGCAAGTTGAGACCGAGGGGAATCTAAGCCCCGTGTGGATGCACGCTCAGTCTTGGCTCGAAGACGAGAACTCGCTCCTAGGGGCATGAACGAGACAACTACCACAGACCCTCTGTGGTCTCGTCATCCACACCTTTAAATCATATTAATCAAATTCTCTTAAATTTCCACATCATCCTACCATACTAGATTCATTCGTAACTCTGATTCATCAACCGGATGGAGCAGAGATCAACAGACATGTATGACTAAGCATGGCATATTTGAGGCTCTGGCGATACACACAAACAAATCCTATGTCTGCTAGGAGCATTGAATCATGATATCTGGGTTATGCAAATAAATAGGATAACTCTATCTATTGACTCAAGATACATTGGAACCGAATGCATTTGTACGAGAATGAGAAGTCTTTCGAAATCATATATGGGCAGATAAGAGGTTATGCTTGCCTTGCTTCAAGAAAACCAGAGGAAGTCTTCAGGAATAAGTGCTTGACTTGTCGGTTAGGATCAAGTATTCGCCATTGGGGTTGCTGGCCTTCACTTCGGAGTCGCGTTCTACCGAGGGGGAACAACACCGAAAAGGAGAACAACAATCAAACATGGCATCGATGCAATGCACAATATGTATGCATGAGCAAGTTAATGCACTTCGATGAAACCCTAAACATGCTCAATGGGTTGCTAGGGTTTATATGGCAGATATGGAATTTTACTGGAATTTATCCCGAAATAGACCCCGGAGGGGGTTTCGGGCGATTATGAAGGTGAATACCATTTTAGTTGCTCAAATGGGTTCAAAAACATCATAAGTAGATTGTATTTGTCATTTTAAGAAATTTGGTATATAACTTTTAATTTTCTAATTTTCTTGAATAAAAACTTATTTTTCTATTTTTAAAAGATTAAACAGTATTAAATAAAGGCCGAAATTCAACTTTGTCAAATATATGTGGACATGACATTTTTGCAAAGATTACATTTTCCTGATCACTCCCATATTTTTATTTCATTTTTCTGATTAATATTTTAAGAGTTATTCAATTAACAAGATTTATCATTTTCTGTAATTCAGTAACCATTTTCTGAAAAATAGAAAAACAGAGATATGACGTCATGATGACGTCAGGGTGACGTCATCAATGGTCACAGAGGTTCTGCTGCGGATGAAATCGATCGAATTCGTGGTCGATTTTCAAAACGAAGGGCACTAGGGTGTAGAGCAAAGCGAAAGGGAGCTGGGGATGGGCAGGGTTGGCCGGGAGATCGCCGGAGCTCGCGCCGGCGAGCTCGGGCGCGGCAGCGGTAGTCGGCCCGCGGCGAGGGAGAGAAATAGCGGGGGAGGGAGGAAGAGAAAAGCACCAGCGTGCTCGGGTGCTCACCACGAAGCTGTAGAGCTTGTCGGGGAGGCGAGTGGTGGCGGCTAACGCCGGCGGCGAGGAGAATACGGCGGCGGCCGTGGCGGTGGTCGGCGACAAAATTGGAGCCCTCCCGGGCGTCCCAGCTGCTGCGCGTGATCGAGGAGGACCAGGAGGATGTGGCGATGACGATGGGATACACGGCGGGGCGCGGGAGCGGCTAGAGAATCAACGGCGAGCGACGGCCGTGGCCGATTAGGGTTAGGGTTCCGGGTACCGTGGGGAGCAGAGAGAGGAAGAGGGATAGGGTGAGGGCGAGAGAGGAGGTCGCACGGCGTCTACCTGGAGGCATCACCACGCTCGGGTGCACACGCACAAGCAGGAGGTGGCAGCAGTGGCGGCGCTGCTGCCACGCAGCTAGTGCCTTCTGGCTGGAGCTAGAAGAAAGAGGGGAAAAGAAAAGGAAGTTACAAAAAACCCCTGAAGTTTTGAAAATTTACCAAACGATCCTTCTGCTGCTAAGAAAGAGGATGAAAACTGAAAGTTTATGGACCATTTTGCAGTGAGAAAAATTGTCAAAAATACATTTTGAAATCCTCACAAAATTTCCAACAAAACCATGTCTTTGTTTGGTAGAATTGAAATATTTTTCAACACAAGATTTTGGAACCCACTTTAAGTACTTTTTGTGGGAATTTTTCTCAAACCATTTGAATTCAAGTTTTAAATTGGTTCAAACATGATTTGAATTTTTGTTTCATGCATGTATGAGATGCCAACAACACCACAACCCTAATTTAGCAAAAATTGGGATGTTACATTCCGCCAGCTGAGAACTAGCAGAGGCACACTCCAAAGACCTCTTGTAATCACCCGAGATGGTGATGACACCATTGGGACCAGGTAGCTTCATCTTCAAGTAGGCTGCATGGGTTGAGGCCATGAACTTGCTGAGGGCGGGCCTACCGAGTAGAGCATGGTAGGGGCTCTGAAGATGAACTACTTCAAACTGCAGGCACTCGGTGCGGCAGTTCTCCCTGGGGCCGAATAGAACATCCACCCAGATGCGGCCGATTGGAGCACAAGATACTCCCGGCACAATGCCATGAAATGTAGTCCTGCTGGGTAGCAGCATGTTCTCGGCAAGGCCGAGCTTCTCCAGTGTATCCCGGTACATGATGTTGATGCTGCTGCCGTTATCTATCAGCACCTTGTTGAACCTGACATTCTTCTGAGTTCCCAAGAAGGTGGGATCCACCACCAGAGCATAGCTACCCGGGTTGGGCATCACCTTGGGATGATCAGCTCTGGACCAACTGATCTCTTGGTCGCACCAGTGCAGGTAGTGAGGCACAACCGAAATCACTGCATTTACCTCCATCGCATGCCTGTGCAATGACTGCTTGTCGACTGGCTTGGTGGTGAAGATCATGTAGCTCTCATGGTGCTCCTGGTACTGGTTGCGGTCTCCACCACCATTGTTGCCGTTGTTGTTGTTGCCTTGGTTGTTTTTGTTGTTGTTCCTATTGTTGCGGGTGTAGAAGTTGCGGTTGCGGTTGTTGTTGTTGTTGTTGTTGTTGTTGTAGTTGTAGTTGCGGTTGGCTCCCTGAGCCACTTGATTCACATTCTCCCTTCTCGGAAACACTGCAGGCCTGGGAGCAGCTGCCCGAATAGGCTGCACATTGGCATTCGCAGCCGACAGAGGAGGAGGAGGGGGCAGGTCTTCATTCTTGATGCGCTCCCACCAGCTGCACTGCCGGGTAGTGTGGTTGGCTGGCCTACTCGGATGCCGAGTATGGAAGCTGCATGGCCCATCCTTCATGTTTCCGAAGACAAAACTCGGAGCTGAATCCGAGTTGCCGCTACCCTGCTGGGGAGCAGTGTACGGCTTCTTGATGCCTTGGCCCTGTTTCTGGTTTTGCCCATATTGGCCTCGAGCAGTTTTTTGCCTTTGGCTACTCCTAGCAACCGTGGTCACATCATTCACCTCCTCTGGATCATACCGAGTATCAATGCGGTCGCCCCTGCGCTTGTTGCGGAAGTCATTGCGCATGCCGCTGTCATGGTGCTTTCTTCTCGGCTCAGGAGAATCAAGCAGAGGCTGGGTAGGATCACCGAGTGCATACATATCTGCAATCTTGATTGTCTCGGCGAGAGTACTCGGCATCTCTCGTTGCAGCTTCTGCCACAACATGCTGCCATGCCTGCAGACCTGAGCGAACCAAGTAATGGCCTGAGCCTCATTCACACCTTCACAGGTGTTCCTCAATGTACTCCACCAAGTAAGGTACTCGCGGTCAGTTTCCTCTTCTCGCTGCTTGCAAGCAGACAGTTGCTGCGGCCTATTCGGCCTCTTGTAGGTGCTGGTGAAGTTGTTGATGAAGGCTTCCAAGAAGTCTAGCCAGCAGTTGATACTGTCCTTGGGCAGGTTGTTGAGCCAAGTCCGAGCAGGGTCCTCTAGAATTTGCGGAACATACCGCACAGCCCATCTCCGGTTGCCGCCTGCAATGTGCACAGCGGTAACATAGTCACTCAGCGAGTCTTCCGGCTTGGTGCTGCCATTGTAGCACTTGGTCCCCCTAGCCAGCCGGAAATGGATCACGGAGGGCTCCTCCATGATGCGGCGACCAAAGCAATCTGGTCCGGGTGGCCCCTTGTTCTCGAGCTGAGCAGACCGATTGATACGGTCTAGCTTATACCTTGCATCACTGGGCTCCAACATGCGGTCACCCACGCGATCAGTGACATCTCTTGGATCAGCATAGCCGGCTAGACCCATCGCCGAGTAGCCATCATCGTAGCGGTTCTCCTGCACAACGGCGGGCTGCACCACCGGGTTGGCTGCTGGCGCATCCGCACGCGGCTGTGCTGCCGCTCGCTGCTGCGTCCTCTGCCGAGTAGGCTGAGCAGCAGGACGCCGAGAAGGTCCTGCATAGTCTCCCTCTTGCCTCTTGCTGTGAGCTTTATTGGTCTGATAGCCTGCTCCTGCAGAGTTGTGTTTCTGACCGGGCTGCCGCGGCACAGCGTGCTGTTTTGCGGCGACAGCCGGGTCGTACACCTGCATCTGTTTGTTTTTCCCAGAGTTCACACTCTGGTCTCTATCCCCACCGGGAAGCGGTGATGACGCCTGGTCCTGAGACCTCATCCCATGCGAGTGAACAACATGGGATGCACCAGCACCCAGATTGGCTTTCCGGAACTCCTCGTTCTGCCTGCCAGCCTCTAGAACTAGCTCGTTGAGTCTCTCATGTTGCCTAGCGCGCGCGTCGCCAGTGAGATGCGGCAACTCAGCAGCCACTGCCTCTGCAACCCTAAGAGTTTTGGCGGGGGTGCTGTATCTAGGCCTACCAACAGTGTCCAAACTAGCAGATTGGCTAGCAGCCCTACCATCTCTAGCCAGCTCAGCGCCTAGGTTGCGATGAGTAACGCCTATCTTGCTAGGCAGCCTAGAAACAGGAGTAAAGCCATGCGCTGCATTGTACTCATTTTGCGCAAGGTTGAGCTCAAGCCTAACCTTCTCCAGCTCCTGGGTCTCTGCGAGTAGCGCTTGACGCTGCTGCTCGATCTGCGCCCTCATGGCGGCAAGTTACGCCTCGGTGGGTTGCGGCATACCCAGCTGCACGGATGCGCCTCCGCGAGCAACCGGGATGGCCGTGGACGTGGAAGGAGGCAAGTTCTGGTCCTTCTCGTAGGTCTTGTGAACCCTAGCACCCACAGGTTCCTCGATGACGCCAGCGGCAGCGGCCGCGCCCTTCCCGGCATCGATAGCCGGGCCTGTCATCATCACCTCCACGCTATCCGCAGAGCAGCCAGTTGGCTTCTCGAGGGCAGCGAGTAAAGCATGAGGATCCTCCGCGATGAGCACCACCTCTGGGAACTCGCGGATGACGGTGGTGGCGACGTAGAACAGGTGCGTGCCGAAGGAGAGCACCGAGCCACCTGCAGGCATGGGCCTGCCGCGAAATCTCCGGCGTTGTCGGTGACGAAGTCGAAGGAGCCGAATCTGTGGACAAGGCCACAGACCACGCGCTCCCCTGAAGCTGAAACCGGTCCCGTCCGAATGTGAACTCCAGCCAGCACCGCTGGTAACCCCATGGTGGGCGCCAACTGTCGTGGTGCTATCACGGCAGATGCCATGGGATGGCTAAAGTGTTAGGGCCGATGGACGCTGGAGGTATCCGGGGAGGGATCACACGGCGAGTAGCCGCATGTAGAGTATCTCTAGCACTGCAAACAACCAGATCTACCCAGGTTCAGGGCCCTCATGTGGAGGTAACACCCCCTACTCCTGCCTTTCTCTCTATATGTGTGTAATCCGAGTAGCCACAATACAGTATATGTCTCCTAGCCGAGTAGCCACTCTGCTGCTCTCTCTCGCTCTGGTGTTGTCTCTACCAAATACATGCGAAGTGAAGCAACGTCAACATCCCTCGCGCAGGAGGGGGCAGGGCACCTTATATACTGGTGCCCAGCCAGATAAACAAAGATTAAAAGGTACGGTGATGTGACTAGACCACTGTGACGTTCGCACGCCTCCGAGATCTCGCGCGGAGAAGTGCCGCGCCGTACGGCTGACCGCCCCTGTCCGCTCTGTCAGCCTCCCAGCGTAGACCTCCATCCTGCCCTGTCCCCTCTGTACTTGACAAGACTGGACGGCTGCCTAACCCTGCGTCACTGATGATCACAAACCTAGTAAGTTGAACCGCACGCGGGTACGGACGCAGGATACGCGGGATCTCCTGTCAGAACGGCTCCATTGACTTCTGGCCCGAGTAGGATTGCCATCCATCTACTCAGACCAATTTCTCTACTCGGACGAACGTAACTTTCTTGATATCTTCTCTTGGCCTTTGGTGGGTACGGCCGGATAGAAACCTACTGAGTAGCAGTATCCGGGTAGCCGTCTACCCGGTCAACAACACCTTGATCTTGCCTTTAGCACTTGCCTTACCCCTACTCGGGGGTAACCCCCCGACAGTTTAATACCTCAAAATAATGAAAGGAACAATTACTACATATTTTTAACCTTGTTGAACATAAATGAATTTGAAATATCACTGGTTGTTGCATTTTACTAAAATGACAGATTCAAATGTCCTTTTTAAAATATTCACCAAATATTCATACTTGCTTCAAAAATTGCGTACAATATATCAAAATATTCAGCAAGTCCGTATTTATCAGAAAACATCATTCTCATGCATATATGAATCATTCATGGTTTTAGTCCTTAAGGAAAACAACAATAGTTCATTAAGATAAATATGGGTGTTTCCTTTTAATAATGTCCTAAATATTTTGGGACCTCATTTAACTTGTTGATAATTTTTAGGAATTCTTAGTTGCATTAAAATGTCATGTCATCATGAGTGCCCATTGCATCTGTTGTATTCATGTTATTTATCTTACCTTGACGATCCCTACTACGTGCCCCACCACCAAGGCAAGTGTAAATTTGCTTCTTAAGAATTCTCTGAGCCTATATTTTCCCTCAAGTATTTTATCCACCATAATATTGCATTCGATTAAAATGTCAATTTATTAGAGTATCCTAGTAGTTGCATTTTGTTTCAGACACCATTACTTGTTTCCCTTCCTATTATCCATAGGATTGTCGTGTTGGCCTAAAATACCCTATCTCCTAGTTAATTTCTTAGCCATGCTTAGTTGAGTGCTTAGATATTATGGCATTTTTGGATGTGTTGGAGACAGGTGGTATTGAATAAAAATGCTAACATGTGTGGATGAGTTACCATCAGTGAATGATGGTGTTTTGCCTCATTCATGCCCCTAGGAGCTAGTTCTCGCATTCGATCCAAGACCGAGCCTGCTTCCACCGGTGGGATATATGGAATCCCTAACGACCAACTAACTTGTGAGATTCTAGCCAAGGGTCCTCTAGTTTGAGATTTCCATTTGCGTGTGAGTGAAAGATAGAAATGATGAACGAGGACAGTGGTGTTTAGGATGTGGTCGCGGTCCAGGGTGCTGGAGGCACTGAACCTGGACTTCCGCACACTGATGATCCTTGGATAGATTCATGCAAGCCACTCTGCCGGCCTCCCAGGATGAGGACTTTGATCAGGCAAGGATCTGGACGGTACTGGTGGTTAAAATTAGTACACTCCTGCAGGGTTAAATCTTTTTCAAGAAGCCGTGTCCGCAGTTATGGTCGACTTGGTGACACATTCCGAGACCATAGAGAATTTGAATAATAGAATTTGACTAGATAGGTGATGATGATGGATTGGGGAATTCAATGATCAGAAGCTGAAGAAGAGTTACAATTTCTATCTCATTTCAAAACCTTCTGATTAGACATTTCCTAGTTGGGCCTTTTAAAAGAAAACTAGCTTTCCGTAAAACAACTACAAAACCCTTGCTAAAGCCTCATTCGAGCTAGTAGCTCTAGTAACCTTGCGAGTCCCTCCTGTACTCACTGTTGCTTTGTTGAATCTTTATTCTATTCCAGCAGAGGACTTCTCAGAAGTTGAAGGTGGTTTCTTCGTGGACGTCGACAAGTAGTGTGGGTTTTCCAGGTTGCAGCCTGGGGTGGTTAGGAGCAAGCTAGCGACGACTTGTTATTGTAGGCCTCTTAGGCCATATTTGGATCTTGTTCTTAGAACACTTAATTTGCTTCCGCTTATTGTAATGTTGGATCAGTGACGTCTAGTTGTAATTATTGCTATATTTTCTCTGCTAAGAGTTAAACTATATGCTTTGTGTCGTAGAGACTGTGATGTGCCAGTTGTTCCAAGTCTTGATCTCCTAATTATGCATTCATAGTTGGGCCTGATGTTATGTCCTGACTGAGGGGTTGTGGCCCGATGATCCATTTCCAAGCGTCGCCTAATGATGTGATTCATCCTGGGAGCGGTAACCCCAGTAACCTTTAGTCAGGTATCGTAATCGGTGTTACTCAGAACTAATGTATAGTTTCGAGGTCGGGGCGCTACATATACAGTTACCTACCGGCAAGCATAGGCAGGACGACAAATAAAAATGTAGTGCCAGGTCTGTAGCCACGTGCTAGAAATAATTAGCATCCTTCATCTGAACAGTAGTATTTTTCTCCTACCGATGATAGCCGATCAACTTCCCCAAAATTCACCTCCAAGGCAAGTGAGAACAAGGCCATCAAGATAGAATTTTCAATTTTTTTATAAAGGGTATATACTAATACCAAGCACATATAAATTAGACCCATCCTCTATAAAAGAATAATGTAAAGAGCTAGTCGAGACATTAAGGATGCACATAGCCGAAAGAAAAATACAGAAAAAGACAAGGATAAAATCTCGTCGAACTAATTGCAAAGCACCAGGAACTACCACCACCAGCGGCCACATCAGACTGCAAAAATTACTCCAAGAAGGTAACATCGCACAAATATCATTACCGCATGATCATAGATCAAGGGGTTTCACCTAAAGCCTTCAACAATGACACAAATAGAGATCCGCCATTGCCACGTGCTGTCAGAGAGGTGGTTATGTGAAAGACAGGGTCACCTCAGGAGGTCTGAACACTGGGGGCTAACCACATTCTTACGGATCTCAACAGGCCTCGAGAGGGAAGCTCGGACAACGACCAATGGTGACACGGTGAGTTTACCCAAGTTCAGGCCAGCATTGCAGTGTAAAACCCTACTCCCGCTTGTCTGTGGATTGCACTGCGACCAGTTACAGTAGAAGGTGTGACCTTGTGCTTAGAACTAGCTATGGTGGACTCTCGATGAGTTGATTTCTGGACCCCCCCTCTGTGGAGGCCAAGGGGCCTCACATATATCGGTGTTTTTGGGCCTCCTTCCCACTCATACTTGGCGGGAAAGGGCAACCACAAGGTGCCAAAGTGGAGACCACCTGTGCTATTGTTGTCCCCTTGGTCGTGGTCGTCGAGGACAACACCATCGTCCATGGCAGAGCTGCGGGGGCTCTGATGACGCTCACTCCATCTTGTAGCATCGGAACTGTCTCCTTGCACCAAAGAGGAATGCTTTGGGAAGGGCTTTGGCGCGCGCAGCCGTAGTGCACACTTTATACACGAGAGTGTAAACTGTGCCTAAAGCGTCTTTCTCGTCCTGCGGCGCCTTCGTCATTGCGGAGGGAGGAGGACGTCACCTCCACATGGGTTGTTCGCCAGCAAATGCTGGTCCCTCTGGAGGAGAGCGGGGGCGAGGTAGAGCTCCTCTCGAGGAGTTTGGCGATGATCACCACAAGGGGGTTCCTTCGTCGGGAAGCCCTCTTAGCCGAAGGGCACTCGAGCACCCGTCTCTGGATGGGATCCAAGGTGGACCACTTCCACGCGGAGATAGGCGGGACCCGTAGTAGACGGCCCAGGATACCCTCGTATCCACTGGTCCGACAGTAGCCCCCAGGCCTGTGACGTGCACGCATCTGGAGGAGGCGAAACGGCTCAGGCCCATTTGCTGCGGGGCAAGCCGTGACGCGTGGCGCGACGGTTTGGGGCAGAATCACACGACCTCCCATACGTGGTGGAAACGTTTTTCCGCAATGACTGCCCTGGCACCGCAGAGCAGTTATTACCTTGGCATCTGGCCACGTCCACCCTCAGGACGTGCCCTTTATGCTTCGATGCCCAAGCATGTGAAGAGACGGAACGGGTGGGGGGAAGCCCCTAGCCCAGGCATAAATAAAGGGCGGGGGGGGGGGGTGCTCCGCGCCTCCCAAGCATCGTCTCTGCCTCCTTCTTCTTTTCCATTCCTTTCCTGCACAAGAGAGGGAAAAGATTTCACATGGATCATGGTGGGCAACTTCAAGGTTTGCCATCAGGCCCGACGCGGTCCCGACGCGGAGTGCGCGGAGGTCTTGGGTGGCTTATGAAGCGTCGGAGGGGTCCGGAGCTCGGGCGGAGGCAATCATCCGCAGTCGGCATGGTCGAGGTGCGCAGGCACCTCGCGGTAGATGTGTAATGGGGAACTCTATTCCATGCTGGGTCGAGGACACTCATGTGCCGGCGCATGAGTTCTTGGTGGCTCTTTGCGGCCGCCTCCGTAGCCGTCTGAGGCTCCAAGATGCCTTCGCAAGGTCGATTGACCGCAACCCTCGCATGGGGCTCTGGCTCCAAGTGGTTGGTTGCATCAACGGACATTCGTTGGCATCTGTGGAGTTTTGCTCCAGCGGTCATTTGTTGCTGACCCACGGGTGGAAAACCTTCGCTCATGCCCAGTGGTTGGAGGAGAGCCAGGTTCTCCACTGCAGCTTCGATGGGGCATACAGACTCTTCGTTAAGGTCTTCGAGCGTCACGACAAACGCGAGGAGTGTTGCGTCAAGAGTGGAAGCAGCAACGGCGACGAAAAATGATGAAGATGACGTTGATGATGAGGAGGACGAGGAAGAATATTCGGGCATCAAGGTGGAGGGCGAAGAGTCGAACTCGGCGGGGGCCTGAGTGCCTTTGTCAAGAGGGGAGGCCTGACGATCCTGATCAGTCAGCCTTCCTTTTTCTCTAGGTCCTCGGCCTCTGTCTAGCCTCCTCTTCCTCCTTCTCCTCAGTAGCTCTCTCCTCGGCCGACCATATCTCGTAGCTGTGGCGAGACAGGTTCAGCCATGGTGGCCGCCTCGCCTTCCTCCTTTGTAGCTACAAAGAGGGAGTAGCTCTCTCCGATTTTCTTGCCTCTTTTGTCTCCGTAGTGGATCTCCAGCATGCTTATGTACTCAGATGCATCTCATGAATGAACTATAAGAAAGTGTGCTCTATTTTCTGTAAGCGAGCTCTGTAAGGCGCTTTCTTAGAATAGTAAATCTCCTAGAGAATAAGTGAGGAAAGTTGAACTTAGCTCTGTGAGAGTTGCTCGACTGGCCAGTTGTGTCTGCAGATGTTCTAGCGACGGCACCTTGCTGAGATGCTCTGTGTTTTCCTTATCGAGGGCTCCACTTGATTGCTTTGCAAGACAGGCGGTTGTTTTTGTAGTGAGCAAGAGTGTGTGTGTCTGTTGCTCTTCTCGCGGGTACCTCAAGAGGAAGTCAGCACCAAGGACTTAAGTGAGGTGTCATCCACGGCAGCGACCCGTTTCGAGAGAGCTCTGCCACTTGGATTTAATCTGATTGGGTCTCATCCGTGCACGGGTACCGATCCCAGCGCTCGCTCGTGAGGTGTCCTCGAGAGGATGTAATGGATGCACGCTCCTGAGGAAGAGATGCTTTTTGAGGTGACAAGGACAGTTAGCAGAAAAGGGCTTTAATCATAGGGTGAGACTTCTCATTACAACGCTTGGGGATGTCGTGACCTTGTGGTCCCCCAAGAGGCACTTGACGTCACCGTGCGGACACAAGACTCCCATCGTCATGGGGCTGATACTCACGCGAGTTCATGTGCATTGCTCGAGGATGTAGTGGCCTTGTGGCACCATCAAGGAAAAAAGTTTGCCCCGCTGGAACGGGGCTCCCACTTGTGTGGGTAGAAGCTCTCGCGGCCAGGAAGCACGTCTGGTGAGAGCTCCCTGAGACCCTCATGGAGAGAGGTCCTAGCGTCGTTTTTACCGTGGCGTCACGGGGTCCCCTCGTGGGTACGTCACCACGGCCCCGTGGAGGCGCGTGGAGCGAGAAAGTGTCATGGGTAGAACGTCCGTAGGTGTTGGATGTTCCACGGGATTGGCATAGGCGTGCCATCCTAAGTCTCCAGGCGTGCCGCTCCTGGGCGAGGGATGTGCGTGATACGTCTCCAACGTATCTATAAATTCTGATGTTACATGATGATATTATGCCAATCGGTACATGTTTTCTCCCTTCTTTATGCCATTTTTATCGATTTTCTGGACTAACCTATTGACAAGATGCCACAGAGCGAGTTCCCTGTTTTCTGCTGTTATTAGTTTCAGAAAAGTTGTTCTGGAAATATTCTCGGAATTGGAAAATTCGAAGCCCGGAAGTCTTAGAATTCCCGAAGGTTCCACGGAGTCCCGAAGAGACCCGGAGGGGGGGCCTCAGGGGGCCCACACCATGGGGTGGCGCGCCCCCCTTGGTCGCGCCAGGGGGTGGTGTGGGGCCCCTAGGGCTCCACCGCCTTTTCCCTTTCGCGTATTTATTCCCCGCCGAAGAAAAACCCTAAGCACCTGATCAAAAATCCCCGATAAGTTACGCAGCCGCCGTCGTCGTCAACCCTAGATCAGGGGGTTTCAGAAGTTGTCTCCCGGCACCCTGCCGGAGAGGAGATCATCACCGCAGGCCTCTTCGTCACCATGCCTGCCTCCGGAGTGATGTGTGAGTAGTTCATCCTTGGACTACGGGTCCATAGCAGCACCTAGATGGTTGTCTTCTCCTCCAATGCATCAATGTTCAGATCTCGTGAGCTGCCTAACATGATCGAGATTGTTGTTATGTAATTCTATATGCTATGTTTGCTGGGATTCGATGAATATTGAACTTATGCCAAGTTGATTATAGTCTTTATTGCATATGTTATTTGTGATCTTGCATGCTTTCCGTTGCTAGTGGTTGCTCTGGCCAAGTAGTTGCTAGTGACTCCAAGAGGGAGTATTTGTGCTTGATAGTTGGGTTCATGCCTCCTTTTGGCCTGTGCTCGAGTGATAGAAACGTGACGGGGGAGGATGTGTTGTTGCCACTAGGGAGAAAACAGTGGTGTGAGTGCTCGCATGCACAATCATTGTTTACATTACACACATTGCTTAATGCGATTATCTGTTGCTTGAAACTTAATACCTAAGGGGATTCGGATGATAACCTGAGGGTGTATTATTAGTCATAGATGCAGTTGGATTACGGTCTATGTATATTGTTGTAATGCCCGCACTAAATATCATAGTAGTCATCATGTCATGAATGTGCACTACGGTGCAACCTTTATTTGTTAATTGCCTAGATGTAATTTGTTCACCCAGCATGCTATCTTTTATGGAGAGACACCACTAGTGAACCTATGAACCCCGATCCATTTTTCTACACTGTTAAACAAACCACTACAATTTCCTGTTTTCTTTACTTACTACAAGCCTACACTATTTTCCACACTATACATCTAATCTCTGTTTTTAGCAAGACCAGTGAGATTGACAACCTCACTGTACCATTGGGACAAAGTATTTTGGTTGTTTTGTGTGCAGGTTCCACGTTGTTGCTGACACCGGTAAGATGCCATCACCACCGTCAGTGGCCTCAAACTTCTGAAGATCCTCTCTCTCCTAATGGATTGATAATCTTGGTTCTTAACCGAGGGAAATTCTTACCGCTGGACTCATCACACCTTCCTCTTGGGGTTCCCAACGCACCATCTACGTTTGCATCAAAGAATTTCTGGCGCTTGCCGGGGATTCAAAGCCATCAAGAGTAGCAAGAATTTCGGGCGCTGTTGCCGGGGAGAAAGAAGTCTTCTGGAAAGGGGAGTCTCTCACTCTCAACCTCTTTATTTTGTTTATTGTCTTGTTTTTATTTTTTGTCTTGTTTTGCTTCTTTATATCAACAAAAAAAATAGTTTACTTTATAGCTGTTATTTATTTTTGTGCTTTTATTTTGCTAAAATGAGTTCTTTGAGAATACTAAGTTGTGTGACTTCACGAGCACAAACAACAATGATTTTATTTGCAGACCTATTGCTCCACCTTCTCCTACTTCTGCTTTCTATGAAATTAAACCTGCTTTATTAAATCTTGTTATGAAAAAGAAATTTTCTGGTGTTAGTACTAATGATGCTGCCGCTCACCTTAATAATTTTGTTGAACTATGTGAGATGCAAAAATATAAAAATGTGGATGGAGATATTATTAAACTGAAATTATTTCCTTTCTCTTTGAGAGGAAGAGCTAAAGAATGGTTGCTATCTTTGCCTAGAAATAGTATTGATTCATGGACTAAGTGTAAAGATGCTTTCATTGGAAAATATTATACTCCTGCTAAGATTATATCCCTGAGAAGTGACATAATGAATTTTAAACAATTTGATAATGAACATGTTGCTAAAGCTTGGGAAAGAATGAAAACTATGGTGAAGAATTGTCCCACTCATGGACTGACTACTTGGATGATTATACAAACCTTTTATGTAGGACTCAATTTATCCTCAAGGAACCTATTGGATTCAGCTGCTGGAGGTAGCTTTATGTCCATCACTTTGGGCAATGGAACAAATCTTCTTGATGATATGATGATAAATTATTTATAGTGGCACACTGAGGAGGCTCCGCAAGGTAAGAAGGTAAATTCTGTTGAGGAAACCTCCTCTTTTAGTGAAAGGCTTGATGCTATTATGTATATTCTTGTTAATGGTCAAGCTCAAGTTGATCCAAATAATGTTTCTTTAGCCTCTTTGGTTGCTCAAGAAGAGCACGTTGATGTGAACTGTATTAGAAATAATAATTTTAACAACAATGCTTATAGAAATAATTTTTGTGGAAACAATTATAAGCCCTATCCTCCTAATAATGGTTATGGTAATTCTTATGGCAAATTCTATAATAATAATAAAATCTCTACCTCTGATCTTGAAAACATGCTTAGAGAATTTATTAGCACACAAACTGCTTTTAATGAATCTGTTGAGGAAAAGCTTGGTAAAATAGATGTTCTTGCCTCTAAAGTAGATAGCCTAGCTATTGATGTTGATTTTCTAAAACCGAAGGTTTTTCCACATGATGTTAAAGATAGTAAAACTTTGAATGCCATCCAAGTTCAAATTGATAATAATGTTAGATTGATGGCTGAATTACGTGCTAGGTGGGAAAGAGAAGATGAATTGGCTAGAAAGAATAATATTGCTAGAGTTTGCACTATCACCACCACTAGTAAAACTGAAGCTCCAAGTGCTAGTAAACCTCCTACTATCAATGGTAAAGTAGTTGGTGTTAACAAAGTCTCCACCCCTTCGGTGAAACATGCTAAATTGACTCAAATTGCTGAAATTGCTTCTGATAAAAGTGCTGAAATTTTTAGAGATGTGGGAGATAATGGTTCCATTACTTTTGATGATAATAATTTTGATTTTTACGATCACAATATATCTGAAGTTATTATGTTCCTACAAAATCTTGCTAGAAGTGCCAATTCTAGTGCCATGAATATGGTCTTTACTAAACATATTACCAATGCTCTCATGAAAGTTAGAGAAGAAAAGTGTAACTTGAAACATCTGTCCCTAGGAAATTAGATGATGGTTGGGAGCCCATCATTAAGATAAAAGTAAATGATTTTTATTGAAATGCTTTGTGTGATCTTGGTGCTAGTATCCCTGTTATGCCTAAAAAGCTTTATGATATGCCTTATTTACCACCGTTGGAACACTATTATTTTGATGTTCATCGCGCTGATAATGCTAAGAAGAAACCTTTTGGTAGAATTGATGATGTTCTTATTATGGTTAACAATAACCTTGTCCCTGTTGATTTTTTTGTTATGAACATTGAATACAATGCTTCTTGTCCTATTGTTTTGGGAAGACCTTTTCTTAGAACTGTTGGTGTTGTTATTGATATGAAAGAGGGGAGTATTAAATATCAATTCCCACTCAAGAAAGGTATGGAACACTTTCGAAGAAAGAGAATGAAGCTACCTTTCGACTCTATTATTAGAGAAAGTTATGATGTTGATGCTTTTCACTTGCAAATACTTGAGTTACTTTCTATGCCTAGCTGAAAGGCGTTAAAGAAAAGCGCTACCGGGAGACAACCTATTTTATTTCTCCGTTTTCAACTCGTTTTCCGTCGTTTTCCTTTGTTTTCATTGCACCTGAGTGTTGAATATTTCCTTAGAAACCCCGCTGTATATTTTCTTTTGTGTGTTTGTTGAGCCAAGTAAAGCCTCTAGTGGAAAGTTGAGACTATATTTCGGATTTCTGCGCAGGAAACAGATTTCTGCTGTCCACTGTTAAATTCATATAAAATCACACAAAATTCAAAATGACCTGAGTTTTTTTGTGCGTAATACTGGGCTGTATACGCAACTTTTCTTAGTTGAACACTTTTTGATTTCAGCAACAGAAGATTTTCGAAAAAAAATCATCTTTACCCGCTGTCCTGTTTTGACAGATTTCTGCCAATAATTGCATTTGCATCTTAATCTTTTTCTTTTGGTGTTATTTTGAGAAAAAGAGTTTTCAAAGAAGTTGTGACAATAGCTAATTTTTTTATGAGTGTTAGGCTTGTATTTAAACTGAACCATTTTAATTTATTATTTCGATTGCACTAAGGTTGCTAATGAAGATTGTGAGAAGTTTGGTGTGAAGGAAGTTTTCAAGGGTCAAGAGAAGAGTATGATATGATGTGATCAAGAAGAGTGAAAATCCTAAGCTTGGGGATGACCCGGTGGTATATCACAGAAAATTTCAATAAGACTCAAGTGTCTAAGCTTGGGGATGCCCAAGGCATCCCCTTCTTCATCGACAAATTATCAGGTCACTTCTAGTGAAACTATATTTTTATTCGGTCACATCTTATGTGCTTTACTTGGAGCGTATTTTTTTTTTTTGCTTTCAGTTTATTTTATTTTTGTAATAATCTTGGTTGGACCCCAGCATTCTTTTATTGGAGAGTGACACGCTCCGCTTTTTCATGGGAATACTTTGTACTCTTAATCTTTGTCTGGCTGCTGCATTTATTTAACTTCTGTTTTGCATGCATCTCTTATCTAAGAGCTGCTAGTTTTAGTAGTGTTATGTGAGTGCTCTCATGTTTTCTTGCTATATCATGAAGAGTATTTTTTTAAAACATATCTTGTATGGTGCTTGTTAGGAAAATAAACTGCTGCCTGAAGTAGAATTTTTGATGGTGCAAGTAGAACCTTGTATAGACTTTGGCTAGAACTTTTTCATATCACGCTAAATGTTATTTTAGTTTTAAAGCCTTGTGTTTATTGAGTAGCATGATTATCCTCAAATATCTGAGAGTGTTTAATGTGCCATTGAAAGATTCATGAGTTGTTCTTGTCATACTGAAGCATAAATTTATGGTATTCTCTTTCGAATGTTTTATTTGGTTGACTTGGTGCATGCTCACACCATGTTTATGACTATAAACCAGTCACTAATAGCCTATATTATCATTTAGTTTTTGAACTTGTGATACCGCTTATGCTTTGATTAATGATGTTTATGTCGTTATGCATTACTATGTCTCTTATGCTCTCTTGATTTGTCGCTCCCAGTCTTTTGCTAGCCTCCACCTGTACTGAGTATGGAATTCTACTCGTGCATCCAACTCCCTAAAACCAAGTTTTTCTATTGTGTCCACCATACCTACCTAATGTGGTATTTAACGGCCACTCCAAGTAAATTGCTCATGTGTTACCTTTAAAACCTTCAAAAATTACTCCTGCTTTGTGTTCCTGTTTTTGCTCATGAGGACGTAAATAGAGAATCTTTATATCACTTGTTGATTGGATTTCACACCCTGGAATAGTGGATTCATCCGCTTATCCAATTGATAGAAGAGCTGGCAGCGGGGTGCCCAGCCCCAAATTAATACACACAAAATCTCTTCACTAGTTTTCCCGCTGATTTATCAGTCAAAGCATAATCGTGTAAATAAAAGAGAAAGAGGGATGACCTTCTATACCAGTTGCGTCCTTCATATGGGAGACTCTCTTGTGAAATCTAGTTGTCTTGTGACGTACTGTATTTTCTGTTTACCATTCGTTAGCATTAGCATACATCTCCCAAAATATAGACACTCAGTGTCAAACTTTTAATACCTTTGTTTAATAAAATAAAAAGCTCTAGCACATGAGTGATCCCTGCTTCCCTCTGCAAAGGGACTTTCTTTTACTTTTATGTTGGGTCTCCATCTTCTAACTTTATGCACAGTCGAGAGAACATTTTTGCCATTCTGAGTTTTATGTGCATTTGTCCCAGAAACATTATTAATTGATTCATGATGTGTTCTTGCTTGTTCTCAAATTATTTGCTATAGTCTTCCTCATGAACTTTTAAGGTGTCCTAGCATTTATGTTTTGCCCCACTCTGAAGGACTAGCAAAATATCACTTTCCCATGCTTTCTCTATACTTGAAACAAACGTATATCTTTCTTTTCATTGTTATTCATGACCTTTTATTTGAGATACTTCTCATGATGCAAAGTGATTTCTATGCTTTATTATTAAAGTTCTATTTATCATGTTTGTGTTAAATTTCTATGATCTAAGATTACAATTGCTTTTACATTTTTATGATCAACATTGTGTGGTAGCATGTCACCCCAGAAATTATTTTGTTTATCGTTTACCTACTCGAGGACGAGTAGGAACTAAGCTTGGGGATGTTTGATACGTCTCCAACGTATCTATAATTTTTTATGTTCCATGATGATATTACGCCAATTGCTACATGTTTTGTCCCTTCTTTATGTCATTTTTATCGATTTTCCGGACTAACCTATTGACAAGATGCCACAGAGCCAGTTCCCTGTTTTCTGCTGTTTTAGTTTCAGAAAAGTTGTTCTGGAAATATTCTCGGAATTGGAAAATTCAAAGCCCGGAAGTCTTAGAATTCCCGAAGGTTCCACGGAGTCCCGGAGAGACCCAGAGGGGGGCCTCAGGGGGCCCACACCATGGGGGTGGCGTGCCCCCCTTGGCCGCGCCCAGGGGTGGTGTGGGGCCCGCAGGGCTCCACCTCCTTTTCCATTTTGCCTATTTATTCCCCTCCGAAGGAAAACCCTAAGCACCCGATCAAAAATCCCCGAAAAGTTCTGCAGCCGCTGTCGTCGTCAACCCTAGATCAGGGGGGTTCTGAAGCTGTCTCCCGGCACCCTACCGGAGAGGAGATCATCATCGGAGGCCTCTTCGTCACCATGCCTGCCTCCGGAGTGATGTGTGAGTAGTTCATCCTTGTACTACAGGTCCATAGCAGTAGCTAGATGGTTGTCTTCTCCTCCTATGCCTCAATGTTTAGATCTCGTGAGCTGCCTAACATGATCGAGATTGTTCTTATGTAATTCTATGTGCTGTGTTTGCTGGGATCCGATGAATATTGAACTTATGCCAAGTTGATTATTGTAACATCCCAAGTATGAAAAACATCCATTAGAATGTTTGCTCTCTGTTATTTTATGTTTTGCATCATGACATCATGTTCATTGCATTTGTTTTGCTTTGTTTTCCAATTGTTTTCCTCTGTTTTCCTTTGTTTTCCTTTGTTTTCTATTTGAATTTCAAATCAAATTTCAAACCTATTGTTTCATACTTGTGATGTTACAATTTCCAAATGAAATATTTCAAATCAAAACAATCATTTGTTTCCATTAAAGTTGTAATTTCAAACTATTGATTTGTTTCTAATCAATATTTCATCTAATACCAAACCATTTTCAAATTCAATTATATTTCCAAAACAGCAACCATTTTGAACTTTATGAAGATTACAACACAAATCAATCTTTTGTTTCAAATAAACTTGAATTTAAAAAACTTTTAAAATGCTAAGTTCAATTATTCAATTAATATTAATTTCATTCAAATTTCAAACAAATTTCAAACAGCAACATAATTTAAATATTTTGGAAAACTAAACTTTGCAAGTTGGTACTGTTACAAATTTAATCAATACAAATTTTTCCTAAAAATTTCTAACCTCAAAACCCCATCCTTTTTCTCTTTTTCCTTTTTCCTTTTCAGCAAAAAAAAGAAACAGTAGAAAGAAAAAATAAAAACAACGCAGAGAGAGGGGCAGGCCAGCCAGGCCCAGCCCACCATCTCCCCCTCGGCCTGTACCCCCCCTCTTTCTCTTCTTTGTGTATGGCATGCCATCCATCGCAGCCACGTCGACAGAGAGGAGCAGGACGGCCGAGCTCCTCCCCTCTCCTCCTCTTAAGCCTACCCGAGCTCCCTCTGCCCTAACCCTTCTTCCCCACCTCTCTCTCCCTCTCCGCCGCCAAATTCCTCCTCTCTCTGCTCTGCTACCTCTCTGTATCTGAATCTGCCACCGCCACCCTCTGTTCTTCTGGCGATCGCCGCTCCGTTGGGCCTCCTCCTCGCTGGCTAGCGGCGGGAATGAGTCCCCCTCGACGTTCCCTTCGTCCTCGACACCCCCAGCGAGCACGGGGAACAACTACATCGTCGCCGCCGTCCGCTCCGTCGCCGGCCACCTCCCTGCACTGACGCCTGCTCCCTCTGTTTTCCCCACGGTGAGCAGCCCGCCATCCTCTCTCCCTTTCATCTCTGCAAGCACCCGAGCACCCACATCATCTAGCACACGCACCGGACACTTCCCCTGCATCCGCCGAGCACAGCAGCGCGGCGATCGCGAGTCCGGCGACCTCCCGTCGCGGTGCAGTACAGCAGGCTGAACTATAAGTTCAGTTTCAGTTTTAGTAACGCGCCCGATCTGAAACTCAACCACCCTCGCTCCCCGTTACTGTCACCAAACAGCAATCCACCGCAGTGGCTATCGCAGCCGCGCAGCGCACAGGGGGTCGTGGGTTCGAATCCCACCCCCGGGATTGAACCCCCTTTTTCCCATCTTATTTTTACAGGGCCAAAACAAATCCTCTATTCACAGAACAGTCCTCGTTATTAATCTTCTAGGTCCCTGCAATTAATTCTAAGTCCCTGGATATTAGTTAAAATGGCAGAATAAAACCTAATCTTGGAAATTGCATAAATAATTCTTTCCAACTCCAAATTCAACATTCTAAATATGTTTTCAATACCAAATTAAATTCTCTACCTAAATATAAATTTTGTTTACTGTTTTGAATATTTTAAATTGGTGAAATATTTGAATCCTTGTTTAATTCACTTAATTTTGCAAAATTCATAACTTGGGCATAAAAATTCCAAATTCAACAAACTAAATATGTTTTCCATTCCATTTTTCATGTACTTTGCAAATATCAACTTTGTGTTCTGTTTTAAATAAATTAAATTGCTGAAAACAACTATTTCTTGATTAATGCATTTAAAATTGCCAAATTAATAACTTGCTCATTTTAAATCCATTTTCAACATATACAAGATGTTTTCCATGCTAATTTGAACCACCTTTTCAAATATAAACTTTGTTTCATGTTTTGAATAATTAAAATTGGTTAAATGATTTAAACCTTGTTTAAATCATTTAATATTGTTAAATTCATAACTTGGTCAAAGTAATTTCTTTTGAACATATAAAATATGTTTTCAAACCATAAAAGTATAAACGTTTCAAATATGAATTTGGTGTAATGTTTTAACCAAATAAAAATTCAAATAAATTCATACTTGAATTAAATTCATTTAAATCTTGTTTAAACTTGTTTAATTCATAAGTAATTTATTCTAATTCCTTTTTCAATAAATGAAACATGTATTCCACCTAAAATTTTGTGTACTTTCCAAATATGAACTTTGTTATCTATTTTGAACAATTAAAATTGGTGAAAACAACAAATGCTTGTGTAACACCTTTAAGAAACCAAAATTTCATAACTTAATAACTAAAATTCCAAACTTGGTAAACACCTTTTCAAATTGTTTCTATTGTTGTTTTCTTTCTGTTTTCCTCATCCATGCATCATGCTAATCCACCTTCACCTGTTGATTAGTTGTAAAACAATTATTCCAACCTTAATTCATGGGCTTTCCATATGCAATTCCAAATTGCATATGGGTCCATTTAAACATGTTACCATGTCAACTAGGTTATCTTTGATGCATCAATTAAATTGCCATGCATCATCCCATGTTTGTGCACTATGCCATGTTATTGATTGTTTGTCTCTCTGCGTTGTTTGTTTGCTTCTTCTCGAATAGACGACGACGTTGAGACAGACGAGACTTACGACACCCCTTCTGAGGATCTAGCTCAGTACCAGGCTGCTGAGTTTGCAGGCAAGTATTCACTCACATGAACCATTGTGTTCCTTTCCACATTGGATACCGATACTTTCCGTTGTCTATTCTGCTAGCCCTATGAATCGTTGCTTGTGTTCCAATCCTATCACATGTTATCCTTTAACCCTGATATAGCCTCACCTCCACACCTATAACCCCATTGCTTGTTGCCCGTGTCTTACTAGCATGCTTAGGGTTGTTTCTGCTCGAGCCTGTTGCCCGTTACTTTCTGTTACCATATCACTTATGTTCTGGGGCTCGATGTTTAAACAATCAACCTGTTAATGTTTGGGTAATAATAATTTGCTGATAAGGCACCGGCAGGAGGCCCGGCGTGGTTTTGAGGCCTGCTAGTGTCGACCCTAATTAGGAAAAGGGTCTTGTCTACTGATCCATGATGAGCGCACTAACCGCATGTGGGAAGCGTGTATGGGCGCCCCCCTCAATTTGATTCGATTCGCATCTCGTCCAAATCGCCTCATTTAGTTCGGGTTTTCCATTTGCCGCATGCATATGCAGGTACGAACCCTTGGCGCCAGGGTGGAACTTTTGTAGTCGGCATTTAGGGCGGCGTGGTCTTAGAGTGCTATGAGGGTCCCCCTTCTTCGTGGGGGCTCGATTAGCCGCGCAAGCACAACATGTGGTTCTTTGGGCTTGATGCGAAGAAGAGTTGAGTTGTGTTGAGTGCCCCGCTTGGTGGAAAGGCCATTCCATCTGGCGGGTTATTCTTACGTGTACGGCCAAATTGGTGCACCCCTGCAGGGTAAATCTTCTCGACAAGCCGTGTTTTCCGCGGTTATGGATGACTTGGTGAAAGTACTGGCTAACAAGTACTCAGAACAACTTACACCTAACTAATGATAACTTGACTAGTAATAGCCTTATTGACACAATAACTTGAACCATCACTAATTCAACTGTGTGAGTTATCCTTGGGTTGCTTCTTTGGATAAGGGGCGAGATCCAGGATGGGTTTGTTTGGAGTTAGTTAGTAGTTGGTTACGATACGCTATCTTATCTCCTTTCTGTTAGCCAGAAGTTGTAGCATGTTTCTGTAGTTGGTTAGAGCAGCCTGCTGCCGCACTTTTGTATCACCTATTCTTCCGTTGAACCCAGAGCATCTGTACTTGGTGTTGACGGGTACACTTTGGTATCTTGTGAGTCTTGCTTGCCAGTACGTTTATGTACTGACCCCTTTGGGGCTGTGGTTTCCTCAGACTACGTTTCCGAGGATCCCCATGGTGGCTACTACGTGGAATATGACGAGGCTGCTGACGAGTAGATAGCGGACCCGGGCAGGATCCGAGACTTCGTGGATGGGCTCCGTCTTTTCGTTTCCGGCCTCTTAGGCCTATTTGGATCTTGTCTGTACTCAGACACTTTGGATGCTTCCGCTGTGATGTAATGATGAATTGTTGGGACATGTGTCCTCTGGATGATTGTATTTGCTATCTCTGCTCTAATGAGAGCTATTTGCAACTTATTTCAATCTTTTATGTCTTAGACATCTGTTGTGATATCACTTGTTCAAATGCCGTTGACGTACCATGTGTGTATGTTATGAAGTACGTCAATGGAAGTATCTGGATTTCTATGGGATGGTTTGCGCAGACGATGAATAGTAGAGAATGGTTGTCAGAGGTTTACGTGTTGGCCTACTCATACTGAGATGCGGGTGCCGGTATGCCCCGTAAGCCATTTATCTACTGTTTAATGGACTGTGAGTATCCCCTAGAAGTCCGGGTGCGACAAATGGTATCAGAGCCTGTCTGCCTGTAGGATCCCTTTTACTGGTCGCAGTTGAGTCTAGAAACTATTTTGTAGCTATATAGGAAAAATGAAACGTGAGAGTAGGAATTCTGCCCTTTTATTTCTTTCCCCACCCACCCTCCCTTTTTCTGGTAAGGAAGTGCAACGTTGTTTTCTCTTCTCATCTAAACTTTCAAGTTAGGATTTCACGTATCCTGGTTTCTCTGGGATAGTTATATCTACTAGACCATAGGAATGGGGGTGGTTGTGACATGATTTATCATGTTGCCTACTCACGATTGAGAACGGAGGCGTGTAAGCCCCGGAAGCAGATCCTCTATTCCTTAAGCAGTATATATTGATCCTTTAGAAGCCCGGATGGGTTTTCCGTTGTACGTCAGGAGTGTTTTGGTCTCGTGTTTCCCGGATGTTGCTTCGATATCCTGTTCTTCTCAACATCCTTTTCGTCCGTTGAAACCTTGTTGTTGCTTCCCACTTCAGTATTCTACCGGCGTCTAATCAATAACTCTATTCCACCCTTCTGGCCAGATAGTCTATTCTCCAAATGAATCAAGTTCTATTCAGCTATACACTCTCGATGCAAAACCTCTACCTCTACTCGAAAATGTTCCGGTGGTTTGCGAATTCCCTGACGTCTTTCCAGAAGAGTTGCTAGGAATGCCTATCATCTTGAAATTCCAGAAAAACTATCCAAGGTGCACGATGTGTTTCACGTGTCACAGCTCAAGAGGATCTTCGCAAGAAGTATCCGGACCTTTTCTCTTCTCAGTAGGAATCTCGGGGCGCGATTCCTTCAAGGGGGGGGGGGCGTTTTGTAACATCCCAAGTATGAAAAACATCCATTAGAATGTTTGCTCTCTGTTATTTTATGTTTTGCATCATGGCATCATGTTCATTGCATTTGTTTTGCTTTGTTTTCCAATTGTTTTCCTCTGTTTTCCTTTGTTTTCCTTTGTTTTCTATTTGAATTTCAAATCAAATTTCAAACCTTTTGTTTCATACTTGTGATGTTACAATTTCCAAATGAAATATTTCAAATCAAAACAATCATTTGTTTCCATTAAAGTTGTAATTTCAAACTATTGATTTGTTTCTAATCAATATTTCATCTAATACCAAACCATTTTCAAATTCAATTATATTTCCAAAACAGCAACCATTTTGAACTTTATGAAAATTACAACACAAATCAATCTTTTGTTTCAAATAAACTTGAATTTAAAAAACTTTTAAAATGCTAAGTTCAATTATTCGATTAATATTAATTTCATTCAAATTTCAAACAAATTTCAAACAGCAACATAATTTAAATATTTTGGAAAACTAAACTTTGCAAGTTGGTATTGTTACAAATTTAATCAATACAAATTTTTCCTAAAAATATCTAACCTCAAAACCCCATCCTTTTTCTCTTTTTCCTTTTTCCTTTTCAGCAAAAAAAAAAAGAAACAGTAGAAAGAAAAAATAAAAACAGCGCAGAGAGAGGGGCAGACCAGCCAGGCCCAGCCCACCATCTCCCCCTCGGCCCTGTAACCCCCCTCTTTCTCTTCTTCGTGTACGGCAGGCCATCCATCGCAGCCACGTCGACAGAGAGGAGCAGGGACGGCCGAGCTCCTCCCCTCTCCTCCTCTTAAGCCTACCCGAGCTCCCTCTGCCCTAACCCTTCTTCCCCACCTCTCTCTTCCTCTCCGCCGCCAAATTCCTCCTCTCTCTGCTCTGCTACCTCTCTGTATCTGAATCTGCCACCGCCACCCTCTGCTCTTCCGGCAATCGCCGCTCCGTTGGGCCTCCTCCTCGCTGGCTAGCGGCGGGAATGAGTCCCCCTCGACGTTCCCTTCGTCCTCGACACCCCCAGCGAGCACGGGGAACAACTACATCGCCGCCGCCGTCCGCTCCGTCGCCGGCCACCTCCCTGCACCGACGCCTGCTCGCTCTGTTTTCCCCACGGTGAGCAGCCCGCCATCCTCTCTCCCTTTCCTCTCTGCAAGCACCCGAGCACCCACAACATCTAGCACACGCACCGGACACTTCCCCTGCATCCGCCGAGCACAGCAGCGCGGCGATCGCGAGTCCGGCGACCTCCCGTCGCGGTGCAGTACAGCAGGCTGAACTATAAGTTCAGTTTCAGTTTCAGTAACGCGCCCGATCTGAAACTCAACCACCCTCGCTCCCCGTTACTGTCACCAAACAGCAATCCACCGCAGTGGCTATCGCAGCCGCGCAGCGCACAGGGGGTCGTGGGTTCGAATCCCACCCCCGGGATTGAACCCCCTTTTTCCCATCTTATTTTTACAGGGCCAAAACAAATCCTCTATTCACAGAACAGTCCTCGTTATTAATCTTCTAGGTCCCTGCAATTAATTCTAAGTCCCTGGATATTAGTTAAAATGGCAGAATAAAACCTAATCTTGGAAATTGCATAAATAATTCTTTCCAACTCCAAATTCAACATTCTAAATATGTTTTCAATACCAAATTAAATTCTCTACCTAAATATAAATTTTGTTTACTGTTTTGAATATTTTAAATTGGTGAAATATTTGAATCCTTGTTTAATTCACTTAATTTTGCAAAATTCATAACTTGGGCATAAAAATTCCAAATTCAACAAACTAAATATGTTTTCCATTCCATTTTTCATGTACTTTGCAAATATCAACTTTGTGTTCTGTTTTAAATAAATTAAATTGCTGAAAACAACTATTTCTTGATTAATGCATTTAAAATTGCCAAATTAATAACTTGCTCATTTTAAATCCATTTTCAACATATAAAAGATGTTTTCCATGCTAATTTGAACCACCTTTTCAAATATAAACTTTGTTTCATGTTTTGAATAATTAAAATTGGTTAAATGATTTAAACCTTGTTTAAATCATTTAATATTGTTAAATTCATAACTTGGTCAAAGTAATTTCTTTTGAACATATAAAATATGTTTTCAAACCATAAAAGTATAAACTTTTCAAATATGAATTTGGTGTAATGTTTTAACCAAATAAAAATTCAAATAAATTCATACTTGAATTAAATTCATTTAAATCTTGTTTAAACTTGTTTAATTCATAAGTAATTTATTCTAATTCCTTTTTCAATAAATGAAACATGTATTCCACCTAAAATTTTGTGTACTTTCCAAATATGAACTTTGTTATCTATTTTGAACAATTAAAATTGGTGAAAACAACAAATGCTTGTGTAACACCTTTAAGAAACCAAAATTTCATAACTTAATAACTAAAATTCCAAACTTGGTAAACACCTTTTCAAATTGTTTCTATTGTTGTTTTCTTTCTGTTTTCCTCATCCATGCATCATGCTAATCCACCTTCACCTGTTGATTAGTTGTAAAACAATTATTCCAACCTTAATTCATGGGCTTTCCATATGCAATTCCAAATTGCATATGGGTCCATTTAAACATGTTACCATGTCAAATAGGTTATCTTTGATGCATCAATTAAATTGCCATGCATCATCCCATGTTTGTGCACTATGCCATGTTATTGATTGTTTGTCTCTCTGTGTTGTTTGTTTGCTTCTTCTCGAATAGACGACGACGTTGAGACAGACGAGACTTACGACACCCCTTCTGAGGATCTAGCTCAGTACCAGGCTGCTGAGTTTGCAGGAAAGTATTCACTCACATGAACCATTGTGTTCCTTTCCACATTGGATACCGATACTTTCCGTTGTCTATTCTGCTAGCCCTATGAATCGTTGCTTGTGTTCCGATCCTATCACATGTTATCCTTTAACCCTGATATAGCCTCACCTCCACACCTATAACCCCATTGCTTGTTGCCCGTGTCTTACTAGCATGCTTAGGGTTGTTTCTGCTTGAGCCTGTTGCCCGTTACTTTCTGTTACCATATCACTTATGTTCTGGGGCTCGATGTTTAAACAATCAACCTGTTAATGTTTGGGTAATAATAATTTGCTGATAAGGAACCGGCAGGAGGCCCGGCGTGGTTTTGAGGCCTGCTAGTGTCGACCCTAATTAGGAAAAGGGTCTTGTCTACTGATCCATGATGAGCGCACTAACCGCATGTGGGAAGCGTGTATGGGCGCCCCCCTCAATTTGATTCGATTCGCATCTCGTCCAAATCGCGTCATTTAGTTCGGGTTTTCCATTTGCCGCATGCATATGCAGGTACGAACCCTTGGCGCCAGGGTGGAACTTTTGTAGTCGGCATTTAGGGCGGCGTGGTCTTAGAGTGCTATGAGGGTCCCCCTTTTCTTCGTGGGGGCTCGATTAGCCGCGCACGCACAGCATGTGGTTCTTTGGGCTTGATGCGAAGAAGAGTTGAGTTGTGTTGAGTGCCCCGCTTGGTGGAAAGGCCATTCCATCTGGCGGGTTATTCTTACGTGTACGGCCAAATTGGTGCACCCCTGCAGGGTAAATCTTCTCGACAAGCCGTGTTTTCCGCGGTTATGGATGACTTGGTGAAAGTACTGGCTAACAAGTACTCAGAACAACTTACACCTAACTAATGATAACTTGACTAGTAATAGCCTTATTGACACAATAACTTGAACCATCACTAATTCAACTGTGTGAGTTATCCTTGGGTTGCTTCTTTGGATAAGGGGCGAGATCCAGGATGGGTTTGTTTGGAGTTAGTTAGTAGTTGGTTACGATACGCTATCTTATCTCCTTTCTGTTAGCCGGAAGTTGTAGCATGTTTCTGTAGTTGGTTAGAGCAGCCTGCTGCCGCACTTTTGTATCACCTATTCTTCCGTTGAAACCAGAGCATCTGTACTTGGTGTTGACGGGTACACTTTGGTATCTTGTGAGTCTTGATTGCCAGTACATTTATGTACTGACCCCTTTGGGGCTGTGGTTTCCGCAGACTACGTTTCCGAGGATCCCCATGGTGGCTACTACGTGAAATATGACGAGGCTGCTGACGAGTAGATAGCGGACCCGGGCAGGATCGAGACTTCGTGGATGGGCTCCGTATTTTCGTTTCCGGCCTCTTAGGCCTATTTGGATCTTGTCTGTACTCAGACACTTTGGATGCTTCCGCTGTGATGTAATGATGAATTGTTGGGACATGTGTCCTCTGGATGATTGTATTTGCTATCTCTGCTCTAATGAGAGCTATTTGCAACTTATTTCAATCTTTTGTGTCTTAGAGATCTGTTGTGATATCACTTGTTCAAATGCCGTTGACGTACCATGTGTGTATGTTATGAAGTACGCCAATGGAAGTATCTGGATTTCTATGGGATGGTTTGCGCAGACGATGAATAGTAGAGAATGGTTGTCACACGTTTACGTGTTGGCCTACTCATATTGAGATGCGGGTGCCGGTATGCCCCGTAAGCCATTTATCTACTGTTTAACGGACTGTGAGTATCCCCTAGAAGTCCGGGTGCGACAATTATAGTCTTTATTGCATGTTATTTGTGATCTTGCATGCTTTCCGTTGCTAGTGGTTGCTCTGGCCAAGTAGTTGCTAGTGACTCCAAGAGGGAGTATTTATGCTCGATAGTTGGGTTCATGCCTCCTTTTCGCCTATGCTCGAGTGACAGAAACGTGACTGGTGTGGATATGATGTTGCCACTAGGGAGAAAACAGCGGTGTGAGTGCCCGCGTGCACAATCATTGCTTACATTACACACATTGCTTAATGCGATTATCTGTTGCTTGCAACTTAATACCTAAGGGGGTTCGGATGATAACCTGAGGGTGGATTATTAGTCATAGATGCAGTTGGCTTACAGTTTATGTATATTGTTGTAATGCCCGTACTAAATATCATAACAGTCATCATGTCATGAATGTGCACTACGGTGCAACCTTTATTTGTCAATTGCCTAGCTATAATTTGTTCCCCAAGCATGCTATCTTTTATGGAGAGACACCACTAGTGAACCTATGAACCCCGGTCCATTTTTCTACACTGTTAAACAAACCACTACAATTTCCTGCTTTCTTTACTTACTGCAAGAATACACTATTTTCCACACTATACATCTAATCTTTATTTTCAGCAAGACCGGTGAGATTGACAACGTCACTGTACCATTGGGACAAAGTATTTTGGTTGTGTTGTGTGCAGGTTCCACGTTTTTGCTGACACCGGTGAGATGCCATCACCACCGTCAGTGGCATCAACCTTCCAAAGATCCTCTTTCTCCTACTGGATTGATAACCTTGGTTCTTAACTATGGGTAATTCTTACCGCTGCACTCATCACACATTCCTCTTAGGGTTCCCAACGCACCATCAACGTTTGCATCAAAGAACTTCTGGCGCTTGTCGGGGACTCAAAGCCATCCACAGTAGCAGTGCACTACCCAGTATGGTCCCTCCCACATGTGAGAGAGCTTGTGCAAGCCTTATGGAGAGAATCCTTCTCAGGACCAGGTCGCCCACCTCCAGTGTGCATGGCCTGACGTTCTTGCCGTGGTAGCGGCGGAGCCCTTGCTGGTACCGCACTGCATGGACGGCGACATGATTTCTTTCCTCCTCAAGGAGCAGCAAGTCTTCGGTGCGGAGTTCTCCATGTTTGTCCTTGTTGAAGGCAAGGGCTCGGTGTGACCCATGCTTGAGTTTGGCAGGGAGAACAGTCTCGGCCCCATACACTAGGGAGAAAGGCGTTGCCCCGTGGGCTTGGTTATGGTGGTGCAGATGGACCACAGAACCGACGGAAGCTCGTCGATCTATTTCTTCTCGTGGGCCTTGAGCTTGTCGAATCTTTTCGTCTTGAGGCCCTTGAGGACCTCGGCATTGGCGAGCTCCGCCAGGCCATTGCTGCGTGGGTGGGCAACGGCGGTGTAGCAGATCCTGATGCCCAGGTTGACGCAGTAAGACTTGAAGAGGCCGCTTGTGAACTGTGCGCTGTTGTCGGTGATGATGCAGTTGGGTACGCCAAAGCGGCAGACTAACCCGTTGATAAACTTCACCGTCGTTCTTGCCGGGATGTCCACTTGGTCAATTTCTCGGTGGCGATGTAGAGGTAGCGGTAGCCCCCAAGCGCTCTGATACGTCCATTTTTGCATCACTATTTTATATCATAATTTTCTGTTATTCATCGATATATTTCATGTTATGATGCATCTCTTATGTTATTTTATCTTATTTTGCATGTTTTATAATTTTTGGAGAATAAACACCGGGACCAGAAATCTGATGGAAAAAGCACCGCCGAGATACCATATTTCAGAAGATCAGCTGAAGAAGAGGGACATCCGGGGGTTCCTAAAAGTTCAGAGGAGAAACCCAGCCAGAAGGAGAGACGGAAGGGGGCCACTAGGGGCCCACACCTAGGGGTGGTGCGCCCCCTGGCCACGCCACCTAGGGGTGTGGCCATCCTAGCCCATCTCTGGGCGTCATCTTTGGCGTGCCTGGCCCCGAGGGAACCCTAAGTCCCATTCCATCCTCGAAGAATTATTCCGCCGCCTCCACGGGGCGAAAAACATCCGAGAGAAAAAAGCTCTCTGGCAGCGAGAAATCTGCCGGGGAAATTCCTCTCCGGAGAGGGGAAATCACCGCCATCGTCACCGTCATCTCTCCGGGCATCATCTAGATCGTCATCATCATCGTCATCACCACCAGCACCATCACCCTCATCATCCACCGTCATCCCTCTGTAGCAAATAGGGGCCTCTATCGTTGTCTTGCATTAGATCTCTCTCCCGGTGTGGATTACTTGTTAGTAGTTGATGCTTGTGAGATTTATCAGTGTTTGCACTTTATGACCAGATTGTTATCATCCATTTTATCACCTCTGATCATGATCCATATTATTTCTTGTGAGTATTTCGTGTTGTTTTTGAGGACATGGGAGAAGTCAAGTTGTTAGTAGTGAAGTAATGTTGAATAATATTTAATGTTTGATATTTAAGTTGTGGTGTTATTATCCTAGTGGTCTCATGTTAACATCGACTACATGACACTTCACCATTTATGGGCCTAGGGGGATGCATCGTTTATTTGTCTACTAATTGTGGGGTTGCCGGCGTGACAGAAACCTAAACCCCCGTTAGAAAACCATTACACGAGGGAGCGTAGGATCCCGAAGTTTAAAGCTGTGGTTAGATTTATTTCTTAATTACTTTCTTGTAGTTGCGTATACTTGCAAGGGGTATAATGACAAGTATGTATTAGTCTTGGATGGGACGGTACATTAGCACAGGTTCACCCACACAACACTTATCAAAACACCTAACATTATTCAGCTCCATGGAACAAAAGCACTTGACAGAAACCTCCCGTGTGTCCTCGAGAACTTTTGTTAATCACTAGCAGTATGCCCGTGCGATGCAGCGGGTGATAATTTATTGGTAAGACTTTATATTTTGTTTTGGATAGGTTTGATTCCTTCAAAATCGACATATTCATTCCCCTCTGGTTTCACTATTCCATTATATTAATACACAAGTATTCATATGCAGAAAATTATTGATATATTACATGTGTATATTTTAGATCTAGCCGGTTGTGAAATTATGACATGGTGAATTGTAGGATATGTTTCACTTAACTCAAACAAACAAACTTTCAAACTAAGAAAGGTGGGGCAGTATCGCATTTATAATTCAAATAGGAAAAATGGAACAATATGGCATGGTCAACATCAGCAAGGAAAGAGATACAAATCACATGCATACATTATATTCATGGATCCAACTGTTCAGCACCTAGACATGCATTGCTCATAGTCCATGCCACGACCGTTTTCACACGCTCGTCGATGTCGCCATTCAATATCCAAAGCTGGGAGCTTTCTAGTGCTACTCTTTAACCCAACCGAGATCCTAACCCCTCCTAGTCGACACAGTCAAGACGTCGAATGCGACACTTCTGCAAACACCTAGACATGCAAATCCACTTCGTCCATGCAGTAGAGTTATTGAGAGTATCCTACAGTAGGGTTAAACTAAATAAGAAAAAAAATCCAATTGCCACAATATTTGCTTTTCTAAATTGCAAAGTACTATATATTGTTTAATAGCAGTATGAGAAGAACATATATAAATAGTGAAATGCATGTGAATTTGAACATTCGTAGTGTAGTTGTTCATCAAATATTCCATCAATACAAACCTCTCGTACACCCAAATCTGCAAAACTCAAGCCAGCCAATAATTTTTTTTAAGATCTTTACTCGTACACCAAAAGTTTCATGGATTAAACATCTGATTGGATTCAATGCAATTCAATCTTCGCACTACACAAATCAATACAATACTAATTATTACATAGACCATCGCACTACGCAAAGCAATACAATACTAATCATTACACAAACCGTCATGTTGAGCGCTAAAACTAACCATGAGCTAAGTCAAAGATAAAAAAGAAAAGGCAACTCCATCTTTACCTGACTCCAGCATCATTGAGGATAGGAGAGGTGTGGCTTGGCCTTGGGTTGATACTGGTGCTGATATTGACCAATTATGGGACGTTGATTCCCAGCACTCCAGCCATGACGACGAGCATGATGGACATTATGTTGATCTCCGGGCGCATCAGGCCCATGGACGCCACACACACACCGCTCTTGGTAGTCCCATAGGCCACCCCCATGCCTGCAACCGGATCCATCATCGACGCGTCCCAGGTCGAAACTACCATGCATCCCAAGGGAACACGAACCTGTGGCATGGAAACAAAAAAAATCAGGATCAAGGAAAGAACAACTTCATTCAAAAAGATAGCTGAGAGTCAAGAAAAATCTATCTATCTATCTATACTTCTTATAAAGCAAAACCCCACTAACATGCATTAATTATTTTTCTATCTCAACATGCAAACTATCCACATCATCCATTCTTCTAACCAATCAATTGTCCACATCATCTCCACTAATATTTAACATACATTAATGATTTTTCTATCTCAACATGCAAGCTATCCACATCATCTATTATCCTAGCCAATCAATTTTCCATGTCATCTTCACTTTATTTATTAAGGCCCCGCTTGGGATGTAGTTAATATTTTCGGCCCGTATCATTTCCGGACCTGCGCGCAGGAATTTTCTCAGGACCTCCAGAGGTCCGTGTAAAATTACCCGGGTATTGACTAAAAAACGACGTGCCAAGCGCGCCCTAATGAGTACATGCAAACTACACATCATCCATTTATTAAACCATCCAGTTGTTCATATTAATAATTTAAAATATGTATTATGATCAATTGAACATTGCATATTCACTTAGAAAACATGATGTATCACATCTCTTATAAAATTTTGTTTATAATATATCGTAGATTCTAAAGCGATCCCCGCAGCAACGCGCGGGGTATACTTCTAGTATAATATATTCATGAGTCCATAATGATCTCAAATCACGTACCTGAAAAAACCGATCGTCGCGGTGGAAGCCACCGGCACCATCGACACCTGTGGCAGGCGGGACAACGATTCTCCCGAGGATGGCCGGCGTCACCTGCGACATCAACGTCGGTCGCCTTAGTCTCATGAAGGCTGACCCACTTGTCCTCCGGGCCATCACCCTATGGACACGACCATCTCGAACACCATCGTGTCGCACCTCGCTGATAGGGTGGCCTTCATGCGCTAGGTGTGTGCCCTCGTCGCAACCCACGCAGTGGCAGGCACCATCGTGTCGCGGATCCTCGTCAGCATCGAAGTGATATCAACGGCGGACCAGATTCTGCTCATCGCGGAGGTGCTATATCATCAGATTAAGGTTTTCACCGTGCACTCCTAGGATCATAATTTGGGCCGATGAGGTCGCGTATTGTTGTTTTCCCGTGTATGTGTAATTACTGCTATTGGTAAGCCTGGCGTGTTTAGTGGTGATTGGATCGATTCCTGTAATTAATGCAGACCGATGCCAATTGGTCGCTTAATTACTCTGATTGATCCTTAAACGATGGAAAGACCGTGCGGGAAAAAAACCTCTTGGCCTCTTGGGGTCAATGCGTACGGCCGGGAGAAAACCAGGGAGGGTATGAGGCTTGATGACGCATGGATAAAATGCGAGGAGGGCGAAGAAGCGATTTGCATACCGAATTGGCGGGTTTATAGGAGCGATTTATGATAGGTTTATAGGAGCGATTTATGGCAGGTTTATATAGGAGTGATTTGCATGCACGTATGGAGTTGTGGCGGATCCATTATGGCCCCATCAATTTGGCAAATTGATGCGTTCAGAGAGTTACCAAAACTTAATGCATGTTTTACCATGCATGACGGGAATGCTTGACGGGCAGAGTGCATGGGAGGGGCTAAGAAGGAACCAAATCCATCTTTTAGATAGGAGAGATAAGTAAACCTACCGGCTTGTACTTTGCTGAAGAAAGGATTGGGCCACTTGCTGCAATTATTACTACTGCATTTTATTTACTCGCACTTTATTTATCTGCAATATCAAAAAAACTCCTACAAATCTATTTTCCAGTATTTACAGTTATTCCTTCATCGAAATTGCTTGTCAACACCTTTTGCTCCTCGTTGGGTTCGACACTCTTATTTATCGAATGTACTACGATACACCCCCTATACTTGTGGGTCATCACGCTCGCTGGAATGGTCCCAGGATATCCAGCCCCAGACCGCGAAAGACCATGAGAGGGGGGTGGTCTGCAATCCTTGCCTGGGCTGGTGCGTCTGCTTGGCGTGGAATTTGCACGCCTCGCAGGTCTTGACTACCTCGGTGGTGTCCTTGAGGTCTGTGGGCCACTAGAAGCCGTAGAGGAAGGCCTTGCCGACGAGTGTGCGCAACGTGGACTTGTCGCCGCAGTCACCCTGGTGGATGTCCTTGAGGAGGTCCATTCCATTGTCCGGGGGGACGAATAGTAGTGCCACGCCGTTGGGGCGCCTCTGGTATAAGCCTGTGGTCGATGATGCAGTACATCTTGGCTCGTCAATCGGCGTGCTCTGCTTCTGCTTTGTCTTCGGGGAGATCCCCTTTGAGGATGTAGTCAATGAGGCTCTTGTTCCAGCATGCTTCCCCATGAGTGAATGCCAGCACCAGGCAATATCCCGAGGGAATACCGCAGTCCGGTGTGCCTTGGGCGGGAGATCTTCCTCGAGGTGTCGGTGACCTTGTACTTCGTCGTTGTTGACGGGTGGTATGATGGATGGCTTCTCTAGCCTTTCCTCAAAGACGTCAGGGGCATGTGCCCAGTTCCTTCATGCTCGCTTGGCGATGTCGTCCACCTCTTTGTTGTCCCTCCGGGGAATGTGTTGCAGCTCCATGCCGAGGAAGCGCTTCTCAAATTTGCGAACCTTCTCGAGGTACAAATCCATGTGCTTGTATTTGGCCGTGTAGCTCTTGTTGGATAAGTTCACCAGGAGCTTGGAGTCCCCTTTGATGGTGAGCCGCTTGACGCCCAGGGCTATGGCGGCCCTGATGCCGGCAAGGAGGCCCTCATACTCGGTGATGTTTTTGGAGACCTTGGCCTTGTGGCTGAAGTGGAGCTGGACGACATTGTAGAGCGTGTTGCCGGTTGGTGACGTTAGCACAACACCATCCCTCGAGTCCTTGGAGGAGAAGGCGCCGTCGAAGTGCATAGTCCACTCTCCTAGAGCCAGCTTGCCGGGGACGACCGTTTCCTCCTTAGGGTATTCTTCTGGTGGTGGGTTGGTCCACTCTGTGATGAACTCTCGAAGGGCTCCTCCCTTGATCTTCTTGGTGGTGAGGAACTGGAGCTCGAAGTGCTCGAGCTCGACAACCCACTCCACGACGCTCCCCTTGGCGTTGGAATTGCGTAGAATTTGGTCAAGAGGGAACGCAGATACCCCCATGATGGCGTGTCCTTCGAAGTAGTGACGAAGCTTCGTGAAAGCAACAAGGAGCGCGTACATAAGCTTCTCTTGCACGGGGTACCTCTCGTGGGCATCTCGAAGCACGATGCTAACGAAGTAGACAGGGTGTTCGACGAGAGCGACTGTAGAGGTACCAACAGTGAGTTCTTCCGAAACATTGGGACTCTCTTGCAGCTTGAGTGGGTCCTTCTTGTGGAGGTCTTGTCATGTAGCGATGTCCTCTTGGGGAGAAGAGGGCGTGGGCTCCGTGTCGGTCAGGGCCGCTCTTTTCTTGTCAGCTGGCCTTTCCGCACCGAGAACGACGCTGACTGTCTGAGGGGTGGCTGCAAGGTACATGCATGTCAGTCCCATGGTCGCGGGGCGACCAAGAGGGGAGATCTTGCTAGATACTTCTTGAGGTCGTCAAATGCAGCAGCCGCCTCGGTAGTCCATTTGAAACGACCCGTTCGCATCAGGAGCTTAAAGAATGGCAGATCCTTGTCGCCGAACCTGGAGATGAAGTGTCCGAGCGCCGCCACGCATCCCGTGAGGTGCCTCATGTCCTTGACCTGCCGTGGGAGCTGCATTTCTTCTATGGATCGAATCTTTTTGGGGTTGGCCTCGATGCCGCGATGAGACACCAGAAGCCGAGTACTTTCCCTTCCACGACCCCGAAGACGCATTTGTCGGGGTTGAGCATGATGTTGACCCTGCGGAGATTGTGGAAGGTCTCCTTGAGGTTGTCGATGAGCGTGCGCTCCTCGTGACTCTTCACGACGATGTTGTCGACGCATATCTCCGCATTCTTTCCTATATGTGTTCCCAGGGCGATGCGCATCAGTCGCTGGAAGATTGCCCCGATGTTCTTCAGGCCAAAGGGCATGCACAGATAGAAGTACACCTCGTATGGCATCATGAAGGTGGTCTTCTCTTCATCCTCTTTCGCCATCTTTATCTAGTGGTATCCCGAGAAAGTGTCCATGAAGCAAAGTAGATCACACCCGGTGGTGGAGTCCACTATCTGATCGATTCTTGAGAGTGGGCACGGATCCTTAGGACAGGCCTTGTTGAGGTCGGTGAAGTCGACGCATAATCGTCCCACGTCTATGTGCTTGGCGACCACGACGGGGTTGGAGATACACTCAACATGAATGATCTCGCGGATGATCTTGGCGTCAAGAAGCTTCTCAACCTCTCGGACGATGAACTCCTGCTTCTCTGGACCCTCGCGACGGGCCATCTACGTGATGGGATGTGCATCTGGGCACATGGCTAGATGGTTCTCCTTCACCTCTCTTGGTACGTCGGGCATATCAGACGCGGTTGGTGCGAACATGTATGGGTTTTCCTGAAGGAAGGCGGCGATCACGCTTTGCTAATTGGGAGGCAACCTGGCTCTGATGGCGAGGGTAGGTCCTGTACCGTCGGGATTCGTGGAGACCTTCTTCGTGGCTGCCTTCTCTTGAGAGAACATCTGCTTCTTTTTAGGAGGCTCGACGAGACGCTCGAGGTTTTCCTCGTCGATGGGGTGCGAGGCTGCCGCCTCCTTGTAGGCGTCCTCCATGGAGCGTACCGCATCTTTGACGTCGCCGCGGACAGTGAGTGGGCCGTTGCTTCTAGGCATCTTGACGAGGTTGTACGCGTGGTGCGTGATGGCCATGAACTTGGACAAGGCAAGGTAGCCGAGGATGGCGTTGTTGGGGATCCTAATGTGGGCGACGTCTAAGTCGATGTTCTCGGTGCCATAGTTTTGGCATGTGCCGAACTTAACCGCCAGGCGCACGCATCCCAGGGGAACGGTGGTGCCACTAGTGGCGCCAGTGAATGGCCTGGTGGCCTTCAGGCGATCGCGTGAGACTCTCAGCTTATCGAAGGTCTCGAGGGAGATCACGTTGAGGCCCGCACCTCCGTCCATGAGTGTCTTGGAGACGGAAACGCTATTGGTCATGGGGGTGCAGACCAAGGTTATGGCTCCCACCAAACTAGTGGTCCTGGGGTGGTCTATGATGTCGAAGGAGATTTCTTGTTGCGACCACTTGAGGGGTTGCGAGAGCGGTCCGTACGCCTGACGGACATTGTTGACCTCCCGTGAGGCCTTCTTAAGGTGGCGGCTGGAGAGTGGGGCCAGCGAGCCACCGAGGATGCATGCCACGTGGCGGGTTGATGAAGTGGTGTGGTCTACCTCCACGGGACCGACGCTGGTGTCCATCATGGCGAAATGCCAGAGGGTCACGCTACCCCCAGGCTCGTCGAGGGGAGAATGGTTGCAGCGTAGGAAGCGTCAGAGGAACTGCGTGCACAACGGCTCCCACGTGCCCGCGGAGCTGTCGGGGAGGTTTAGTAACCACGCGAGGGGAGCGCCGCGGATCTTTGGAGGGAAATAACTCATGAGGCACTTGTCGCACCCCCTAGCTGCTCGGATTCTTGCTTCGTACCTCTGTAAGAAACCAAAGCGGGGAGCGTCGCCGGTGTAGCAAGGTGGGAGGCGAGGACGGAACGCTGAAGGCCACCTTGCCTTCCAGAGGTCCCTGGAGAATGCGTAGCAGCCCCAAGCCATGGCGCTCGCCTCTCACGATAGCTGGGATGCTTTGGGCTTGCGTGGGGGTTAGCCGTGGGAGTTGGTGGTGATGCGCCATGCGTTCGGCGAGGCCGCCGATGGTTGTCCGCTTCCAGGGCCGGGCCTTGTGGGCGGTGCGGTTGGTGCCGGAGGCGACCCTGGCGGCGAAGATGCGAGAGAACGCCTTAGCCCCCACCTGGCGCGCCAAATGTCGGAGAGGTGGTTCTGTCAAAGACAGGGTCACCTCAGTAGGTTCAAACACTAGGGGCTAACCACATTCTTACACACCTTAAGAGGCCTCGAGAGGGAAGCTCGGACAACGACCAATGGTGACACCGTGAGTTTACCTAGGTTCATGCCACAATTGTGGTGTAAAACCCTACTCCTGCTTGTCTGTGGATTGCATTGCGATGAGTTACACTAAAGGGTGTTAGCTTGTTCTAAGGACTAGCTATGGTGGACTCTCGATGAGTTGAGTTCTGGTCCCCCCTCTGCGGAGGCCAAGGGGCCTCACTTATATCGGCATTTTCGGGCCTCCTTCCTGCTCATACTTGGCAGGAAAGGGCAACCACAAGGTGCCAAAGTGGAGACCAACGACGCTCTGTGCTTTCCCCTTGGTCATGGTCTTCGAGGACAACAGCACCGTCCATGTCAGAGCTGTGGGGGCTCCGATGATGCTCCCTCCGTCTTGTAGCACCGTGATGCGCATGTAACACACGTTCGTTGAGAGACCCCAAGAGGAAGGTATGAAGAGTACAATAGCAAGTTTCACTCAGAAAAAACCAAATTTGAATCGACTAGTAGGAGGAAGGAGTAACTTCAGAAGGTTGATGCAGCTGAGATGGCAGGGCGCACTACCGGTTCAGCAGCAACGTGGAACCTACACAACACAAACAATTCACTTTGCCCCCAACGAAGCAATGAGGTTGTCAATCTCACCGGTTTTGCTGATAACAAAGAGGTTAAATGTATATTGTGGAAAACAGTATGAGAACAGTAGCAGAAGTGTGAAAGCAGTGGAAGCAGTGTGTATATTATCAGTATGAAAAAATGGACCGGGGTCCACAGTTCACTAGAGGTGTCTCTCCATAAAAGATAGCTAACATGCGTGGTGAACAAATTACAGCTAGGCAATTGATAGATAAAGAAACATGCATGACATAAAGATTACTATGAGATTCATGCGGGCATTGGAAGAAAATACATAGATCGTCATCCAACTGCATCTATGACTAATAATCCACCCTTCGAATATCATCCGAACAAACGTTGGGTACTAAGTTGCAAGCAATGGATAATCACCGTAAGAAAAGTGTGTAATGTAAACAATCTAAACGAAGTAAACATCGTTGTTTTCTCTCTAATGGCAACAACACATCCTCCATCCGTCACGTTTCTGTCACTCGAGCACAGATGCAAGGGAGGCATGAACCCACTATCGAGCATAAATACTCCCTCTTGGAGTCACTAGCATCTACTTGGCTAGAGCATCTACTAACAACGGAGAGCATGCAAGATCATAAATACCATACACATGAAGATAACATGATAGATTGATAATCAAAAGACATAGCATTCAATAATCATCGGATCCCAGCAAACACAACACGTAGCATTACAAATAGATGATCTCGATCATGTGAGGCAGCTCACGAGATCTAAACATGAGGCATAAAGTGGAGAGTACAACCATCTAGCTACTTCTATAGAGCCGTAGTCCAGGGATGAACTACCCACGCATCACTTCAGAGGCGGGCATGGTGGTGTAGACCCCTCCGGTGATGAATTCTCCTCCCGGTAGGGTGCCGAGGAGAGCTCCATAACCCTCTCGATCTCGGGTTGACGATGAGGGCGGCCTCGGGTGTTTCTCGAGAAGAAGTGGTATATTTTTAGGTTTGACGTATCGGGGGAATAAATAGGTGAAAGGGTGATGGTGGTGGATGCCCGAGGGGCCAACACCACCCCCAGGCGCGGCCAGGGGGCGCCACCCTATGGTGTGCCCCCTGTGGCCCCCTTTCGGGCCTCTTTGGGACTCTGTGGAACCTTCGGTAATTCTAAGACTTTCGGTCTTTGAATTTTCCAATTCCGAGAATATTTACAGAACAACTTTTCTGAAACTAAAAACAGCAGAAAACAGGGACTGGCTCTATGGCATCTTGTCAATAGGTTAATCCCGGGAAACCAATAAAAATGACATAAAGTGTAAGGAAAACATGTATCATAAGGCATGAAAACAACATGGAACATCATAAATTATAGATATGTTTGTGACGTATCAACATCCCCAATATTAGTTCCTACTCGTCCTCGAGTAGGTAAACGACAAAAAAAAATCTGAGGTGACATGCTACCAACATAAACTTGATCATCATAGTAATGTAAAGCATGTAAACTAGGATCAAATGAATAGAGGTTGTGGTTTATAGTTGATATCAACGAGTAATGTATAAACCATTAGGAATAAAAAAGTAAAACCTTTCAATGAATCAATACTAAAAGACAATCCACTATGCAAAGTATATTAGAAATGATTTAAAATTCAAGAACAACAATATAATCATCCAAGGCATCAAACTGTCACAACAACTCCTGTTAGGATCAAGTCAAGTGACAACAATATGCACATAGGAAAATTATTCAAATAATTGTGCACTCAAAACAAGCAAGCGTTCTGTATTGGTTCCTGGAACCAAGATGTTGTGGCTAAAAGAACATTATGGGGGGTTTGGATGGTCAATGGAAGAAAGTCTCACACAACTGAAAAATGATCATTAGACAAGAGGAAGTCTTATAATCAAAGTTATGCAAGGAGTAGTGATTTCCACACAACGGATGCACATAGAGCTATAAGTGTATGAAAGATCTCGAATGGAACTAGTGGGGGTGCATCCAACTTGCTTGCTCATGAAGACCTATATCTCTTTTGAGGAGGCTCGTCATTGGATTATACAAGCCAAGTTCTATAATGTAAGTTCCCCACATAGTTATGCAAGTCGTAATATAAAACTCTCTCCAAACTGAAGTAATGATGCTAAACAAAGCACAAGTGTGGAATAAATGATAGTAGTGCTTCCCCTCTCTCTATTATCTCTCTTTTTCCTCTTTCTTTCTCTTTTTTTTCTCTTTGGGCTTTTTCTCTTTTTTTTTTGATATATAACCTCACTGGTAGGGGCAACACTCTATTTTACAATAAATCAACACACTTTTAGTACTCATAACTCAAACTAAAATTTCTCTGATGAATAAAACTAAATGCTCCGGCCAGTGTAGCAGTATGGAAAAATAACAATGAAGCATGCCAAGTAACATAATGATGATGGATGTTGTATGGCAATATATCTCGGAATGGCTATGGAAAGGCCATGGTAGGTAGGTATGGTGGCTGTTTTGAGGAAGATACATTTTGGCTTATGTGTAGAAGAACGAAGTTCTCCAACGGGGTTTGGATGCACTGGCAAAGTTTGCACCAACTCTCAATGTGAGAATGAGCAATGCACAATACCGAAGAGGCTAGCAAATATGGATGGTGGAAGTGCCAGAAAACCGCAACATAGAACTCACAAGTTAAAAGTTTCCAAATAAAATCATGATCTCATAAGGCATAATGAAAATCACTCCAAGAGGGTCCATGGCAGTGACAAGTCACTGTTAGCTACCCCGACCGTAGCGCGTAACAAAAATCCATTACGATTGCCATCAACAAAGGAAGTCATATACTATTATCCTATCAACTGGTTATTTGAGTGTGGCATAGTTTCAAGCTTTTAGACCAACCATTAATTGTTTTTACTCTACTAGACCAGCAAATTTACCATTAAGCAAATAATATCTCAAAACAACAGCAAATAATCAAGTGAAACAGTTTAATGATCTACGAGAATATGCAAGCTTTTTCGTTATACCATCTACCACATGTACCATTTTCTAGTTCCATCAAACACCAAACAACAAAAACTCTCCAAAAGATACATCAATTAAACAAGAGAGTACTAACACAACTCTACTAAAACTAACAACTCTGAATAAGAGATGCAAGAAAAACAGGAGCTAAACAGAAATTTTTGCAGCAGCTATAAGCAAAACTAAGCATACGAGCATAACACATATTCAAATAGAGAAGTGGAGCGTGTCTCTCTCCCACACAAAGTATTCTAGCGTCCAACTAAATTATTGCAGCAATTAAAACAAAAGAAAAACAAACAGACGCTCCAAGTAAAATTCATATGATGTGACCGAATAAAAATATAGTTTCACTAGAAGTGACCTGATAAATTGTTGATGAAGAAGGGGATGACTTGGGGATCCCCAAGCTTAGATGATTGAGTCTCTTTATAATTTGCTGGAACCATGGGGGCATCCCCAAGCTTTGACCTTGCACTCTTCTTGATCACATTATATCACCCTCTTCTCTTGACCCTTGAAAACTTCCTTCACACCACACTCAAAGAGTAATTCGCATTAGAGGGTTAGTAAAACAATAAAAAAATCATGGGTTCTGCATGGGCACAAGTGCTATTGATACTTTTAAACATCATCTATAGCCACTGATGTTTCGTTAGGCAAAGAAATCCACTTGACATCGTAAAAGAGAAAATGCAAGAAAAATGGCAGAATCTACCAAAACCAGAACAGTCTATAAAGACGAATTTTTTCAGGTCACTTACAATGCTCAGATCGAAAAACTTAAAGAACTAAAATGTTTTGGAATTAGCTGAGGAATAAGCCAAAAAATTTCAGGTCATTCTGGTCTTTCTGGATTTTATACAATTTTTTACGGTGCACAACAGAAATCTGTTTCCTGCGGAAAAATCCAAAACCAACTCCAGCTTTCATTAGAAACTTTACTTGGCACAACTAAAAAAATGAAAATAAAGATACAAAGGAGTTGCTATATAAGTATACAACCCCTTGACTCAAAGAAAACAGAGAAAAACAAAGAAAAAATAAAACCATGGGTTATCTCCTAAGAAGTGCTTTTCTTTAACGCCTTTTAGCTAGGCCCAGAAAAGTGGATTCACGTGTTTTCAAGTGAAGCGGCATCCAAATCAATAATTTCCTCCAAAACACCAATTGTAGCAATGGGTACCTTAGACACCCGTAAAGATGATTCAACATGCAAATAACTTTTAGTTTCACTAAAAGTTTTATTAATTTTAAGCACATTAGGGGATATAGGTTTAGGCACCTTGGGGACATACATAATTTTTTACTCTTTTCCCATAGAAGGTTTCTCCCTCTCATCCTTAAGAGAAGAAAAATGTGAGCTTAAAGTTTCCATGGCCTCCTCTAATTTACCAATCCTCATATTTTGACTATCATGGATATTCTAGCTTCTAAAACATTAATTCTCTTGTTGATACTTACTATTGATTCATTAAATTTGCTAGCATTATCAAGGAAATTTGGCAATTTTTTCTCCATAGAGTTTAGCTTTTGAATAACATCATCTCAAGTGATATCAGTTTTAACAACCTTGGCAGGTGGAATTCCAACTAAACTTTCAATTAAATTACAGGCTTCCAAAGCAGGTGTTCCCAGAAAAGTACCGCTTGTAAGAGTGTCTAGAACATACCTATACCAGCTAGTAATTCCAACATAAAAATTCCTAAGAAGGATTAAAGTGGAATATTTTTTAGTGCATCTATGATGAGCATCGCTTATTCTATACCAAGGATCTGTCAAACTTTCTCCACCTTGTTGTTTAAAAGCACGAACCTCAACTTCAGGAACACTCATTTTAGCAAGACTAAAAAAAGGATAAAAACTACAACTAGAATAAGAACTAATTTTTTTGTGTGTTTTTGATAAGGATAAGAAAACAAGGCAAACAAAATGAACTAAGAAAAACTCCCCTTGCAGTAAAGAGATTGGAAGTGAGAGACTCCCCTTGCGGAAATTCTCTTCCTCCCCGGCAACGATGCCAAAAATTAGCTTGATACGCGTGTAAAACACGTTCGTTGGGAGACCCCAAAAGGTAGGTATGAAGAGCACAGTAGCAAGTTTCCCTCAGAAAGAAACCAAGGTTGAATCGACGAGTACGAGGAAGGAGTAACTTCAGAAGGTTGATGCGGCTGAGATGGCAGGGCGCACTACCGGTTCAGCAGCAACGTGGAACCTACACAACACAAACAATTCACTTTGCCCCCAACGAAGCAGTGAGGTTATCAATCTTACCGGTTTTGCTGATAACAAAAAGGTTAAATGTATGGTGTTGAAAACACTATGAGAACAATACGAAAACAGTAGCAGTAGTGTGAAAACAGTGGAAGCAGTGTGTATATTATCAGTATGAGAAAATGGACCGGGGTCCACAGTTCACTAGAGGTTTCTCCCCATAAAAGATAGCTAACATGTGTGGTAAAAAAAATTACAGCTAGGCAATTGATAGATAAAGAAACATGCATGACATAAAGATTACTATGAGATTCATGCGGGCATTAAAAGAAAATACATAGATCGTCATCCAAGTGCATCTATGACTAATAATCCACCCTTCGAATATCATCCGAACAAACGTTGGGTATTAAGTTGCAAGCAACGGATAATCGCAGTATGAAAAGTGTGTAATGTAAACAATGTAAACGAACTAAACATCGTTGTTTCTCCCTAATGGCAACAACACATCCTCCATCCGTCACATTTCCATCACTCGAGCACAGATGCAAAGGAGGCATGAACCCACTATCGAGCATAAATACTCCCTCTTGGAGTCACTAGCATCTACTTGGCGAGAGCATCTACTAACAACAGAGAGCATGCAAGATCATAAATAACATACACATGAAAATAACATGATAGATTGATAATCAAAAGACATTGGATCCCAGCAAACACAACACGTAGCATTGCAAATATATGATCTCGATCATGTGAGGCAGTTCATGAGATCTAAACATGAGGCATAAAGTGGAGAGTACAACAATCTAGCTACTGCTATGGACCCGTAGTCCAGGTATGAACTACTCATGCATCACTCCGGACGCGAGCATGATGGTGTACACCCCTCCGGTGATGAATTCCCCTCCTGGCAGGGTGCCGGGGAGAGCTCTAGAACCCTCCCGATCTCGGGCTGACGATGAGGGCAGCCTCGGGTGTTTCTCGGGAATAAGTAATATATTTTTAGGGTTGACGTATTGGGGGGAATAAATAGGTGAAAGGGCGATGGCAGTGGATGCCCAAGGGGCCCACACCACCCCTAGGCGTGGCCAGGGGGTGCACCGTCCTATGGTGTGGCCCCCCTCCGGGCCTCTTCGGAACTCCTTGAACGTTCGGGAATTCTAAGATTTCCGGGCTTTGAATTTTCCAATTCCAAGAATATTTCCAGAACAACTTTTCTGAAACTAAAAACAACTGAAAACAGGGAACTGGCTCTGTGGCATATTGTCAATAGGTTAGTCCCAGGAAATCGATAAAAATGACATAGATTGTAAGAAAAACATGTAGCACAAGGCATGAAAACAACATGGTACATCAGAAATTATAGATACGTTTATGATGTATCACACCGTACTGGTCTCCTTGCACCAAAAAGGAAAGCTTTGGGAAGGGCTTTGGCGCTATCGGGCCTCTGGATACCAGGGTACCTCAAGGCGATAGCTGCGGCCCCGCCCAGTATACATCTCCAAGGCCGAGGGTTTCATCCACACCAAGAGAAGCCATTTCCCCAGGCCCACCCGCCAGGTGGGCCTGGCCCGCAGGAGATCCTGCCCCGGAGAGGGGATCCACTTCGCCTTCACCCCTCCCCTTGCGTGTCGCCCTTCAAGAGGAGACAACCCATGTGCCGCTTACGACTGCTCGTCTGAGCGGTGGCGGAGGGGCCGTAAAGCCTCTTTGTTCACAGTTTTCGTTCTCGTGTATAAAGCGAGGGCAGGCCCTGCGGACACCAAAGAGGTTCCCCAGGATTGCCACTTTGGTGCAAGGAGACCAAGACCATGCTACAAGACGAAGGCAGCGTCACCGGGCTCCCCCACCGTGATGCCATGGACGGTGGAGCTATCCCCAAGCGAACAGGGCCGCGCAGGAGGCGCAGAAGTACGGGACGCTCCACCCTTTGGCACTTTGTGGTAACCCATTCCCGCGAAATGAGCGGGAAGGAGGTCCAAACGCCAGTATAAGAAGGGCTCCATCGGCCCTCGGACAAAGGGAGCTCGAACCATCGTAGAGCCCAAGTAGTCTGTTCCGAGCACAAGCTCGCATTTGTACTGTAATCTCCGTAGTGCAATTCATCAGACAAGAAGGAGTAGAATTTTACACCACATTGGTGGCCTGAACCTGGGTAAACTCTCTGTGTCGCCATTGTTGTCGTCCTCAAGCTTCCCTCTCGAAGCCTCCTCTGGAAGCGAAGTAAGTGTGTTTAGCCCCCAGTGTTCAAACCTCTGAGAGCTATCCTGTCTAGGACAGATGAGCTCTCTTCGACATTTGGCGCGCCACGTAGGGGGCTAAGGCGCTCCTTCGTTTCTTCGTAGCCATGGCACCTGCCGCTCCAAGCGCGCTCGCCGCCGAGGGCATGTCGAGCCAACCGACAACGACAACGATAACGACGCGCCACAACGCAACACCACTGGCGTGGAAAGCGAACACGACGCTGAGGAAGAAGCTTCCTCTCACACGCTGCAGCGAGACGCGCCTGCGTCTCAGCATCCGCCCCCACCGTTGTCAGGAACACAGGGGCGCCTGGAGCAACCTACTCCCGCAACAGCCTTGCTCCTGGTCCGGGAGCTGCTTACGCATCCGCCCGCACCTGAAGGACACGACGCATGGCTCGCCCGACTCCAGGAGCTCGCCACCGTCGCAAACGTCCCCCCGGGAGCCGCGGGGAAGCGACGTCGGCCAGTGTTGGAGTGCGGCATCTCATGACGCGCTGCCCCCTTCTCACGGTGTAACCTCGCCGGTGCGTGGCGACCCCCGCACCAAGTTCCCTGACAAGGCACCCACCACTAAGGTACCTGAGAAGAGCAGCAACTGCTGCAAGATCCTGCGGCACCCCGCCGGATGCACGCGTTCAGATCGAACGCTGCCACGAACGCGAGCGCCACACCATCCGCAACCTCGCCAAGGACGGTCGTTCCAACCGCCCGGTGGAACTCGACGCGCGCGCAACGGTCTACGTCGGCGGCGCCCTCGCGTTCACCAAGCAGCTTCGTACGGTATCCTGACCGACAAAGTTCAACCCTACACTGCCATCTCGCTATGACGGTACTACCCCTCCCCTCGACTTTCTGCAGCTCTACTGCCTCAGCATAGGAGCTGCAAAGGGGGACGACAAGTGCATGGCGAACAGGCTGCCCATGGCCCTCAAGGGCCCAGCCCTCGTCTGACTCATGATTCTGCAAGAGGACGCTATCAGGTTATTCCAGGAGTTGTGCCTCCACTTCGTCCCCAAGTTCAAGGGCTCCTACAAGCGCCCCTTTCCTACAAAGACCTCCGCGGCATACGCCAACACCCCGTCAAAATAATTCGCCAATACCTACAACGCTTCAACCACATGCGCAACAAGATCGCCCACATCACCGACGCAAACATCATCTCCGCCTCCAGGGAAGGGGTCACCAACGAGCGCATGCTCGAAGAGCTCGGCATCAGGGACAACCTCACCTCCGCCATCGAGCTCGTGGACATGGCCGACAGGTGCGCTAAGGCTGAGGAGGGACACTCTTTAGGCACAACGTGTCTGCCGATGAATCCAAGCCGGTGGCCCCCAAGACAAAGGCAAAGGATCGAGGCGACGATGCGGACGCCAAACGGAAAGACTCGATCGTTCTGGATACCGAGCTAGAACGCAAGCAATGCCGCAACGACGCCGCACCCGTGGCGGACAACCGCCCTTACTGTGAGTTCCACCGCATGAAGTCACAAGCCACAACTTCTTCCAGCTGGAGAGGATGCGTGGAGACCGCCTCATGAGGGGTGGCCAGGAGGGCTACCCTCGAGGCGGCGGCTGGCACAGTCCTGGGCGAGGGGGAGGCCACGCTGGAGGGAGATGGGAGGAGCGCGGCCCAAACCAATATAAAGGGTATGACAACTACAACACAAGAGGCTACAACAACGGCGGCTACCAGCCGCCCATGCAGCAGCCACCCCCGCAGCAGCTGCAACATCCCAACCCACCCGCGCCTCAGGTGAACGCTGCCACGTAGCAACATGCTGAGGGCAACCAGAGCCGGGGCAACGAACACTGTGGGGGCTACCAAGAACCAACGAGCTACATGGCCTGCATTCTTGGCGGAGCACAAGCTCCACTCTCGAATCGCCACTTCAGGAAGATCTCGCGCGAGATCACCGTTGTCCACTTAGGTACATCTGAGGCGAAGTTACTCAAGTGGTCAGACCACAAGGTATCCTTCGACATCAACTACCACCCCAAGTCCATAAGGACCATGGGGATACTTTCCCTGGTCTGCACCCCCACCATCAACAACATCGCCGTCAACAAGACACTGCTCGACGGGGGTGCAGGCCTCAACGTGATCTCGGTGCCTACATTTGAGCGGCTCCAGGTGCCCTACGAGCACCTCGCCCCCACGAGGTCGTTCACCATCGTCACCAACGGTACCACGGTACCCCTGGGACAGGTGCGCCTCGCCGTCACGCTCGGCACTCGCCAGAACTACCGCATCGAGACTCTCGACTTTGACTTCTCGCACGTCGCCCTCCCTTACAATGCCATCCTTGGGTACTCATCTCTCGCGAAGTTCATGGTCGTGACGCACCACGCGTACAAGCTCGCCAAGTTACCCGGGCCTACCGGCACCATCACCATCCATGGAGAGGTGGAGGCAACGCGCTCAGTCGAGCGAACCTACAAGGAGGTGACCATCTCCCACACGGCCGATGAAGACAACGTGGGACACCTCGATGAGGCTCCCAAGAAGAGGCTTATTGCTTCTCGCGAAGGAGCAGCCACCTAGAAGACCCCCCAGAGTGCTGGAGGCTCGGGGGCTACCACCCAGAAGACCCCCCAGAGCGCTGGAGGCTCGGGGGCTGTCACTGCTCTCCATTAGAGCGCTCCTCTCTCCTAGGGAGGAGCTCTCACCACATGCTCGTTCCATGGCCCCCACAAGGCCATGGAGACGCACCCTCAAGGGGACCCCGTGATGCCACGGTAAAAACGACGCCAGGACATCTCTCTGTGAGGATCTCACGAATCTCTCGCCGGGTGGACCACAAGGCCGGGGGAGCTTCTACCCACACAAGTGGGAGCCTCGCTCTGGCGGGGCAATCTTTTGTTACTCGAGGGCGCCACAAGGCCACTACATCCTCGAGCTATGCACCTAAACTCGCGCGAGTATCAGCCCCATGATGATGGGAGTCCCGTGTTTGCACGGTGACGTCAAGTGCCTCTTGGGGGACCACGAGGTCACGACTTTCGCAAGAGATTTGTAAGAGAACAATGCCTCACCCTAGCAGTAAAGTCTTGTTGCTTTCACAAAGCAATCTCTCCTTGCATGCCAACATGCCTGCATCTTGCATCCAACAAAACATTATGTGAATTTATCCAAGCATGCATCCTCCCACTCTCTAGAGAGGCGTGTGAAGGCCTTTTCCCTCTTGAAAGCATCCCGCGAGCGGGGGCTGGAACAGTGTATGTGAGAGGGTCGCTACCGCACACAAACACTTCGCCAAATCCCTCAGCATTTCTCCTCGCGAGATTCTCACGAAAGAACAACCAAGCGTGCACCTCTCTAGAGGCACAAACTGCAGGTAGAAGCAAGAGCCTCACTCCTAAGGAGCAAGCACGCAGCATGCAGCCCCTCGCACGGAGCCTAGAGGGATCCTCCGCAAGAAGCAAATAGAGGCCCACCGCGAAAGACGCAACAAGGTGTCTCGAAGGACACCATCACGGAAAAGCTAAGTACCCTGACACGAAAAGAGCACCCAGAAAAAGAATAAAACATAGGGGTACCATAAGCAACAAAGTGCAGAATATCTCCTTACAAGGCATCTAAAAAAAGTTCACAGGAAGTCTCGAAGATACAGAGGAGGACACTAGGCGGAAGATCCTTCATTCCCAGCACCAGAGCTTGGGACCCCGTCGGTAGGCGGAGTCGGATTGAAGGCCATCATGAAAGAAGCAACGACATCCTTCACAAGGACGGAGAGAGAGCTGACGCAATTGGAGGGAACCTTCTCCGCCAGGGTACTCAGCTTGAAGTCCGGCTGGACCATCAAGAGCCTGCAGAACAGGTGCGTCACGGCCTCCGACAGGAGCTGGCGACACTCCGCATAAAGAATCGCGTCCACGCTCTGGGTATCGTCCTGCAGCGAGTCCAGGAGGCCGGCGAAGAAGTGAAGGGTGCGCACGGCGTCATACCTGGCAGGAGGAGGAGGCAGCACAAGGCCCAGGCGCTCGCCAACCACCTGGGTAGCCTGAACAGCACGCTGGAACACCTCCTCCAGCTGACGGCGAAGCTCCAGCGCCGGCCCAGCTAACTCTGCGCACTCTGGCACCCCCTCGGCGGGAGGGGACAAACACTATCACAGGGCAAACATGTCCGACTGAAACCCCGCAGACACAGCGTTGGCGCGCTCCCTCGCGCTACGCTCTTCGGCAAGTTGCGCGCGGAGCCGACCAAGCTCCGCCGAGAGCCTGTCGACCTCTGACGGCAACACTTTCTCAGTCACGGCTTCCCCCACCAGCTGTGTCCAACCAGGCCCGCCTCGAGCTCTTTGCGGTAAGCCTCGCACCTCGCCTGGATCTCTCGTTCATTTTGCTACCGCCGTGTCTTTTTCCCCCCTTTCAGGTCGTTTCACAGCTTTTCGAGGCGCTCGCGCACCTCACTCACTTCCTCCACAAGGCGGGTGGTTTCTGCCTCGCGTTTCTTGACGTCCTCCTCAAGGCGCTGGATCTTTTCCACTCTGAGTGAGATGGCAGACTCGCGTGAAGAAACGTCCGCCTCGCGGCGTGCCAGGGCCTCCTCGCGAGAGGCAAGGGCCCTCTCCTGTTCCTCGCCGTCATGAGCCCATTTCTCCATTGTTAAACGATGCTCTTCCTCCTTCGACCGAAGACGGGCCTGCAGATCCCGGGCGGCGTCCAGCGTGTGCGTTGACTCCTCGCGGAACGCCTCCGCCTGATGGGTGGAGGCATCGCACTTGCGCGTGGCCTCGCTGAACTTCTGGCGGCGTACTGCTTGCGCCGCGTTCTCTCTCTCGCGGTAGGAGAACATCGCCTGGCAAAACCAGGCGCCCAGGGTCTCGAGGCACCCGCTCTCCTTGGTGAGGAGGTGGGAGTTCAACCTCGCCCTAACCCGGAGCACCTCCACGACATGCCTGGCGATGTCAAGCAGGGAGCCTTCCGAGTAGAGCTCATGGGGGGGGGGCCTGGAGAGGATGAGGGCAGACCAGTGATCCTACGCCATCAGGTCATGGAAGAAATCCTCTAGAAGGAACGAACCATCCAGCCCCTCAGGAGGGGTGTCCCGGAGCCACTTCTCCACCGCATCGTTGAAGTCCTATTGTGACGCGCCCTAGAAGGGGATCACAGAGGAACTCAGCACTCCTCTCGCCAGCGAGAATGAAAGCCCAGCGCCCGCTCCCTCGGTGGTGGGGGCGACCTTCCCTTCTTCGACATCTCGCACGACAATGGTCGTCCCAACCACATCGCTCGGGGGCTCGGGAGCCGACCCCAAGCAGGCGGCTCCAGGGGTTGCCGAAGGCGACGCCGGATGATCCGCAAGGCCACCATCGGCCGGGACGTCTGGCTCAGATCGCGGGGCATCGACTATAGAAGGGTCCCCGAGTGGCGCCTCATCACCCATCTTGTCCTCCACTGGAGGAGTGAGGGGGTCCGCAAGCCCCTCAGCCACCGGGGAACACGGGGGACCCACCTTTCCTCCAGAGCAATGGGGCGGGCCACGCCCACTAACGACTGGGGGATGGGCAACTCGGGTGTCTTCGCCCTCTCCGGTGAACTGCAACACAAGCAAGGTTAAAGCATCAAGACCCCCGAAAGGAGTAAAGAACCACCACTACGGGAGACTTACTCATCCTGGCACCCCCAAGCTGGGGGACGCATTTTCCGCTGCGGGGGCGCGTCACGGCGGTCCGTGCCACCGAACCCCCCCCCCCCCCCCCGCCCCCCGCGCTGGCGGCATTCACAGAGGTGGCCAGGCGTTTAGGAGGTGGAGAAGGAGTACTCGAGTCCACCGACGACTCGCTGTCCGCCTCTTGTGCCGGCGCGGACGTGATCTCCTCAAGCGGGTGCTTCTTCAAAATTCGCCCAGAGGCCGACTAGGCTGGGGCATAATTTTCTGTTTCGGTCGGCTCTGCCTCGCTCTCTTAAAGAGGGCCTTGGAGTAAGGGATTCTCCTAGCGCGATGTCTCACCCTCGCCCAGGGGTCCCCATCGATCAAGGCGGGGCATGGCTCCGATCACATCGTCGCGCTCAGCTTCCCCGAGACTGTAGAGGGGGCGACAGAAGGGGGAAGAGGCGGTGTGGAATCCCTGCCAAGGAGACCCTGCATCATCCCCTCGAGCTCCCTGCCCTCGAGGAGAGTGCCGCTGAGCCTCATGCCGCCCTCCGTGTCACCGCAATAACACATGAGTCGCTCATGCTCTTGGAGGGGTGCCAATCATTGGCGAAGAAACTCGCGGACGAGCATGGTCACCTCAAGGCCGCTCTCACGCTGCTCTTCCATCCGCTGCACAAGGGAGGCCATGTCCGGGCCATCAAGGGTCTCCTGGGCCCAGCCGACGTGCTTCCTAGGCCTCTCGGTAGGCATTTCAAGAAGGATCACGGAGTCGTGAGCAACCACGAACACCCACCGGCTTCCCAGGCCGATGTCGTCCACCTTCTTCTTGTGGTCCAAGTGGGGGAACATAGCTCTCCTTTCTAGGCCGATGCGGAAGGAGGCGCACCCAGTGCAACGGTCTCGACCTGTAACGTGAAGGCTGAAGAAAGAGCGTAAAAAAGGCGACGGAAGGCCTCACGCCAAGAAAGGCCTCACACTAGAGGGCGAAGATGGCTAGAGTCCAAATGGAGTTGGGGTGGAGGTGAAGAGCATGGATCTGGTACCACTCGAGTATGGCGAGAAAGAAGGTGGGGAAAGGAGGGATTAACCTGGCGAAGAGTGTGTGGAAGAAGAAGGCGTAAGCAGTCGACGGGAGGGAGTTGTGTCGCGCTGAGCCGACGAAGATGGAGGTGGGGCCATCCTTGTTGGCCGAGGAGGCCACCATGGGTCGCGCCCTCTCAAGCGAAGACCCCGCATGGTGGCGGGATGGCTCCAGGATCGAGCGCGACTTGGACGATGAGGGCTTCATCGCAGCAACCTTCTTGCCCTTCGCCGCTGAGGCGGATTGTTTGCCGGCCATGTGGGAGAGGGGATATGGAAGGAAGGAGGGGAATCTGGAGGATGAACAGTTCTTGGGAGGTGACTAGTAAGAAGGAATAGGGGAGCCTCGAGTGCTCCGAGGTCTTTTATGAGACGGGCCCCCCCCACGTCACAGGGAGCCGTTACCTCGGGGTGGTCGTGGGGCGTGGCCACGTGACAAAGGACTGGCCCACAGCAGATGGCCCTGCGCCTCTCCGTATCCTTCGGACACGTGTTCTACGCGGGCCCGGGGGCTACTGTCGGGACTCTAGGTAACAAGGTACCTCGAGGCGACAGCTGCGGCCCAGCCCAGTATACAGCTCCAAGGCCGAGGGCTTCATCCACACCAAGCGAAGCCATTTCCCCAGGCCCACCCACCAGGTGGGCCTATTCCGCAGGAGATCGTGCTCCGGAGAGGGGATCTACTTTGCCTTCGCCCCTCCCCTTAGGTGTCGCCCTTCAAGAGGAGACAACCCATGTGCCGCTTACGACTGCTCCTCTTAGCGGTGACGGATGGGCCGCAGAGCCTCTTTGTTCACAGTTTCTGTTCTCGTGTACAAAGCGAGGGCAGGCCCTGCGGACACCAAAGAGGTTCCCCAGGATTTCCACTATGGTGCAAGGAGACCAAGACCTCTGCTTGTAATGTTGGGTCGTGTGACCTCTGCTTGTACAGCTACTCTAGTATCACCTGTTTAATAAAGCTTCATGTATAGAGTGCTGCTTTGATCGGTTGTTGGTTTCGAGCTCATCGTTATACAGTTTTGGCTATGCCTACATAGTTGTCACAGTCGAGGGGTTGTGGAGCCGATGATCCATATCCGATCCCGCCTGCCGATGTGATACGGCCTAGGGCTAGGTAACCCCAGTAACCCTCCATTGTTGTTGCACTTTCTGGACACATAGAATCTATGTATAGCTTTGGTCCCGTTTTCTTCAGTTTCATTCGATTCGTGGATGCTTTGATATGCTTAGTTGGTTATGATTAGCATGGACACAAGGAGTAGTAGTACCGTGGTGATCCGGCCTGCGTGCCGATGAACCCGGTCTGCCTGCCGTTGTTTGTTGCGGCCGGGGCTGGTAACCCTGAAGCCCTTGTGGGTCCATGTCTAGGAGCACATAACAGTATGTATATCTCTGGGTCCGGGGTCGTGAGAAGTCATGGTATCAGAGCAGGACTACCTGTAGGAAAACCTTACTACTTGGTCGATGTTGAGTCTAGAGTTTGTTTAAACTATTTTGAAACCTCAAATGAATTGTGAAAAACCTTCTTAGGATTCTTTTTACTCCTTATCTGGTATCGCTCTAACTCTGGGTCACCTTACCTGTTTTGATTTGAATAGGTGCTAATCATTCAAAACCTAGGTGTCTTCTTTGGCAAGGACGACTTTTACCCAAGTTGACCTAGTGTTCAATTTCTAGAGTCGTGTGTGTTCCATGTTCCATTATCTCTCGTTTTAAATGGGAGATTTCTTTCCATTATAATCTCTCAAAGTTGTCCGGATTTCACATTCTTACATGTTTCAAAGTTCTAAATCCTGAACCTCGAGATCTGCTTTCCATCTCGAATGTATCCGTTCTCCTCTGCTCAAATTCTTCCGGAGCTATCGTTGTCCTTCAAAAGATATTTTTTGATTGTTATTCATAGTGTCCTTCAAGGTACTAATATAGTAGATACTCCTTCCTTTGGGTTTTTAACCCTTGGACTTGAACCGAAGGTCCCGGAATGTGCTGAGTTGCGGTGGGTTGAATCATGTGGTTATAGCCATGTGATGCTCACGCTATCAGTCCATGATGCTGACCTTTAACCCAAGTTCTGTTTCTTTGGATCCTGAAGAATTTGTTCTACCTTGGGATGGCTAGGTAATCTCAACTCCAACAGCCATACGTTTTCTCTAGGAATCAAAAGGATCATGATAAGAGTGTTCTTTATGATTCCCATATCCTCGTTCTTGACTCTGCTATACCTCTCTTTTAGCATGGGTTTTACAAATGAGTATTACCGAGTGCAATCCACTTGATCTTAAGATCTCCCCTGAGCATGATTGTACCCTTCAGTTGCTCTCAAATCTCCATACGTTGTTTTGGACACTAAGTTGCATATGTGTGTTGGATATTCCAACACATTTTCTCTTGTGTTCCGTCTAAACATTCCACCTTGGGATGTCAGGAGAAACAAACTCCAGTACCTCGTTCATCTACAGAACCAGGTCAAAGTTTTGTAATCCGCAGATTAGAGAAGTTTCATCAGGTTGTGTTGAGTTTCATGGCCTTATTGATGAAGTGATGCTCCTACACATCTTCACTCACCATCTCTACAAGCTTGAATGCTTGAGAATGGTCGGGGTGTGTATTGACATGTGTATCAGTTATTCTTAGCAATTTTATTGCTTTGGAAAATCTAAGAAACATCTGTGTTCTTCTTAGCACTATTGGTCACCCGGTCTTTACTTAAAGTTGGTTGTGTTACCAAATACATTCATTCCGGTGAACAATTTATGGTCAAAGAGTTAGGTCCATGCCGAAGCTCTCAATACCATATCGGTTGCTCCGAAAAGCAAGTTCCAAACTTCAAGACATGTCGGTGGGTTGTGATATTCTGGATGTCTTACTACAAGTATTACCAGGTTTTACTTGACCGTGATGTCTAGACAAGGGGTAATTTAACCACTCCTTTCTCCAAGAAATTGTGCTGGATACCCTGGACTAGTTGGTTGAGCTTAAATAACAACTTGGAGAGTTGAAAGACAAAAGCTCCGCCTAACTTGATCCTTCGTTAAGGGATGTCTAGTTTCCTCTGTGTTGAAGCAAGATAGTATCTTCTCAATGGACATGTTATCATCCTAACCTTGATTTGATTTGGGCTATCATCAGATCAAGTTCAGATCCAAGGATTATCTTGATAGGGTTCTCACTCATGGTGTTTTGCCCGAGTATACCTTTATGTCCTTTGGTCTGACCAATGTTCTGCCTTGTTCATATATCATATGAATCCCGTTACTTGGAATATCTTGATAAGTGTGTTGTCGAGCCCATCGATAACATTCCTAATTCCTCCAAGTGATAAGAGGATCATGCTGAACAATTGGCACTGATGCTAGAAATTTTTGATAACCATCTTCGTGTCGTCACGAAGTTGTGTTCTAGATGTTCGAAGTAACTTACCCTGGTTCATGTGCTTATGGTGAAGGTTGTTGCCGTGGATCCGATTTGAGTTTTCTTGTTCCTTCGGGAACAATCCCAAGTCATTCATGCATGTGAGGACTATCCTTGAGATGGTAGGTTGTTACCTCTATTTATTTGAAGAAGTTGCATCCACACCCAGCCACTGACTGATATTTCGTGAAAGAGAAGAAGTCCTAGAACTTTGTTATCTTTGTGACCGTCTTTCCAACAAGGACTCCAATGTGTTCCTCCGCAAGTAAACCATGTAGGTGCAACCGTCTTTCACAAGGTTCTAATACATGAGTTCTGCAATCTCGCTCATCTTCTTAAGCGTGGCATCATAGTTCATACCTTGAGAATCCAACATATGTATCTCGTTGGTAACCGGTGCAATCTCTTCGCTCAAACATACCGAGCCTGAGATATAAATCCACTAACCAGAGCTGAATCTCAAGAAGCAACGATGGTTGGTGTTTTCTCAAGGGTATTGAATTAGGTATTTTCAGAATCCGACATGGTTGATGTTGTGGTTGACACAATTAGCCGGAAGTCCTAACTCTATAATCCTTTGAATCCATAAGAACAACCACTCTCCGTGAGAATTCTGGTGTGGCTTATTCTAACAAGTTTTTCTCACCATTCTTCCAAACAAAAGTTTCACATTCACTTGATGACCTATAGAAGGCTTGTCATGAGCACGCTGTCGGTATTTAGAACATTAAGGAGAACTTGGAAGTTGTTTTGTTCAACGTCTCTTTGTTGAACCTCCAAAACCTTTGTTCTAGTGGAAACAAGTTCATCATGAAGAACATATCTTGGTGTTTCGTAACCGCCGTTGATCAGTTCCCTTTTTCAAGTTGTTTATACTTGAAGTTCTGTTCATTTCACACATTGTGTGAATTTGTCAGTCACTTCAGCCGTGGGATCTCAACTATGTGGTAGATGTATTGTTACGTCAAATCTATAATAGAAAAGAGATTCCCTATTTTCTTCTGGTGTTTCAATCCTCATTGTTTACTCATCTTTATGGTGTGACCAAGAATTCTTTCTTTGTTACGGTGTTCCAACATTCTTTGGTTACTCATCTTCTACCGTGAAGTAACATCCCGATCCCTAACAAGGATTTCAAGAAAATTGCTATGGAATGGTTGAAAGTTCCATTATCTTCCGTGTCCACTTCAAAGAGTGAACATGATCTTGTATCAAATTTTCTCTGACGCACGATCACAGTGTTTTCTCGTGTTTTCCCTCGTGTACGGATGTTACATTTTGGTATCCAAGACCATCCTTTCCATCTTGGTTATCTGTTTGAAGAAACCTCGATGTCATAAGTTGTCTAACCTTTCTTTTCCAAAAAGGATTTAAAGTCTTGTGCAAAGATCATATTCTAAATTCTTTCAAGAACCATCTTCCAAAACCTTGAAACCTTCTCTTATTCCCTCCGTTATCTTGTTGTGTTTCATGCCTGTTAACTCAAGAGTTCTTTACGAACATCCCTGCCATGAGTTAGCCATGAGATACTCGATCTTCGTGAAGATCATTTCCTAAGAGTTTTCCCTCTACCTAAGGTGTAGCCGCTGGATATCTTCGCAAGTGCTACAGATCAACCTCTTCAAGAAGAGAACCGTCAGGTTCGAGAAGATCGTTAAAAACCGGTGTTCCTTCTTTCTTATCCTTCGGGAATCTCGGGACGAGATTCTTGTAACGGGGTAGATTTGTAACATCCCAATTTTTTTCTAAATTAGGGTTTATGGCATTGTGTTCATGTCATAGCATGCATGGAAAATTTCATCCAACTTTGAATTTAAATTTAAATAAGAAGTTGACCAAAAGCCACTTAAAGTGGCCACCCAAAATTTGTGTGAAAACCATTTTTCAATTTGGGAAAACAAAAATATGGTTTTGTTGTAAATTTTGTAAGAATCCAAAACATATTTTTGGCAAAATTTCCTATTTGCAAAATGGCCCTTGAAATAGCTGTTTTCAGTGCTGTTTTTAAAAGAAAACGACCCCTTCGCAAAAATCAGAAGCTTCTGGGGGTTTTCGTGAAATGTACTTTGTCTTCAACCTCCTGCCAGTAGGAGGAGCTGCGTGTCGTCGCCGCCATCCTCGCACGGCCACCTCCTGCTTGCCTCCCTCCTCGCTTCGATAGGGCCTGGAGGACGCCCTCGGCTCTCTTCCTCTCTCCCTCGAACTTCTTCCCTCTCTGTCTCTGCTACCGAGAACGACACCAAAACCCTAGCCCTTGGCCGCCATGGCGCCGTCGTTGTGAGCCGCCCCGAGCTCAACGGAGAGTCTCCATAGGAGCGACATAATCTCCTCTACCTCCTGCTAGAACCACGCTTGCCGGGATGGCCTCCACCGCGGGGATCGGGGCCATCTTCCCGAGCTCCGGCCGCCGGCGGAGGAGCTCGATTCCGGCGACTCCGGTCGCCCCTGCCCACCCCGACCCCTCGACTAGTCTCCCCGCAACATGGTGAGTCTCTTGGTGCTCCTCTCCTTCCTCCTACCCCTCTGGTTCCTCCCGGCGCCGTGCCCCGCCGCCGGCCGCCGCAAGACATGGAAGTCGGCGAGCGCTCGGCGACCATACGAAGGGGGCGCGGCCACCAATACGTCTGCCTTGACCTCCTCTTTCCGATGCCCCAATTGGTTCCGTCCAATTTGCGACAGATCGACCAATTTCTTCCGCAGCAGTGCCTCTGTGTCCATTGATGATGTCACAATGACATCATGATGGTGTCACATTTTCCCTTTTTTGGTAATTCCATTAAATTCCAGAAAATGATTTAAAAAGAGAAAATGAATACCCTTCATTATATTACCCAAAAAAATAAAACGAAAGTATGGAGTTGATCAGAAAAATGTAAGATACCCAAATATACCATTTTCACACATGTTTGAGAAAGTCCAAAAATGAGCATTTATTTAATGTTGTTTAATCATTTAAAAATACAAAAATAAGTTTTTATTCAATAAAATTAGAAAATTAAAAGTCATATACCAAATTGCTCAAAATGACAAATGCAATGTAGTTATGATATTTTCAAACCATTTGAGCACTTTAATTGGTGCTCACTTTCAGTATTGTCCGAAGTACCCCTCCGGGGTCCATTTCGGGCAAATTCCAGTAAAACTGCATAATTGACATACAAACCCTAGCAAACAATTGAACCTGTCTAGGGCTTCATTTCAATGCATTAACTTGCTCATGCATACATATTGTGCATTGCATCGATGCCATGTTTGATTGTTGTTCTTCTTTTCGGTGTTGTTTCCCCCTCGGTAGAATGCGACTCCGAAGTGAAGGCCAGGAATCCCAATGGCGAATACTTGATCTTAACCGACAAGTCAAGCACTTATCCCAGAAGATATCTTTATTGGTTTTCTTATAGCCAAGGCAATCATAACCTATTATCTACTCATATATGCTTTCAAACGACATTTGGATCTCGTACTTTGCATTCGATTCCAAAGTATTTGATGCTAATAGATATAGTTCACCTATATACCGCATTGCCTCAATATCCTGATCCACTGCTCCTAGCCGCCATAGATTTGCTTGTGCGCATCGCTAGAGCCTCATATCTGCTACCTCTTAGTTTCATATGTTTGTTACCTCTGCTCCATCCGGTTGACAGATGCCGTCAGGAGGATGGCATACTCCTTGTTGACGGGGTGGCCCTGTCTTGGGTTGACTCATGGATAGGGTCGGGTAAGGTAAAGGTCGTGGCCAGCCACCCTCTTCCGCATTCCATGGAAGAGCGTACATGTGGCGCTAAGAGTCGGATGGTACGTGTGGGTAAAGTGTACCCCTGCATGGATAAATCTTTTCGAGAAGCCGTGTCCGCCGGTAAGGACGACTTGGTGAAAGTAGTTGGCCATAGATAACATGAACATGAAGTAAAATATGTTGACAAAGCATGGAGGCAAGAAATGAAGGGTGCCTCCTAGGAGATGCCGAGAGGGGTGATCCTCCTCGATTTGGAAAATAAAGATTGCTTTACGAAAAATAGTCTTCATAAAACCCTTTCTGAAGGCAGATATATAATAGGTTAACTAAGTCTTGTTGAGTACCTCCCATACTCAGGTTTGCTTAATTTTGGTTCAGGAGAAGATCTCACATTTGTGGTGATTCAACGTGGACATCGACGAGTAGTTTGGGGTTTCCAGGTAGCAGTCTAGAATCTATGGGCTGGGACGTCGCCTTATGTTGCGGCCTCTTAGGACTTTTTGGTTCTTGTTGAGAAGCAACATAATTTTCCTTCCGTGGTCTGATGTAATGTTGGGTCGTGTGACCTCTGCTTGTACAGCTACTCTAGTATCACATGTTTAATAAAGCTTCATGTCTAGAGTGCTGCTTTGATCGGTTGTTGGTTTCGAGCTCATCGCTATACAATTTTGGATATGCCTACATAGTTGTCACGGTCGAGGGGTTGTGGAGCCGATGATCAATGTCCGAGCCCGCCTGCCGATGTGATTCGGCCTGGGGCTAGGTAACCCCAGTAACCCTCGATTGTTGTTGCACTTTCTGGACACATAGCATCTCTGTATAGCTTTGGTCCCGTTTCCTTCAGTTTCATTCGATTCGTGGATGCTTTGATATGCATAGTTGGTTATGACTAGCGTGGACACAAGGAGTAGTAGTACCGTGGTGATCCACCCTGCGTGCCGATGAATCCGGTCTGCCTGCCGTTGTTTGTTGCGACCGGGGCTGGTAACCCTGAAGCCCTTGTGGGTCCATGTCTAGGAGCGCATAACAGTATGTATATCTCTGGGTCTGGGGTCGTGACAGCACCACCGGCCCTCGGACAAAGGGAGCTCAAACCATCATAGAGCCCAAGTAGCCTGTTCCGAGCACAAGCTCGTATTTGTAATGTAATCACCATAGTGCAATCCATCAGACAAGCAGGAGTAGGGTTTTACACCACACTGGTGGCCTGAACCTGGGTAAACTCTTTGTGTCACCATTGTTGTCGTGCTCAAGCTTCCCTCTCGAAGCCTCCTCTGGAAGCGAAGGCAGTGTGTTTAGCCCCCAGTGTTCAATCCTCTGAGAGATATCCTGTCTAGGACAGACGAGCTCTCTCCAACAAGCGCGCGCATCCGTAGTACGCGCTTTATACACGAGAGTGGAAACTGTGCCTAAAGCGTCTCTGTCGCCCTGCGGTGCCTTCATCATTGCGCAAGGAGGAGGACATCACCTCCACATGGGTTGTTCCCCAGCAAACGTTGGTCCCTCTCGAGGAGAGCAGGGGCGAGGTAGAGCTCCTCTCCAGGAGTTTGGCGATGATATTTACAAGGGCGTTCCCTCGTCGGGAAGCCCTCTTATCCGAACGGCACTCGGGCACCCACCTCTGGAAGGGATCCAAGGTGGACCACTGCCACACGGAGATAGGTCGGGCCTGCAGTAGACGGTCCAGGATACCCTAGTATCCATGGGTCCGACACGTACAAATAGGGAAGGTTTGACATAGGGTTTCATCCCGAAAGTCGAGACTTTTGCCCAGTGAGCACCACCAAGAAAAAGTTCTCCTCTATTGTTTCCCCAGCTTTCTAAGACTGCTACACAACATCAATCAACCAGTTCATATTATTCACTACATCCAAACTCGTCTCCATCATCACATGAAAACTTGAACTCGAAATGAGCTAACGAGATCCACTTGTCATCCTGCTCAATCATCTTGAAATTCCACGTCATTATCAACACCACGGTAAACGTAGTTAAATATTCCATGGAATACCTTTATTTATCGACTAACCGGAGTGGCTCAACCCAACTTTCCATGTGTTGTGGGAACAATTATTGGCGATACCACGGACTCCACTGCAGCCATGGACCCAATCTAGTAGCAACATAGCCTCAAGCAGACTAGAGACGCGTTTGTGAGCAGGTACAGGTGTTCAGATTATTTGACCGCCCCCATCATGTATTGCTGGCCTCAGGATTGGGCCAAAACCGTTCTGAGTTGCCAGAGACATGATGAATCCACCGCCCTCTATGTCTCCTCGGCCTGCAACAATACACGGTGGCGGCGCCGCACCCAATACCTGCTTGAACGTTGGTGGAGAGGCACCCGAGACCCGTTAGAAGTTTCTAACTGGCTCCCCTGTGATACAAGTGCAGCCATAGATGGTTATTGTTGCTGCATTCATTGTAAACTAGCCTCACTGCGGTATATAAATCCATGCTCAGGAATCATTTGAACAATTTCCTAATGCGCAATACATATAATAGAATGTATTTACCTCTCGACACAGAGGGACCTATTAGACATACATGTAACGTACACGTATAGGTATGTTATAGTATACTAATCTGTACATGTACAACATCTGTAAGCCACGGTAGATGCTATGTTTGCCCTATATAAACACGTAGCCGAGATCCCTAACGGGATCATCATTCCCTGCAAACCCTATACCACCGACATGTTGATAGAGCTTCCTTTTCCCTTACCGAGCCACCGGATATCCAACCTATATCGAATAAACCAAAAACCAAAACACCCAAAAACCAAAATCGCACGCTCCCTCCATCACCATGGAAGCCTCATCGAGCTCTGCTTTCGCCGAAACTGGCACCGGAGAACTTCCTCTTCTGGAAGGCACTAGTGCTCCCTAATCTGTGCGGCATGCGTGCCTTTGTCTTGCTTGATGGCAGAGATGCCGCGCCGGCCGAAACCTGGGAGGTTAAGGACAACAACGACCCGAAGAAGAAGCTGACCATCAACAACCCAACATACATTGCCTGGATCGAACGGGCCAGCAGGTGGTGAGTTTCCTGGTAAACTTTCTCTCCCTGGACGTGCTCGCCCAAGTCCTCGGATTGAACACCTCGGCTGAAATCTGGGCCGTAATCACCGATATGTTTGTATCGCAATCTCGCTCACGGGTGCAGCATCTTTGGACGTCCCTAAATACGACCAAGAAGCACAACATGACCACAACACAAGTTGATGCGCTATAACAAACGTTCCTTGGGAGACCCCAAGAGGAAGGTATGAAGAGCACATCAGTAAGTTTCCCTCAGAAATAAACCAAGGTTGAATTGACCAGTAGGAGAAAGAAAACACTTCCGAAGGTTGATGCAGCCGAGGTGGCAGGGCGCACTACCGGTTCAGAAGCAACGTGGAACCTACACAACACAATCAAATCACTTTGCCCCAACGAAGCAGTGAGGTTGTCAATCTCACTGGTTTTGCTGAACACAAAGAGGATAAACATACCGTGTGGAAAATAATATTTGTCTGTAGTAGATGAAAGAAAACAGTGATGGCAGTAGTAAAACAGTAGCAACGGTATGAAAACAGAGATTGCAGTGGTTGTATTATCAGTATGAGGAAAATGGACCGGGGTCCACAGTTCACTAGAGGTGTCTCTCCCAAGACAGATAGATAGCATGTGTGGTAAACAAATTACAGCCGGGCAATTGACAGATATAAAGGCTACACCGTAGTGCATATGCATGACATGATGATTACTATGTGATTCATGCGAGCATTACAACAAGATACATAGACCGTCATCCAACTGCATCTATGACTAATACTCCACCCTCAGAATGTCATCCGAGCAAACCTTGGGTATTGAGTTTCAAACAACAGATAATCTCAGTAAGAAAAGTGTGTAATGTAAACAATAACATCATCCATAGACAAAGCATTGTTGTTTTCTCCCTAATGGCAACATCACATCCCCCACCCGTTTACGTTTCTGTCCCTCGAGCGTGAGTGAAAGGGAGGCATGAACCCACTATCGAGCATAAATACTCCCTCTTAAAGTTACTAGCATCTACTTGGCCAGAGAATCTACTAACAACGGAGAGCATGCAAGATCATAAATAACATACACATGAAAATAACATGATAGATTGATAATCATGAGACATAGCATTCAATATTCATCAGATCCCAGCAAACACAACATGTAGCATTACAGTAAGATGATCTTGATCATGTAGGGAAGCTCACAAGATCTAGACACGAGGCATAAAGAGGAGAGAACAACCATCTAGCTACTGCTATGGACCCGTAGTCCAAGGATGAACTACTCACGCATTATTCTGGAGGCGGGCATGGTGGTGTAGAGCCCTCCGATGATGATTCCCCCTCCCCGCAGGGTGCCGGGGAGAGCTCTAGAACCCACCCGAACTAGGGTTGACGATGACAGAGGCTATAGATGGTTTTGGTGGAAAAGGGTCCCGTTTTTAGGGTTAACCCTTCGAGGAGATTATATAGGCGAGAGGGCACCATCAGTGGGCGAGCAGGGGGGCCACACCACCCCTGGGCGCGGCCAGGGGGCGCCCACCCATGGTGTGGGGCCCTATGGCTCCCCTCCGGGTCTCCTCCAGACTTCGTATGCGCGACAAGTTTGTAAGACTTTCGGGCTTCGAATCGTCCAATTCCGAGAATATTTCCAGAAGAACTTTTCTGAAACTAAAAACATCTCAAAACAAGAACTGGCTCTGTGGCATCTTGTCAATAGGTTAGTCCCAGGAAATTGATAAAAAAGGCATAAAGTGTAAAGGAAACATTTAGCATATGTCATGAAAATAACATGGAACATCAGAAATTATGGATACGTTTATGACTCAACAACCCCAAGCTTAGTTCCTACTTGTCCTCGAGTAGGTAAACGATAAAAACAAATAATTTCTAAGGTGACATGCTACCAACATAAATTTGATCATCTAAATTGTAAAAGCATATTTACGCTGAGATCGTTGTACTTTAAACACAAGCATGATAGATATAATTTTAAAAATAAAACTTAGCAATCACCTTGCATCATGAAAAGTAACACAAATAAAAGATCATGAATAATAATTCACTTGAAAGTTATACATTTGTTTCGAGCATAGAGAAAACATAACGAAGTGATATTTCGCTTGTCCTTAAGAGTGGGGCAAAACATAAATGCCAGGACACCTTCAAAGTTCAAGTGGATGACTAGAACAAATAATTTGAGAGAAAATAATAACACATCATGAATCAATTAATAATGTTCCTGGGACAAATGCACATTAAACTCAGAATGGAAACTATGCTCTCTCAACTGTGCATAAAGTTAGAATATGGAGACTCAACATAAAAGTAAAAGAAAGTCCCTTCGCAGAGGGATGACGGGATGAACTTATGTGCTAGAGCTTTTAATTTTATTAAACAAGGATATTGAAAACATTTTTTTAGAGAGGTGTATGCTTATGTCAACGAATGGTAAATAGAAAATATAGTACATCACAAGCCAACCAGACTTCATAAGAGCGGCTCCAATTGAAGGACGCATCTGGTATAGAAGGTCATCCCTCTTTCTCTTGTGTTTACACAATTATGCTTTGACTCATAAATCAGGGGAAAAATAGTGAAGAGAATTTAATAGTAACCAATTTTGGGGCTGGGCACCCTGCTGCCAGCTCTTCTATCATTTGGATAAGCAGATGAAGCCACTAGTCCAGGTGTGTAAAGTACAACCAACAATTGAGATAAAGGTTCTCTATTTACTTCCTCGTGAGCTAAAACAGGAGCACAAAACATGAATAATTTTGAAATTTTTAAAGGTAGCACATGAGAAATTTTACTTGGAATGGCGGTTAAATACCACATGTAGGTAGGTATGGTGGACACATTTGACAAAATTTGGTTTTTGCGAGTTGGATGCACGAGTTGAGCTCATACTCAGTACAGGTTAAGGCTAGCAAAAGACTGGGAGCGACAAATCAAGAGAGAAATAATGGCCATAATCATGAATAGCGACAAAAACATTATTAATCGAAGCATAAAGGGTATTACAAGTTTTAAAAAAATGATCATAGAGGCTACAAGTGACTGGTTTGTAGTCATAAACATGGTGTAAGCATGCGCTAAGTCAACCAAATAAAGCATTCGAAGGAGAACACCACAAATTCATGCTTCAATATGACAACAACAACTCATGATTCTCTCAATGGCACATTAAGCAATCTCAGCTATTTGAGACAAGTCATGCTACAATAACAACTACTAATCATAGAATTAAATTAACATCTAGCATGACATGAAAAACTCTAGCCACAGTCTATACAAACTTCTATTTGCACCGTTATAAGCACGAAAACTGTACTACTGCTTTCCAACACCAAACATTTTATACTCAAAAAAATCCTCCAAGAGATATAGTAATGAAACAAGATATTAATTACATAACTCTACTAGAACTAACAGCTTTGAATAAGAGATGCATGAAAAACAGGAGCTAAAAAGGAATTTTGCAGCAACTAGAAGAAAAACAAAGAATACAAGCATAACGAGTATTCATATGAAAAAGCGGAGGGTGTATCTCTCCCACACAAAGAATGCTAGGTTCCAACAATATTATTGAAGCAAGGAAAACAAAAGAAAACAAAAGAAAAACAAACAGACGCTCCAAGTAAAATTCATATGACGTGACCGAATAAAAATATAGTTTCACTAGAAGTGACCTGATAAATTTTTGATGAAGAAGGGGATGCCTTGGGCAACCCCAAACTTAGACGCTTGAGTCTTCTTAGAATTTTCTGGGATTAACCACGGGGGCATCCCCAAGCTTTGACCTTGCACTCTTCTTGATCACATTATATCACCCTCTTCTGTTGACCCTTGAAAATTTCCTTCACACCACACTCAATGTAATTCACATTAGAGGGTTAGTGCACAATTAAAAATTCACATGTTATGAATGGACATAAGCATTATTGATACTTTTTAAACATTATCTACATCAACTGATGTTTCGTGGAGCAAAGAAATCCACTCGACATAGTAAAAGAGAGAATGCAAGTAAAAAGGCAGAATCTGTCAAAAACCAGAACAGTCTGTAAAGAAGAATTTTGTCGGGACACTTAAGTTGCTCAAATCGAAAAACATAAAGAATAAAAAAAGTATCGGAATGAACTGAGGAATACACACAAAAATTTCAGGTCATTTTGATCTTTCTGTGAATTATCGATTTTTTACAGTGGATAGCAGAAATCTGTTTCCTGCGCAGAAATCCAAAACCAACACCAACTTTTGCTATAAACTTTACTTGGCACAACTAATACATGAAAATAAAGATACAAAGGAGTTTCTAAAGAAGTATACAACCCCTTGACTCAAAGAAAACAGAGAAAAAAAAACCATGGGTTATCTCCCAAGAAGTGATTTTCTTGAACGCCTTTTAGCTAGACACGAAAGTAAGAAGATGCTCACATAAGAAATATGAATTAAGAAAAGGAGAGCCTCAAGAAGCAAGTATAAAACAAATTTAAGTCTAACCCACTTCCTATGCATAGGAATATTGTAAAGAAATAAATTAAAGAAGCTCAAACTAGAAATCATAGGATGGTAGAACAAGAGCAATTTCAAAACTTTCAACAAAAAGAGAGGTGTTTTAGTAACATGGAAATTCCTACAACAATATTTTCCTCTCTCATATTAATTTTCAGTAGCATCATGAACAAACTCAGCAACATAATTGTCACATAAAGCATGTTTATCATGGTCTAAAAGCAGACAATTCATATCAAGCTGAAAAACAGTGGGATCAAGATATAAAATCAGCTCCTCTTTTTCCCACTTTAAGCAATAGAAAAACAAGATGGTTGGTCACTCTTAAAAGGTATGGGACACATTATAGCAATCCTATTTTCAGTAGCATTATTATTTATAACATCAAGTAACATAGGACCATCATCAAGAGCATTATCATATAAATTTTCTAAACAAACTTCCTCATTATCATGCATATAAATAGTTGGAATAAATAGAGGATTATCATAGGATTTATCAAAGTAGCATATATTATCATAAATAACAGTATCAATATCATTCTCACAAGTTTCATTCATAATAGTATCAAGGTCACAAGCATAGCAAGTATCAATTTCATCAAAAAGGGATATTTCAAAAGAATTAATAGGATCATCACTTTCATCAAATAATGTATGAGTTAAAGAGTTACTCTCGTTGGAAGCTAGACATGGGTAGCTACTCCATTCTTCCTCCTCTTGATCATCACTCTCCTCCTCTTTTTCATCCAATGAGCTTCCACATTCACCAATTTCTTCTTCCATACGTTCATGCAAGGCATTAGTCTCTCCCTTTGGGGGAGAGAATTGATTAAGATATTTAATTAAGTAGAAATTACAATCCTTGTACTTATTAAATAAATATTCAAGTATATCATAAATCTCATATTTATAAGGTGCATCATCAATACTTTCAAGCAAATAGGCAATTTCAAATGCACCCTTCCAAGCAATAAATTCCTCAATTTGTTCCACATCATAAAAATCATAATTTTTCATTAACATAAGAAGATATGGTAACATTATAATTATACTCACATTGAAAAGGGAGGTGTTTATACCTCCTACAGCAACAAGCTTTATCAAAGAAATAAGTAACATTATAAGAAGAGTACAAGTTTTTAGCTTAGTTATGCAATTTATTAATTTGCTCCCATAAGTGTATCCCTTTTTGTGACAAGCGGTGTTCCTTATAATATTTTTGTTGTTCATCCTTGAACCCACCTTGCCAATAAGATATAGTTTCAAAGACATCAAACATTGCTAGCAAGCATGATAAAGAAAGTAACAAGCAAAACAGTAACAAAATAAAAATGATTGGAGGCGAGAGACTCCCCTTGCAGAAATCCTCTTTCTCCTCGGCAACGACGCCAGAAAATAGCTTGATGCACGTATAACACACGTTCATTGAGATACCCCAAGAGGAAGGTATGAAGAGCACATCAGTAAGTTTCCCTCAGAAAGAAACCAATGTTGAATCGACCAGTAGGAGAAAGAAATCACTTCCGAAGGATTATGTAGCTGAGGTGGCGGGGCGCACTACCGGTTCAGAAGAAACATGGAACCTACACAACACAATCAAATCACATTGCCCCAACGAAGCAGCGAGGTTGTCAATATCACCGGTTTTGCTGAACACAAAGTGGTTAAACGTACCATGTGGAAAATAATATTTGTTTGCACTAGATGAAACAGAACAGTGATGGCAATAGTAAAACAGCAGCATCAGTATGAAAATAGAGATTGCAGTGGTTGTATTATCAACACGAGGAAAATGGACCGGGATCCACAGTTCACTAGAGGTGTCTCTCCCAAGACAGATAGATAGCATGTGTGGTAAACAAATTACAGCTGTGCAATTGATAGATGCATGACATGATGGTTACTATGTGATTCATGCGGGCATTACAACAAGATACACATACCGTCATCCAACTGCATCTATGACTAATAATCCACCCTCAGATTTTCATCCGAGCAAACCTTGGGTATTAAGTTGCAAGCAAAAAATAATTGCAGTAAGCAAAGTGTGTAATGTAAACCATAACATCATCCATCGACAAAGCATTGTTGTTTTCTCCCTAATGGAAACAGCACATCCCCCACCCGTTTATGTTTCTGTCACTCGAGCGTGAGTGGAAAGGAGGTATGAACCCACTATCGAGCATAAATACTCCCTCTTGGAGTTACTAGCATCTACTTGGCCAGAGCATCTACTAACAACGGAGAACACGCAAGATCATAAATAACATACACTAGAAAAGAACATGATAGATTGATAATCATGAGACATAGCATTCAATATTCATCAGATCCCAGCAAAGACAACATGTAGCATTACAATAAGATGATCTTGATCATGTAGGGCACCTCACAAGACCTAAACATGAGGCATAAAGAGGAGAGAACAACCATCTAGCTACATCTATGGACCCGTAGTCCAATGATGAACTACTCACGCATCATTCTGGAGGTGGGCATGGTGGTGTAAAGCCCTCCGGTGACGATTCCCCCTCCCGACAGGGTGCCGGGGAGAGCTCCAGAACGCTCCCAAACTAAGGTTGACGACGGCGGTGGCTACTGATATTTTTGGTGGAAAAGGCTCTCGTTTTTAGGGTTAACCCTTCGATGAGACTATATAGGCGAGAGGGAAACGTCGGTGGGTGAGCAAGGGGGCCATACCACCCCTGGGCGCGGCCAGGGGGCGCCCACCCATGGTGTGGGGCCCCTGTGGCTCCCCTCTGGGCCTCCTCCGGACTCCGCCTGCACGACAACTTTCTAAGACTTCTGGGCTTCGAATCGTCCTATTCCGAGAATATTTCCAGAAGAACTTTTATGAAACTAAAAACAGCAGAAACATGAACAGGCTCTGTGGCATCTTGTCAATAGGTTAGTCCCAGGAAATCGATTAAAAATGCATGAAGTGTAAAGGAAACATGCAGCATATGGCATGAAAACAGCATGGAACATCAGAAATTATGGATACGTTTATGACGTATCACAGATCTTCACGAAGATGAAGGGGGTTCAAATCTGAACTTTGCTCCCGTCGGGAAGACAATTTACAAAGACGAGCTCGTCAGATACATACTCAATGGCCCTAACACCTCCTATAACTCTTAGGGGTCCTTGGGGAACACCAATCCCGGTACAATGCTATCCGATCTATTTGGCCAGCTCAATTCCTGTGACATGAGGCAAAAGATCGTTGCAAAAATAGGCTAAGGCGTCGAAGATTTTAACTCCTCGGCGAATGCAGCGCATCGTGGCCATGGTTACTACCATGGTGCACGCTACTCTCTTGACCGCATTGACTACCGTGGTGCACGCCACTCTCCTGGACGTGATGATAGGTGTATGGATGATCACAAGCTCCAAGATGGAGGGGGACGCAGTCGCTCTCTCGACGTGACCGACGTGATGCACAGCTCTATGACGGTGGTAACCGCGGTGACTACAATCTACGCAATCGGCGCCAAGATGGAGACCGTCGTCGTGACGACTATGGTGACCACCGTAACAGCCGCGGTGATGGAGGTGGACGTCGTGATGGTTGTTGGTGCCAGCAGGATGGAGGCCGTCCCGATGGTAGTGGCCAAGATCGGCGTTGTGATGTGCGCCGTGTACGTGCCCCTACACCCTATGAGGATGTCACGTGCCAAATATAGAAAATTCATGGCCATTCTGCAAGCAACTTTTGGTGGCGCCGAGTTGATGATTCTGATGATGAAGGATGTGATTGTGAGCATAAGAATTCTCATGTTGCTTCCTATGGCTTTGACACCGAAAATAAGTCATATTGGTCATTCAACATTGCATACTCATCATGATTCCTTACAACTTAAAAATGTCCTTCTTGTTCCTAGTGCCTCCATGAATCTTATTTCAGTTCATAAATTAACTCTTGATAACAATGTGTTTATTGAATTCCATCCATATTTCTTTTTTATCAAGGATCATGCAACAAGGAGAACACTTTTTAAAGGTCCCTACCATGATGGACTCTACCCGTTAGTGCCCAACTCCACTAGATCGCTCAAGCAAGATTTTGTTTAAATAAAGCCATCTTCATCCACATGGCATCTCAGTTTAGGAAATCCTTCGTCTTTTACAATTCAACAAGTTCTTAGAAAGAATAATATATCATATTCTCTTGAAATAAACCCCTACATTTGTGATCCTTGTCAATTAGCCAAAAGCCATCAATTGCCATATCATGTCTCCACCAGTGTTTCTACTCTTCCCTTGGAACAAGTATGCTCTAATGAATGGGTCATGCTCATGTCTCTGTTGGCAAGCATACATACTATGTAAGCTTTATAGATGATTTCAGTAAATTTACGTGGATTTATTTGCTCAAGAACAGATCTGAAGTATACCAAGTCTTCCTTAATTTGATAGGAAAATCATTACAATGCAAACTGATTGGGGTGGTGAGTATGAAAAATTAAGCAGAATGGTTCTGCTGAAAGAAAACATCGTCATATTATAGAAGTTGGGCTTTTCTTACTTGTCAATGCCTCCATGCCACTCAAATTTTGGGATGAAGCTTTTCTCACGGCCACTTTTCTCATTAATTTACTTTCTAGCAAGGTTATAAATTTTTATACTCATGTTGAACGCCTTTTATATACAAAGCCCAACTATGACTCCCTATGCATTTTTGGATGTGCTTGTTGGCCAAACCTACACCCTTACAACAAACGGAAATTGTCTTTCCGTTCCACACGGTGTGTATTCCTTGGCTATAGCCCCCGTCACAAAGGTGTTAGGTATTTGGACCCAAAAATAGGTCGTGTGTACATCTCACGAGATGTTGTCTTTGATGAGCATGTTTTCCCATTTGCTTCCCTTCACCTCAATGCTGGTTCTCGCCTACGCAATGACATTCTTATTATTCCATTCAATTCTACACAACATACTCCTGAGATGCAAATGTTGATGCCTTTATATATTTACCTATCATACCTATTGTTGCCCTGGTTCATCTCCTACAGCTACATATGCTATGGATATTGCATAAGAAGCTCATGCTGAAAATTTGAATCAAAACGAGTCTGAAATTTATGAACTAAATGATTCAGAAAATTTAGAAGAATACAAAACAGGAGATTTGCCTACTATCTCGGATCTCGGATCTGAAGGCCCTCGATCCGGAGGATGATCTCCTGGTGCGTCGGATCCGGAGACCCCGTTTTTCGTGTGGTCTCCAGCGCCACACGCCTCCCGCCCCTCAGCTAGCGACACGCCGTCCTCGCAGTCCCCGCCCTCCGCACGGTCGCCTGACGTGCGGTCCCCTAGTCCACGCGCGCCTACCCTGTCGCGTGGCGCCACATCGCCCCCGCCGACCCCATCTCCCGAGCGCGCTCGACACCTGCATCGGATGCTGACAGGAACACCAGTTGGCTCGTTCCCACTGACGCGAGCACACCTGATCCCCATGCTCCGACATGATCTTCTGCACCCAGCCCTTGCGCTGAAGCCGATGCTGCTGTTGGATCTTTTTCTCCCTCCGATCATGTAGCTTCATCTACAAAATCTCCTCATACATGACATCAAAAAGGTATTCATCAGCCCAAGCTTTATACAGATGGTTCACTAACGTATCGTGTGAAGGATCGAAAGATCTGCTATGGCTTACTTGCAGCTACAGGTGAACCCAAATCCTTGTTAGAGGCGTTTGATGATCCACATTGTCGCGTGACTATGCAAGAAGATTATGATGCATTGCTTTAAAATAAAACATGGCACCTTGTTCCTACTAGCTCTCACAGAAATATGATTGATTGTAAGTGGGTTTACCATATCAAGAGACGTGCAGATGGTTCTATTGAGAGGTACAAATCTCGTCTTGTTGTAAAAGGATTCAAGCAACAATATGGTATTGACTATGAATATAGTTTTAGTCATGTTGTTGAGGCATCCATCATTCAGACCGTTCTTGCTATTTTTGTCTCACGAGCATGGAGTTTGCGGCAGATATATGTCAAGAACACGTTTTCACATGGTGTTCTGGCAGAGGAGGTCTACATGAAACAACCACCTGGTTTTGCGCACCCTGATACTCCAAATTATGTTTCAGACTAGACAAGTCTCTCTATGGGTAGAAACAAGCACCTCGAGGCTGGTTTTCCCATCTTAGCTCTAAATTACATGATCTTGGTTTTATTCCTTCCAAGGAAGATTCTTCTCTGTTTCTCTACAATCAGTCAGGTATCATAGTCTATCTTTTTATTTATGTTAATGATATCATAGTCACCAATTCTTCCAATCAAGCCAAATCTTGTTTACTTCGTGATCTCAATGATAATTTTGCTCTTAAAGACCTTGGAGACTTACATTTCTTTTTGGGTATTGAGGTGAAACACCTTCCTGATGTTTATTGTTGACACAAGAAAAATATGCTACTAAACATGTTAACAAAGCTATGATGTGTGGTTGCAAGGACTCTCCCACACATCTTTCTTCCAATGACATGTTGTATCTCGTGGAGGGCATGCCACTAGGCCCTGAGGACATCACACATTATCACAACATTGTTGGTGCATTGAAATACCTTACTCTAACAAGGCCAAATCTGTCTTTCTCAGTTAATAAAGTTTGTCGGTTTTTACGTGCACCCACCACATCTCATTGGACAGCTATTAAGAGAATTCTCCGTTATGTTCATGTCACATTGAAGTTTGGTATTACATTTACAACTTCATCTCTAATCTTCTTAGTGCATTTTCAGATGCAGATTGGGTAGGTTGTATGGATGACATGAGGTTTATTGGAGGTGTTCCAATATTTGTTGGACCTACTAGTTTCGTGGAGTGCCAGAAAACAAGCGACAGTCTCTCGATCCAGTACTGAGATGGAGTATAAGGCCCTTGCGAATGCGACTGCTGAGTTGATTTGGGTTGAAACTCTTCTTGGAGAGCTCGGTGTTAAGCTAAAGGAAAGACCATGTCTATGGTGTGACAACTTAGGTGCCACATATCTATCTGCCAATTCTATCTTTCATGCACGTACAAAAAACATTCAGATTAACTTTCATTTTGTTCGAGAAAGAGTAGGAAAGGCCATGTCTATGGTGTGACAACTTAGCTTCCACATATCTATCTGTCAATTCTATCTTTCATGCACGTACAAAACACATTGAGATTAACTTTCATTTTGTTCGAGAAAGGGTAGAAGAAGAAGAAGAAGAAGAAGAAGAAGAAGAGGAGGAAGAAGAAGAAGAAGAAGAAGAAGAAGAAGATAAAGAAGAAGACAAAGAAGGAGAAGACAAAGTAGAAGAAGAAGATGAATAAGAAGACGACGACGACGAAGAAGAAGACGAAGACGAAGAAGAAGATAAAGAAGAATAAGAATAAGAATAATAAGAAGAAGAAGAGGAAGAGGAAGAAGAAGAAGAAGAAGAAGAGGAGGAGGAGGAAGAGGAAGAAGAAGAAGAAGAGGAGGAGGAGGAGGAGGAAGAAGAAGAAGATGATGATGATGAAGAAGAAGAGGAAGACGACGAGTAAGAAGAAGAAGAAGAAGAGGAAGACAACAAATAAGAGGAAGAGGAAGAGGAAGAAGAAGAGGAAGAAGAAGAAGAAGAGGAAGAAGACGAAGAAGAAGAAGACTAAGAAGAGGAAGAGGAAGAAGAAGAGGAAGAAGAAGAAGAAGAAGAAGAATAACAAGAAGAAGAACAAGAAGAAGAAGATGAAGAAGAAGAACAAGAACAAGAAAAACATGTGTATTGGTGCGCCATAAAGTATGAAATTTCTGTGGCGCACCCATACACATGCGCCACAGAAATGTTCTCCCCAAATTGTTTTTCTCCACCCCCTCCCCCCGGGATCGCCTTTCTAGTTTTGTCACGGGAGAGTTCCATGTCTAAAAATCATCAAAAAATAAATTCCTTATAGATGCACGGAGAGTTTAAGGTCTACTTTTTTTAATCAAATTTTGAAAAATGAATTTCGACATCGTATGAAAGACTAGGTGAAAAAAAAGTAAAATGGGCATAACTTTTGCATACGATGTCGGAATTTAAAGTTTAATATACCAAAAAACTAAAGAAAAAAAAAAGGAACTCAACTTCACTAGCCTTCGACCTATGAGCTTTTTTTAGGTTCTCAAAATTTCGAAAGGAAAAAAGTTATTTCAAACAGAAGATATTTTCCTGCAACATCAAAAAATATTGGAAATTTTTTTGTGGCGCACGGGTGGTGGGTGCGCCACAGAATTGTTAGGCAGGATTCGAAATTTGAATCCGCCCAACAGCCCTTCTCTTCTTCCTTTTCTTTCTCCTTCTCTCATTTCTCTCATTTCACTTCTCCACTTCCTTCTCCTCCACTTCTTCTCTCCCCTTCTCTCCTCTATCTCTACTTTAACTCTACTCCGACGATCTCCTACTCCTCCTTCACCACCTCCGCCGACCTTCTTCTCCACCTCCTCCTCCTCCCTTGGCGAGCTCCTCCTCCTCCTCCACCACCACCTCCGGCGAGCTTCTCCTCCTCCACCAACTCCGGCTACCTCCTACACCACCACCTCCGGCGAGCTCCTCCCACTTTGCCAACATCGGTGACCTCCTCCTCCACCACCTCCGGCGACCTTCTCCTCATCCACCACCTCGGGCGACCTTCTCCTCCTCCTCCTCCTCCTCCACCACCTCCGACAACCTTCTCCTCCTCCACCACCTCCGGTGACCCCCATCCCCCACCCACCACCGACAAAGCCACCTAAGGCCATGACCACGAGCACCACAGATCCCTCTAGCGGGAATTTCAAAATTCTGGCGTCCAGATCCCCCTTTTTTTTAATTCAAAAAAAATCGCATGGTGGTGGGTGCGCTACACCAATATCGTCACAACAATTTCTATGGCGCACGGAAGGGGTGCGCCACAGAATTATATTTTACTGGCATAGATTCTGTGGCAAACCTACCAAAATTGGGTGTGCGCCACATAATTGTTTTTTCGTGCACCACTGTCTGTACTAGTGTGATGGAAGTACCGAGAGATGGTCTCATAGGATCTCCTGAACGTGCTATGCATCACTCTGAACCTCTGGTTATGACCAAGAGTATGGACAAATATGGCAACTTGTTCTTCAATAGATGTCTGGATGCTATCCCTCAACAGCCCCGACTATCTAAACCTTTTCACAAGTTCATAGAAAGGTTCTCTACCCATCCGAAGCATTTGGATGGCCTCTACTTCATCGTTATTGTATATGTAGTTCAGATTAGCCATCCTCTCCTGATCTCTAACGAACATCGGTCCCCATGTGACCAAAGGTGTTGCAGTGCGCCTAACTACGATCTTGTGGATAAGAAGGATCCATGCTTGAATCACGACAATGAGTGCTGCTATCTGCGTACCCAAAGCGAGTCTGTCCTCCTAATAACATCGACCTGACATGATTTCTTCGTAAATCGACACTACCGATGCGTGTAGTTCAGAATATTGGTGTTTTACCTCAGCTCATGTCATTGCGGACGAAGAACCCGAGCCGGAGTCGCCGAGGAAGAAGACGACTTCCTCTCAGACACGGTATGCGAGAAAGAAAAGGAGCTCTCGCTGAGGAGTTGGATCGCGTAGATCCGCCGCCGGTGTGTACACCGCCGCAGATCTGGTGAAAGGAGGAGAAAAGGGAGGAGGAGCCGCCGGTGGGGATTGGAAAATTCGGGAGGTGATCGAATGGGGAGTTGGTGTCCTATGTCGGGCGCGAAATCGGGGCGGAATCTTCCCATCTCCCGCCATCCCCACGCGACTCCCGTGCCAACCCGCCATGCCATTTTTGCAGCTGGCGGGCCTGCCCCACGGAAACTGCCGATTCGGCAGTTTCTTGCGGGTCTAGCTCCAGGCTGATTTGAGCTGCGTACGAGCCTCAAATTCACCTGCATGGAACCAGCCAAACAACCCATCTCGCTTCTCCGGAACTTGGTCTAGCGACATGGAGGCTACCAAACGCGGGAAAATGCTACGTTGAACCGGTAGACATGTGCTCTGGCCTATCCACGGCCACGCCAAATTTGGATCGACGCTCGTGCAGAATGCTACTCCCTCCGTTTAACAATAGATGACTTCCACATGTCTAGATATGAATGTATCTAGACACATTTTAGTGTAGATACATCTATATCTAGATATGTGGAAGTCATCTATTGTTGAACGGAGGGAGTACTTAGGTATAGGAACAGAACCCCTAGTCCATATCGAGTATTCGTTCGATTACTGTGGTGTATAAGCTTAGGTGGACCTGCATACGTGTCAGAGGTGCATGCATCGTGGGTCATGGACTAGTCTTGTCAGGTTCCTACCACATATATGCTGTATGACCGGCGGTAACAAATAAATCGAATATGTTGTAGTCCTCTGCAGATAGCTCTATTCTGCGCGGCTGCTGTATGTGAGAGTATAAAGTTTCGCCAAGAAACAATTTTTATTTGGCCTATATAAAAAGATAAATATATGTCATATATATACTGCTATATAGCACCGATTTTTTTCTTTTTCAGAGCCAAACTAAATATGAATTCATCATGAAACTCATTTTTCGCGCATTTGGTTTGCATTACATATGCATTTGAATTTATTTCATATTTTGACATTTTAAAAGTGATATAATACATATTTAAAATAGGGAGACCATATGCCCCGGTTCATTCTATCCACACTAAGATTTCTTACCCACGAAGTAAAACCAGGTGATATAGGTTATACAATCCTGGTTGTGACAGTTTAAATTTCAACGGACAACAACTTGTCGTCAGTGGCAAAAAAATGACTGGAATTCACCCCTTCGTTCCCGAGGCTTAACAAACAGGCGACAGGTTTCCTGCCTCCCGCCTGCGCAGCCGCCGGTCTGCCTCGCCTCCTGTGGCCTGCGGGCCATGAAGTCGCGGTGGATCTCGGTCCTTGCCGGCGAGAGGGCTTCGTTTTTAGATGTTTTGGTGAGATTTGTTAGGGTTTGTGTCATGCTCAGGAAGACGAGGTGGTGACAGCTCCCTGAAGATGGAATAAGGTTCTTCACGCCTAGCCCCCGTTCCGGCGGTACGTTCAGCATCATCGGAGGGCGTGTGGAGATGTGTCTCCGACGGATCTCACGGGATTCGGTCGGCGTTTGTCTACGACGGATTCACTTGGATCTGGTCTTCGTTCGTTTGTGTTTGTGTGTCTACAGGTTGGATTCTTCCGATCTACGATTCTTTTCATCGGTGAAAGGGTGATGTTTTGGTGCGCTGGTCCTATGGGGCTTTAGCACGATGACTTTCCGACTGTCACTACAACAAGGTTTGCCCAGTTTTAGTAATGGAGGGACGATGACAGCGGCGCGCCTTCGGCTCGCTCCAAGTCTTGTAGTCGTCGCTATGTGGTATACGGATCTGGATGTAATTTTTACTTCCGGTTTTCCTTGTACTATCTTGACTGTTGATGAATAGATCCGAAGTTCTCGCAAAAAAAACCTGCCTAGAGGCAGGAAACTGATATACCCATCTGTGAGCTAAATTATCAGCACACACACCTAACTGTCAGGCTATCAGAAGTGGTCAGGATGTCAAAAAGTCAGCATGCAGAACCTGTCACGGAGAGCAGAGTGCTAGCTGAAAAGGTGCCGTGTATTTTCATTGCCTGGACCACCGTATGTTTATTAACCTGCATTTTCCAGAGCGAATCACGCGAGCTGCTCGAACGGCCAGATAGCCGGTAGTAACCACCGTCCGGTTCATTCTAGCCGCTCTCACCAAACGCGCCCTGTATAAACCTATACCACCGACAGGACCCAACCTAGATAAATAAACATGTGTCAATCCCGTTTCTAGGTATCCACTTCTACTTCCGTCATGTTACTTTCAGGTCTATTGATAACCCCCTGGCTGACCCCGCGAGCACAATACGTAGGCCATTGGCAACGGCCTAAATGGTTCCCTGATCCAAACGCAAAGATGACTGTGTTGTCGACTGGGAGAGTTTCTGGCAGCAAGATATTCGCAACCTATGGACGGTTTTGATTCTCGTTTTTAGAGCTTTTGCCGTCACGTGAACGACGTGGTTTTCAACGGCGCTAGCCCCTCGAATCTCCCGGCCAGGCGGCCACTCGCATGATGGGAGGAGTCATGGAGACGAGCATGGTTGCAGCGAGTCTACCGTATTTTTTCGGCGTCGTAAATTTCCGCATGGAACTCAATATTTGAATTTGATATGGATTCCAGAGTGTATAGTCGAAGAAAAGTCCTAATTAAACTGCATCTAGCAACGGAGAAAATACTAGGATGAACCTGGGTATAAATGCTTCTGGTTGAGAAAACCACTTTGTAAAGTTTCAAAAATTTCGAAAGAAAATTGAGGCATTCATACACAAGTATTATGTGATAGTACAAAATTTTATGGAGAAACGATCTTTTATTTGGCCTATGTAAAAAAGACAAATCTATGATGTATATACACTGCTATATAGCACTACTGTAAGTTTGTAACAATGTAATTTTTTCTTTTTTCGTAGCCAACGTAAATATAAATTCGTTACGAAGATCACTCTCCGCATATCGGATTTGCATTGCCTTTTACAGATTTTTTGACTTTTCAAAAGTGGTTTAAATCAATATTTAGAAAATAGGAAGAGCACCTCCAGCCCGGTTCACTCTAGCCGCTCTCGCCTAGCAACACATTTGTATGTTTTTTGCGAGAAGGATCCAAAAGTATTATAGAACTTCATGAGAAGTATAAAGCATCTCAAACACAATAAAACCTATATCAAAGTTTTTGGACTATCTAACGACGGCTTCTGCTGCTAGAGAAGGCTTCTGAAGCGATGTTGTCGCTGCTGCCCTCCCGGAAATGCCGTAACGTTGTTGATTACAACCGGTAAGTATTCCTTCATGTTCCCCTAGGGACCATCGCCTCATAGCTGAGCGGCAGCTCCGGGTTTCGCCTTGCGTGAGCTTGCCTCCGCTGTTTAGTGTCGACTATGGTTGTTTGGGCAACATGGTCGTCGATTCGAGTCGTACTTTTTTTTTGTTTTTAGGCCCCGTCCTTCCTGTTTGCTCCTTCTATATCAATATAAAAGAAAAGGCTTTTGCCTCGTTTCAAAAAAAAAAAGCTGAAGTTGCCGTCATATGACGATTGCTCGTCCTCCACGATGTCACCGGCGATATTGCCATCGATGGGGTTGATAAGGAGACGGGTATACCTTATTCTTGTCTCCCACAACACCATCATAGCCACCATAGCATGGCCGACGTTTGACCACACTCTAAATTTCGGGACCTTACAACAGCGCCAAGCGCAGGTCCGAGCAGCGGCGGACCTAGCGTTCCTGCTCCCCGACGCTCGCCCGGGCTTCCGGCCGGTGGAGTAGGGTATTTGTACCGTATTTGTACAGTAAGTTGAGTAAAAAAAATCATGTTATACCCTTATGTTTACTGTTTGTCCGGGTTTTCGATTTTCCCTGGGTCCGCCACTGGGTCCGAGATCACCACTCCTCCCGCTGCGGAGAAGGCAAACAGGGAAGGCGGGAACCCGTCGATTCACGGTTCGAGATGGTGGAGATGAGGCAGATGGCGACAACGGCTTGCCGCCTGGCTGTCGCTTTCAAGCTAGAGGGAAACAGGGCTGAGTAATTTTACAGCCTAGAAGATCAGATAGCAACAAGCTGGCCGTCCAGCTTATATAAATACATGTACACATATAACGAACAAAGTCCTCGGGGAAGAAAACACACACGCGCGACTGTCGGAACATTAGCAAAACGTAAACTGAAAGGAAAACTACTCATGGAGGCTAGCTTTGTTCCAGCCGTGGTTGTTGTCCTCACGGTGTTGCTGAGCTTGAGGCAATGCGTGTGGACATTATGGTATCTCATATGGAGGCCGTATGTCGTCAGCCGGTCGTTCAGGCGACAAGGGATCCAAGGGCCACCTTACAGATTCATCGTTGGGTCCTTAGCGGAGTGTAGGCGACTACTGATTTCCGGGAGAGCGAATTCTCTCGATCTCGGTAGCCACAACTACGTCCCTCTCGTGCAGCCCTTCATCCAGAAATGGACCTCCGACTACGGTGAGTCAACGTTTACACAGCCTTCCTGACAAAACAAAAAAACTGATTACTTAATTCTGTTCGTCAGGTAAAACATTCATATACTGGTTCGGACTTCGGACCAACACCCTCGATCTGTTCTACCGACATGGAGTTAGTTAAGCAAGTGCTAGGCGACAGGACACACTTGTTTCGGAAGGACTACTTGAATCCTATGTTTCAGATCATCCTAGGCAAAGGGATCATATTTGCAGATGGAGATGACTGGAAGCGGCACCGAAGGGTGGTCCACCCGGTCTTCAGCAAAGAGAATCTCGTGGTTTGTTTCTCTTGCTGTTCACATAGTATATACACAATTTACCCGTTTTTTTAAACACATAAATATATTTTTCGATTTTTTTAAAACGGCTGGAGCACTGGTGCTGAAGAGCACAAATTAAACACTTTCCGTAAAAGCACGCCCTTTCTTCGTGAGGGTAAACTTTTCCGGGCTCCTCGTCCGATGCTCGATCTCTCGCGCTCTCTCTTTTCTTTGTTGACGACTAGGCCAGCCATCAGCTCTGAACCAAACCAACAAGTTGATTCATTTGTGTTGCTAGGCATGCTCCGTAGTGTACTGAGCCGATTCAACCTATGATCTAAATCGCTTCACTGCAAAGATGTGGCGGTCTAATAACTTGCCTGGTGGACATGCACCAGGGTCGAAACAGGGCCTGGCCCTAGGGTAGGTCGGGCTGGCGGACGCCTTGGCCCAATAAACCAAGGGTGGGGGGCAGCGTCAATCCTATTTAACATGTGCACCAGGCCACCAATTTGTTCCACTTACAAAGTTTGAAATCAAACTGGAACACTGTCAAAAAAAAATAATCGAAGTACTCGCTTTGTTCAAAACTCCATGATTTCCATCATGTCTAAGTACATTTATATTTGGACAAATAGAAGTCATAATTTTTTTTAATGGAGGGAGTACAACTTAATACTAACGCCCCGGCACTTGTTAGATTCATCCACTTTTCTCCATCTTTGAGACAATTAATATGAGATGAGGGGAGTATTATACAAACCACTGGCCCGTCCGGAATCTGCTAAGGAAAACTCATGGTGGTTTATGTTATTGCGTACAGTCGATGTCAGCATCAGCATCGGAATGCACACAACGGATGATGGAGCGGTGGTTCGCCAAAATGAAACACGGCAACGACCACCAAGTTGAGACTGACATGGCGTGCGACTTCGACGAGCTAACTCTAACCGTTATTGAACGGGTAATTTACGGAAAGAACTACGAGGATGCTAGGGAGATATACCGCCTGCTATCGGAGGTCCGAACGCTTACAGTATCTTCTTTTCTTGACCCCCCAATACCGTGGTTCAGGTATGTATATACATAGAATTCGACATAATCTAGTAGTAGAATAATATTCATAGGACAGGTATGAGGTATCTGAAATTTTCTACTTATTTAATTAGGTACCTGCCAACACGCCGCAACCGTCGGTCGGGGCAACTCGACAGGTTGGTAACGCGCGAGATTACACGGTTTATACAGGAGCGACTTGCCAAGAAGGACGCAGTGGGCGGCTATGGAGACGACCTGCTAGGGCTAACGGTGAGGGCATGGTCTGACGCAGGGACACTGAGCGTCGAGGAGATTATCGGCGAGTGCAAAACCTTCCTTGCCGCAGGGCAGGACACAAGTTCAAATCTCCTCACCTGGACGATGTTTCTGCTGTGCATCTACCCGAAGTGGCAGGAGAAGGTCAGGGAGGAGGTTGTCCGAGAAGGCAGCGAGCTACCCAGCCTTGATGCCCTTGGGAAACTAAAGTTGGTAATAATGCCCTCTATACCTTAAGTTAATTTCTCAGTACTTGCATTTCCAGCATCTATGGTTTCTATTAGTATGTATGGTATAATAATAGAGTTATTTCATCAGCTTTGTCTCTCTGTCTACGCATAACCCATGCAGCTTACTATGACGCTCCTCGAGTCACTGAGGCTCTACAACCCTGTGCCGTTGTTGCTGAGGAAGACCGCTGCAGACACAACTCTCGGAAATATCCGAGTGCCAAAAGGAACAGCAATAACGATTCCCGTAGCAATGCTGCATCGGGACAAAGATGTTTGGGGTGCTGACGCAAACGAATTCAACCCGATGAGATTTGAGAATGTTGCCTCCAGAGCCGCCAATCTGCTGAGCTTCTCACATGGCCCGAGGGCCTGCGCCGGGCAGAACTTTGCGATGATCGAGGCGCAGATTGTGATGTCCATGATCCTCAAAAGGTTCTCGTTCTCACTGTCCGCGAGTTACGTTCACAAACCCACAAATAAGCTCACGCTGTCACCCAAGTATGGGCTCCCTGTGGTCGTAAGGACACTGCTCGATGGGCGAAGTGACAGCCTATAAAGTAAAACTTGAGCTCCTACATATATAGACGGATGTTTATGGAAAGATGAGATAAGCTTATGTGTGCGGGTGTGATGTTGCTATATAGTAAGGAATAATGCACGGTCCTGGACATGGAGGATGTCTCCCGATGTCAGTTTCGAAAACATCTCACAACAGTGTAACCCAACATGCTATAATATTACTACTTCCTCCGTCCCAAATCTGGATTTATCAAAATATGGATGAGTCAATACATCCATATTTTGATAAATCAACGACAATTATGTCGAGACGGAGGGAGTAGATTACTATTTATTTATTTATTTATTCAATAGTTAGACAGTTTTAGTATATAAATCAGGATTAATACAACAATTATCATGTGAGAGTAGAACATATATGATACATTAAATAACATGAATAATAGCAGTGCATACGCAAGAACCGTCATAATTAATGACTAGATGGGAGTTGTAGATGAAGTAGCAGTTGATGTGTTGGTAATATTACAACGTCGGTGAAAACCGGTTGAAAAAGACGGCGGTATCCGCCGGATGTAGAGGTAGAGAACTTATATAAAAATGCAAGTAGTCACGCGCTAACCGCTTCAATCTGATTCCTTCTCTTCTGTTTTTGATAATGAGAATTTATTAATACCAAGATAATATCAAATACATCCCGTCTCTGCAACAATATAATGTCAAGAACTAATCAATACATTGAGGATGCACACAACTAGAAAAGAATGAAAAAAAGACCCCGCTAAAACAATTAGATACTCGCAGTAGCAATGAGAAATCACCACCAATAGCGACATCTAACCTCCATGAGGTTCTCCAAAGGGATGCCTCCAGAAAGGTTGTAGTGCACAAACACTGTCGTTGCCCGGTCTAACCACCATAGTCAGACGAAGATTTTTCACTCTCGAGAATGTCCAATAACGAGGCAATGCCTTAAACAAGAAAATGATTAGAGAGTCGCAACTGCCAGATACAACCACAAAAGGTCAAATCTAGGGGTTTCACCCTGGAAACTGAGACACAATGCTCAAAGAGCACCACCAGATGTCTCCATGTGTCATTGTCCCCACATACCGAGAACACTGTTGCACCCAGCGTCCGGCTCACCATCCTCATGTGCACAGTTTTGATGTGGACACCGCCACACAACTAAATCGCATACACAAAATGAGCATTGAAGTGCCATCTTCAGCTCCCTGCTAGAACTCTCTGGAACATCCAGTCTCGACTCAAAATGAGCATGCGAGATGGTACCTCTAGATCCTAATCTTCGTCCAGCATGAATTCCTTGAATCCTCACACCGAGACCTTGGTCATCTGAGCCATGGGGGTGCTGATGTTGAACGGATCGTATGGGCACCTAGAGAGAGGGGGTGTGAATAGGTGCTACATCCAAAATTTAATATTTTTTTATTTAGGCTTGACACAAAGATAAATTCTCTAGATATGCAACTACGGTGAATTTACCTATATGGCAAGGCCTACTCTAAGCAAGATACTCCCTCCGTTCCTAAATGTAAGATGTTAAAGTCCTTTTCTACATTCACACATGTCTACATGTATCTAGACAACTATTAGTGTATATGTTCACTCATATTAGTAGGTATCTAGACAACATGAGCAATAGCTACAACATCTTATATTTAGGAACGGAGGGAGTACAAACATAAAGTAAAGCTAAATGATAGAAAGAACCGATGGTAGAAGCACGTGGAGACAAGGATGTATTCCCGAGTTCCTCCTTTTGAGGGGACTATGTCTCGTTGGAGGGACATGAGTTTCTCTATGAAAGCCCACTCAACGCCACAAAGGTCTCACCCTATTCTGCGGTGAACCTCGTCACAAAGGCCTAATTCACCTTCCACCATTGGAATCCGGAGTATTTACAATGAGCTTGAGGAACACACACCCACAACCAATTTGGGGGCTCTCAAGAACACCAAGAATCTGCTACAAACAACAACTGAGTAGCAAACAGATCTAGGTTTTCCACAAGGAAACCCTAGACACAAATCCCTCAAGTAAATAAGGGGGGGATATAGAATGGCTTGGTGAAGATATAGATCCGTGCCTTCTATTTCCATCGTCCAAGAACCAATGAGTTTGGATGGACGAGTTGGGAGATCTCAAGGGTTGGTGAGCTCTATTAATGGTGGACTTCAATGCTGGACGAGCTAACCATTTGGAGAAGAAGGTGTAGCCTATTTATAGTCTCCCTTGAAAACTTGATGTTTTATGGCTGCCACGACCATTCTGGAATCAATCCAGAATTTTCGGCATTATTCCAACCAGCCAAAACAATCCGGAGCAGTCCGACTGCTTACCGAGTTTTTCATGTTCATGTCGAAATGGTTTCGGAATGAATCCGACATGTCGGAATTGGCTAGAAAATTCCGACTGCAACCCGAGATTTTCGCGGCCATTCCGGAATCATTCCAGGACATCGGATTGGGCCGGAATAATCCCACAACTAACTAAGATTTCCACAGCCATTCTGGAATCATTCCGACAACTCACAGAAAATGCCTTCTTCTAAGATTTTGACCCCGGTATTTTTCTACTTCATCATAAAATCGATACCCCTTTGTGCTAGACATTAGATGCACCTTAAACATGCAGCACACGGTGAGATATCACTTATATTGTTAAACAAACACACAATCCTAAGGGATTAAAAAATGTTTTTTCAATGCCCCCATTTTTGGTGTTTGATGACAACATAAGGATTTGCAGGAAATTTATATAGAGTGAACAAAGGAATGGGTTACTAAAGATAGACGGGCTCCCGATATGTGCACCAATTTTGTGCACACAACAACTAGGCTTTGCTCCCCCTATGTTTTAGAAATCAAGCAAGTAACATTCCATAAGGATATGATAAGATAACATGCAAGCATATAGTCTAAAGATAATAACTTATTTCACGAGCAAGGGTGACACACACACGAGTCACTTAAGAGGTTCACAAGAACAAATGCAAATGTTTCAACTAAAGATAAAATGGAGCACAAGCCTATAAGATCAAATCGAAAGGCAAGAAACTTGTGCCCCAAACCCTTGAAAATTCCGTGATATCCTAATAGAGAACTCATCCCCCCTTTGGCATAAAGACGCCAACAGGGAGAAAAAGAGTCCAACTAACGTCCCACGAGATCACTCTGCGTTCTCGTCGTACTCCTCTTCAACTTCATCTCCTTGGAAGCCTTCATCCTCATAGTCACCATCCTCAAAGTCTTCATCATCACCATCAGCAGGAGGCACTCCAAAGTTGAAGTCATCATGACATATCTCGGGCATGTCAATAGGAACAAGGTCCTAAGGAGCAAGAGCAGGGGGATCATCAGGCACAGAAATACCAGCATCCCTCCTATTGGCGTTCTTAATATGCCTAGTCTCCTTGGCAAGCTCCCTAGCATCATGAGCAATGGCTCTAGCGTCAGTTCACGTGTTGAACAAAGCCTAGAAGAACTTGGCAATGCCACCAGACTGCTGCTGCTACTGAGGACCACCGGTAGAGGAGCCAGAAGGAGTGTGAGACATCTTGGCTTTGGCCTTGGCAAACTAAGGAATCTTAGGACCACAAGTGAAGGTGGGGGTGAACTTTTTGGGGCTAACAACCTCGTAGGTATCCATGATATCATCCCCAGCCTTGGAATTGATAAAAGCCTGAATGTATGGCCTGTAGGCTGGCTTCCTCTTCTCCATGGCATCCAAGCAAATCTCATTATACATAAAGTCCATGACATCGATCTTCTTCTGATTCTTGGGCTTGGTGAGAGGCATGATTGACCATGTAGGCCCTGATAGCTTAGAAATCTCCTACCTTGACCATGAGAGTCTGATGAAAGATCTTGGGCAACATATTGTAAAATGGATACATGAGTGAGTTGTGAGGCATCTTCAAGTCAACAAGATTAGGACGATGGCAGAACTTTAGAATAGAGACATCAAACTCAGCATCATCATGAACGTGGTATCCATGCACTCCCCAAGTGGCCTTCTAATTGTAACCAAGAGCAGTGGAAAACTCAGAAAAATTGCCAGTGATCTTTCGATCACCAGAAATCCTAGTTATTGTGCGCATTACATCATTCTTGCAATGCATGGTTGATACGTTGCAAACGTATCTATAATTTTTTATGCTCCATGCTTGTTTTCTACCCAATACCTTTTGTTTTCCACATGTTTTCTTTTGTTTTCCTTCGTTTTCCGGATGTTTTCACACACTAAACTATTAACAAGATGCCCCAGGCCAGTTGCTGTTTTTTGTTCTTTTCCTATTTCAGAAAAGTTCTTAAGGAAATATTCTCGAAAAGGGCTGAAAATCAACACAGTCCAAAGGGCAGCCAGAGGGGGGCCAGGGGGCCACCAGGCGCCTGCCAGGTGCGGCCTTCCCCATGGTCGTGCCCAGTGGGCCCCTGGGATCTGTCCATCACCTCACGTCCCCCCTTCGCCTATAAGTTGCCTTTTACCCTAAAAACTTTGGGGATGGACTTATTTTCCATGAAACATACAGAGAGGAACCATCACCTCGGAAGTCCAATGTAGGGCTTCTAGAGTCATGCTTTGGCACCATGCCGGAGAGGGGGATTGTCACCGGAGGCCTCAACATCGCCATGATTGCCTCCGGACAGATGCAAGAGTAGTTCTTCTCGGTACTACGGGTCCATAGCAGTAGCTAGATGGTTGTTCTCTCCCCTATGCCTCCATGTTTAGAGTCTCGTGAGCTGCCTCACATGATCGAGAACAACGTTATGCAATTGTGCATGTTGTGTGATGCGCGTGCAACACACGTTAGTTGGGAGACCCCAAGAGGAAGGTATGAAGAGCACAGCAGTAAGTTTCCCTCACAAAGAACCAAGGTTGAATCGACCAGTAGGAGAAAAGAGCAACTTCCGAAGGTTGATGCAGCTGAGATGGCAGGGCGCACTACCAGTTCAACAAGAACATGGAACCTACACAACACAATCAATTCACTTTGCCCCAACGAAGCAGTGAGGTTGGCAATCTCAACGGTTTTTCTAAACACAAAAAGGTTAAACGTATGGTGTGGAAAATAGTATAAGAACAATATGAAAACAACAGTAGAAGTGTGAAAACAGCGGAAGCAGTGTGTGTATTATCAGTATGAGAAAATGGACCGGGTTCCACAGTTCACTAGAGGTGTCTCTCCATAAAAGATATCTAGCATGCGTGGTGAACAAATTACAGCTGGGCAATTGATAGATAATGAAACATGCATGACATAAATATTACTATGAGATTCATGTGGGAATTACAACAAAATACATAGATCGTCTTCCAACTGCATCGATGACTAATAATCCAACCTCCGAATATCATCCGAACATACGTTGGGTATTAAGTTGCAAGCAACAGATTATCACAGTAAGCAAAGTGTGTAATATAAACATCGTTGTTTTCTCCCTAATGGCAACATCACATCCTCCATACATCACGTTTCTATCACTCGAGCACAGATGCAAAGGAGGCACGAACCCACTATCGAGCATCAATACTCCCTCTTGGAGTCACTAGCATCTACTTGGCCTGAGCACCTACTAACAACGGAGAACATGAAATATCATAAATAACATACATATTAAGACAACATGATAGATTGATAATCAAGAGACATAGCATTCAATAATCATCGGATCCCAGCAAACACAACATGTAGCATTACAATAAGATGATCTCATTCATGTGAGGCAGCTCACGAGATCCAAACATGAGGCATAAAGAGGAGAGGACAACTATCTAGCTATTTCTATGGACCCGTAGTACAAGGATGAAATACTCACGCATCACTCCGGAGGCGGGCATGGTGGTGTAGACCCCTCCGGTGATGATTTTCCCTCCCGGCAGGGTGCCAGGGAGAACTCTAGAACCCTCCCGGTCTCGGGTTGATGATGACGGTGGCCTCGGGTGTTTTTCATGGAAAAGTGGTATCTCTTTAGGGTTCACGCATCGAGGGGATTATATGGGCGAAAGGACGATGGCGGTGGGCGCCCGAGGGGCCCACACCACCCCCAGGCGCGGCCAGGGGGCGTGCCACCCTATGGTGTGGTCCCCTCCAGGCCTCTTCGGGACTCTGTTTAGCCTTCGGGAATTCTAAGACTTCCGGGCTTCGAATTTTCAAATTCCGAGAATATTTCCAGAACAACTTCTCTAAAACTAAAAACAGCAGAAAACGGGAACTAGCTCTGTGGCATCTTGTCAATACGTTAGTCCCGGGAAATCGATAAAAATGACATAAAGTGTAAGAAAAACATGTAGCATATTGCATGAAAACAACATGGAACATCCGAAATTAAGGATACGTTTATGACGTATCAACATCCCCAAGCTTAGTTACTCCTCGTCCTCGAGTAGGTAAATGATAAAAACACATAATTTTTGTGGTGACATGCTACCAACATAAACTTGACCATCTAAATTATAAAAGCATAAGCATAGCTGAGATCTTAGAACTTTATCACAAGCATGATAGATATAATTCTAACAATAAAACATAGAAATCACCTTGCATCATGAGAAGTAACACAAACAAAATATTATGAATAATAATGCACTTGAAAGCTATACGTTTGTTTAAAGCATAGAGATAACATAGCACATTTATATTTCGCTTGTCCTTAAGAGTGCGGCAAAACATAAATGCCATGAAACCTTCAAAGTTTAAGAGGAAGACTAGAACAAATAATTTGAGAACAAACAATAACACATCATGAATCAATTAATAATGTTTCTGGGCTTATGTTGCAGCTGCTATCTGTTGGGAATCTGAATTGTGTGTTGTATCATGCATCTCTAGTCAGTTTGAAAATGTTTGACTTATGTTGCGACTATTATCTGTTGTAATATGTCAGTTTGATCTCTAGTCAGTTTAAAAATGTTCGAGTCTGTTGTTGAATTTGAGTTGAATCTAAGGCTGCTAATGTTTGACCAATTAATGTTAATTCATGCAAAAAAAGAAAAAAAACAACAGCAATGTATTTCATCTATAAATCATGGAAACAAATTCCAGGTGCTATGTATTGCACAAACTTACATTAATATGTAAAACAAACATATTATTCGTGCACACAAACCAGAACACTTATTATCAAGCGCTAAAAACACTTAAACAACTACTTCTTGCATATCCTTTTGCTCGTGCCCTCGTTGCCGCGGCGGCAGCGTGAAGCTCTATCTTGGCTCTTTCACCAGGGGAAATTATCTCCAGCCATGTTGGACCTAAACTGTTTTTCATGTCTTGGATCCTTCTGTATAGCTCGGAGCTGACATATCCGTCCACCGCTGCATAGTTGAGGCTTGTTCGAGCCATCTTCCATTCCCAATATTTGTGCAGGTATGATGAGAATCCATACTTCATCTTGAGGTACGAACTGTCTATGATATTTCCTGCTAGAGTATCCATTCCAATTCTGGGTTCCTTGAATTCTATCTGGATGTCATGGTGGTACTATGGTGGCAGAAAGAAGACTGATTGGGCAAGAGCCTTCTTGTCGCCCGTCGTGTCCACGCTTGCGAACGTAATATTCTTTGTTGAAAAGAAATCTTGCAGCAACTTGCGTCCATGATCTGTCTGCGGCGACCTGCACCAGTGGTACACGAGGACGTGCTTGCGCGTGGCGACTTGCACGACGGCGACGGCATTGCGTTTGTAAGCATGGCTACGTGTGTACTCAAGGTCGAGGCCCAAGAACTTATGCTTTTCAGGCTGAAGCCATTGCTCGAAATTGGCCATGACAGTCTCCAAGGCACGTTCCTCGTTGGTGTAAATCACCCGCAGCACGGTGCCGCCGTGGACAGGGAGGTCGAGAACCTCCGTGGTAGGTACGCGATCAACCATGACAAGTCTCCGCCGTGGGCTGATGGGTTCGAGGGGTTTGGAAGAAGAGTGGCAAAAGATGATGAACGGAAGGAGCGCAAATGACAACTACAACTGGCAACTACCTAAATGTACACGGATCGAAAATGCGCGTCTGGAACGAAGGCGTGTGAACCCAGGCGAGTAGATGAACAAGAGGCAAACTAAATGGCAACTGAAAACGAGACAGAGTGCTTGACCTCCCTTGCAAATGACCAATTAAACCGGTAATTAAACTGCACTCACACCGTGGCTCTGTACACCGCTCACGTACACGTGAAGAGAGCAATACGTTGGCTCGGGTTGGTTGAATTTGTTCCACTGATAAGTGGCCCTGACTCGTTGTGGCCCCATTTCACATTGACTAAATGTCCCATCACTCTGTATTTGACAAAGTCAGCCCACGGGACAGCCATGTAGAGACATGCATGCGCACACGTCAGCAGGCCCAACCGCCCTCGAAATGGCAGTCAGTATAAACGCCTCTCCTGTTTGCATCGCCTCCTTCCCCGACCATTCCGGCCCAAAATTTAGCAAAAAAAACTCCACTTTGCTCCGGCCCCAACGCCTCCCTCCTTCTCTCCGAACTGCCGAGCACACAACCTTGAGGCGGTACCTCCACCATGGAAGACGTCGTCGCAACATCTGCTGCCGGCGCCGATGGTGCGGCCCACCATGTCGGTTGGACCCCATCGCCGGATCCGATGCAAGGGAATAACGGCGTCGCGGCATCTGCTGTCATTACCGCAGGTGCTGTCGGCCATGGCGGTTCGCCGTCATCGCCTCCTCTGGCGGTAGAAGCGCCGGGACTCCCTCTCCTGTCCGATCTGGGGGACCCATGGGGGAGGTACCGGCGTTCGAGGAGGTCATCTCCGACAAGGACTCTCAGGTGCTTCCCTAAATAGATATATCTAGCCCTAGTTTAGTATTGAAGATCCAATGGTTTGTAGAGACATGCAAGCAAGTTAGGGATTCTCGGGTTTGTAGTTGGATTCTATAGATGCAACTGCAAACCTAGCGCCCTCTATTACCCAGCGGTCAGAACAGTGTAGTTGAAGTTTATTCAATAGAAAAAATACACATTAAGTCTTGTAACTGACTGTTTGCCCGAGCTTTAATCTATTCCCGGGTCTGCTAATGATTTTAGGTCATGGATTCTAGAGCTTGTAGAATAGAGTGATTGGTATATGCAAGTTAGTAATTAGCTGTACATGATTTTGATGGCATTTTGTCTATCTGCAAGTTCTATTGTCCCATTCGCATGTGGGCTTAAATTCTAGGCTTGTTATTACATATTAAGTCCATTAACTAACTGCATATATGTGGTACCATTTATGTTCTGCTTAAATTTTTGTATGTTATTTAATCAAAGATTGATGTCATTAGTTTATCAATGGCATGGTTATTTGATTTAAACTAATGTTAGTACATGCATTTTAAAAACTAACTATAATTAGAGTGTGGTGCTAACTTTTGTTTCATTGCTAATTTGAAGCAATACGATGACGACGTATCATCTGACAAGGAGTCCCGCGATTCTAAGAGCATACATGTTCTTAGGAAACTACAGAATGGGCAGATTAGGTACCATTGTCGCGCCGAAATGCTGTTCTGCCCCTTCTGCTGTAGGAACATTGACACGAGCATCGTCAGCATGATCCAGGATGCCAGTGGCGTTGGACGTGGCTCGGAAAACCGCGGGCCCGCTGTTAGGGCCAAGCACGTTGCATACGGTGTGTTCCTAAAGAAGTTGCTCGAGCGCAATACCCGCTTAGGGCTCGCGCATCGTTATCTAAACCCCAATCACCAGGACAGGAATCCTTCGAGGAGCCAGTAATGATGTCGCTTGTGCCGAATGCTGCAATGGTGTCCTGATGAACTTAATTTAAATAGTTGTGCTACTAGATAATGTTCTGGTTTGACAAGTAGTATATGTAAGAACTTTATTAGTATTATGGAAGAATTCCTCGTGTGTGTAAGAATTTAAGTACTATATATGTAGTACTTCTAAATTATGTTGCTTCAGCCGATCATGTTTTTAGAATGTCTAAATACTTATTTGATATAACTTAGTAATAAGTGGATGTGTCACGTCCATTTAGTACTCGATCATGCCCAATAAGTCAATCCTTGTCGAAAACTCGTTGATCTGATGGATCAATGATTTTTAATTCTTCAATTAATTAGTAGAAAATAAAGAACTAATAGTAAGAATGCAACATTTTTCGTATTAGCAAAGATTTACATTTGAAAAACCTTAAATTTATGGGACAACATGCCACAATTGGCAGCCATAGCCATTTGTACCCTAATTAACACATAGACCCTCAATTTTAAAAAATTCACATCTAAACCTAATATGTGCGCACCTAAATTACGACCGCTAATAGCCGCGTACACGCTAACACTACCAAATTCCGTGCAATCAGGAACGTTTTGAGCGCAACATTTCGATAACGTCGCGTGATGGCTGAAAAGTGGAGTTTTCTCTCAACGTATTGGTTTAGTCCGTCGCAGATTGGTATTGCCCGACTTTTTGCTAGTTTTATGTCGCGGATTTTCGTCTCCGGCCCAGTAGCCCACTAAGAGCCCAGTTGCCTTCGACGAAACTTGCCTGGTCACGTAGAACGTTGTGAATTTTTCTTGGGGCCACACATCCTGTCATGTTTGACTGCTTTGACCGGCAATGACCACGCCCTTGGTGCCTGGCCCCACCTTCAGGCTGTGTGCACCGTTTGTAGCCGTTGGTACTATGGGACCCAATTTAGTCGTTGACACAGCTGAACGTACCAATTAAATAACTTGACCATATCACAGCAAAGCCACTGCCGTCAATCCTCCGATGCCGCTGTCGTAAATCCTCCGCTTACCACACCGCTCCCGCTGACGAGGGCGCGCAGCTAAATTTCCCTCTCCTCTTTCTCCCTTGGCGATTCTAGGGTTCTCCCATGTCTCCCATGTCTCACATGGCGCATAGGGAAAGCATGGCTGCTAGCGGCGAGAGTTCGTGCTCGTCGCACGAAGGGGGTTTCCTCCTCGCCGCCGCAAACCTATCCCATACACTCCGGCGCCCTTGGACCACTCTAATGAAAAAAAATGTCTGTGCAGTTTGAAGATGGCCATGTGGATTTCTCGGACCGGCCATAATCCAGGCCGGAGATCCCTGAAATGCCAAAGACGCTTGGTAAAGATTCGTACTTTAGTTTCAGTTTGGTTGCAAGATTTTGCTTTTGATTAAATTTTATCTTATTTTGGTTGCAGAAGTATGGCATTCCGTATGGTTATGGAAAGTTCTCATTGCATGATCCGGAATGGATAGAATTCCAGGAACAGATGGTTCTTCAACTGCGTAATGCAGTGTTTAGAGAGATGGACGAGAATAGCACATTACAGGAAGAGATAAGTGCACTGAGGCAGAAGCTAGATCAGGTGTTGCGGCAAGGGGTACACAGAGAAGGTGCTGATGAAGCTGCTGGAAAACCTTCTCACGAAGGCAAGATTCAAGATTCTGGCCACAATCTATTGATTATTTGGGTTTTTTCAATTTTATTTGCAATGTGTCTTGGCATGATGATGTCTGGCAGTTGAGTAATGGCATATTAGCAATGTAAGGAAGATAATTTGGTAATGGTACCACTTGAGTAATATCATGTTCACGGTCAATTTTATGAGAACATGTATGTACTCTATGTTTAATGCTATGGTTTTGACATATACGAGACAAACAGCTAAAAATCACACACACGCACACACACACAAAAATTTAAATAAAATGCAAGAATGCACTTCAGTTCAACACAAGCATGCACACACGCATGCACATCAGTTCAACACAAGCATGCAAGCAGGCATGCACAACAGTTCAACACAAAGCATGCAAACAGGCATGCACATCAGTTCAACAAAAGCATGCACACAAAACATGCAAAATCAGTTCGACACAATCTTGCGCACAGGCATGCAACACTAGTCTGCATCGCTATCATCTGCGGGCAGTGCACCCGGATCAATGTCATACTCCGCATATGTGTCGTCTACTTCATACTCACTGACTTCTAATTCATCGCCACCATCTTTTACTTCTTTGACACTATCTTGTACCTTATCTTCCTTATTTTGCATATACACTTTTTTCCGATCTTTGATATAAGCCCAAATCTCATCTGCTGAAAGGATGCGAGGAGCCATGTCAGTGCGTTCCAGAGTAGCCGAAGGCAGAGGATGGGATATCGGGTCAGCAAGAACATCCTCATTGTCAGAGACTTCGACATCTTGATGTGCTAGAATACTAGGCCTCTCCTCCTCATCATTGTCCTCCTCATCTTTGTCCTTATCATGTTCGGCCACATCAAAGGTTCGCCTATGCTCAAATTTTTGGACTATTCGCCAGTGTTCTCCCCCTACATTGTCTGGCATAAAAAACACTTTCTGTGCCTGGTTTGATAAGATATACTTATCATTCTTGTACCACAAATTGGAAATGTTGATGCTCCTGAACGGTTTATCATACTTTTCTAGTTTAAACCTGCGCATGCCCCTGCCTACTTCAAGACGATACCAGTCACAGCCAAACAGAAAAACCGTCTGTTTATGTTTCTCGGTAGAGATATAAGTCAACTCTTTGATTTCCTTGAGGACACCATAAAAATATCTTGCGTCCCCGCTGTGATCTCCAGCAGACATGACTCCACTGTTTTGCGTTTTCTTTCCTTTTTCACGCTCAGCGGTGACAAACCGAACTAAGTTCACATGAGAAGCTAAATATGTTTTAACTTTGCTGTGTGGGCCAAGTGCCAGTGCGAACAACTCATCTTCATGAACTTCTGGTCTTTCCCGTGCCTTGTTCATCATCTGTGTACCACAGAAAAAAAAAACAATATGGTCAAAATCATGCAATGAAATGCAAAAGGTCAAAGAGAAATGCAAAAGGAAACTTGCATGCTCTTTCGAACCATCTTGGAAAATCCTGCTCAACCCTAACTTCGACATCAGGTTTTCCTTCTTCCTCCAGCTTTTTCCTGAACTTTCTACAAACCATGAAGAGTTATTAAACTCTGGTAACTATCGGGTATACAATGTGTAGGGTAACATAAAATTCAGACGTAGGGAACATACTTGATATAGCCTGTAACCTTGCTGCAATTCTTTAGGACATACCAGGCCATTCTATGAAGCTCTGTTGACAGGGTCTCAGTGCTACAATGATTGATCGCAGTATATGCTCCAACTAAACGCGCACCATGGCCAAACACATCACAAGATGATTCTTCTCGTTCAATTTTTTTTTGAACCTCATATCTCCGTTGCCGGTTGTACCTTGTCTCAATATCTTCTTTCCATTATCTAGACGCAAATGTCAAGCACTCGGACGCAATGTACGCCTCTGCAATTGAACCTTCTGGATGTGCCATGTTCCTCACATATCTCTTCAAAGTACACAACATTCTCTCGATTACATACATCCACCCATAGTTCACAGGGCCTCGGAGCAAAGCGTCGTCAGGTAAATGCACAGCCAGGTGGACCATACCATCAAAAAACATCGGCGGGAAGATGTTTTGAAGCCTGCACAAGATTACTCGGATTTCACCTTTCAGCCGGAGCAGAACACTTATTTCCAACCTTATAATGCGCAAGTCCTTGAAAATTTTGCCTAGGTCACCTATCGCCCGATAGACATCGTCTTTCAATAATCCCCGCAGCCCAGCAGGTAATTTTCTCTGCAACAGGATGTGGCAGTCATGGGTTTTAAGTCTCGAGATCTTGCGTGTTTGTACGTTGACACACTTGGACATGTTGGAACAAAAACCATCTAGATATGTACAGTCAAATCTAACCTGGCATAGCTGTGTTCGCATCTTTGTTTAGGGTATAGTTTCCATATCTCATTACACATTTACATTTCTCCGGGTCCACGTCCGGGGGCATTTCCGGTGGATCCAGCTGCAAATTTTCTCTAATGCCAAGGGTATGAAGATCCTTCCTAGCATTGACGGTGTCCTTATTCTTCCCTTCCAGTTCAAGGATGGTGCCAAGGATGTTGTCTAAGATGTTCTTTACGATGCATCACGTCGAAATTATGCCGAAGTTTCAAATTTGGCCAGTAATGCAAGTCCCACCAACCAAGCCTACGCTTCCAGATCGGTGTAGGTTGTCCATGCTTCCTCTTCTTGCTGATGCTCTGGGGACCAATTCCTGGTTTTAGATGTCTAACCTTCTCTAGCTCAGCTTCTAACTCTTTATCAGTAAATGATTCTGGCCGCTCGTGCTTGACGAAACGGTGACCTTGAAGGTCTGTATTTTCCCGCCAGTAGTGGCCATGGGGGAGGAAACGATGTTGCCCAATGTAGCACAATTTGTTGGTTATGTGCATTGATAGAGGATCTTTGTCACAATGCAGGCATGCAGCATAGCCTTGAGTGGTACGCCTAGACATAGTGCCACAAGCTGGGTAGTCATGTATGCATCAGAGTACCGTAGCACAAAGATCAAACATTTCCCTAGAAAATGAATCATAAGTCCGCACACCCTTCCAAAGGTCCTAGAAATCTTCAAGCAACGGCTGAATGAAAAGACCAAAGTCCTTTCCATGACTTATTTTGCCAGGGATTAGCAAGCAAAGCATGTAGTATGATGCATCACTGAACTCCTCTGGTGAATGGTTGTATGGCACGGAAAACACAGGCCACATGTTGTAGCTTGTGCTCATGGTTCCATAGGGATTGAAGCCATCAGAGGCAATGTCGAGCCTTACGTTTCTAGGATCACCCGCAAATGTTTTGAAGTCATCGTCGAAAGCTTTCCACGCTGCACCATCAGCCGGATGAGTCAATATGTCCTTTTCAGGCTTCCTCTTTAACGCATGCCAGTGCATGTTCTCTGCTGTTTTCCTCGAAGCAAACAATCTCTTCAGCCTCGGTGCCAAAGGAAAATAACGCAACACTTTAACAACAAATCTCTTTCTCTCCGGATACTTCCACCTTGATGCTTGACACTTTGGGAAGTTGTCCTTATCAGCATAATCCCCTCTGAAAAGTATGCAGTTGTTTGGGCACACTTGTATATTGTCATATGAAAGACCCAGCTCCTTCATATAAGCTCTTGCTTCTCTATATGATTTGCGCAGTGTATTGCCGTCCGGAAGTGCCTTGGCAAATATACGCATCCAAGCATCAAAAGCAGCGTTGCTGACCCGGTAATATGATTTGTGATGAAGTAGCTTTATCATTAATGCCAGCCTAGCGACGTGTTTATTTTCCGGGTAAAGCGGGCTCTCTAACTCTGCCAACAATTTTTCAAATACTTTATCATACCAACCTTCGACCTCAGTTTTTGTTCCTTCATGGGCTGCTTCTCCCGTGAGGTCTTTCAACATTGCTTCCATTTTATCGGCTTCTGTATCTGCCTCATCTTCGTCATCCATATCCATATTATAATTCCCATGACCGGCATTCTCATCCTCATCACCACCATTGCCGTCATTATGTGGAGGATCTTCAATAAGCACGACATCACTTGGCTCTCCATGATGTATCCACCGAAGGTAGGTGCTGGAAAAGTTGTGGATCTGTAAGTGTCGGGTCATCTCTCTAAAAGGCTGCATCTTCATATTTAGGCACCTCGTGCATGGGCATCGAACATGACAATTATCGCCGTTTCGCTCCTTGACTAAGCTTAATAACTCTTTGATTCCATCAACATATGGAGGGGTCCAGGGTCTACCACTTGAAATACAACGCCTATACATCTGTTAAAGAGATAAACAAGCTATTATTGGATTTGTCTGGAAGGGGGTACTCATTTTTTATAACAGACTACTCAATTTGCAGAACAAACTAATCGAGTTTAAAGAACATCAAATCACTAACCATGAACAAACTAATAACAGACCATGAGCAAACTAATATATTGGCAGAATTATTTCCAGAACAGGTCTTGCTATTCTTAGCAAGTAGCACAAGGATGGGAGGGTTCTTTACCTTGGCTTGCGGAGGAGGCAGGAAGGGGATCCCCAACTAGTCGAACAATATAGGCGTGCATGGGGAATGCGGCCGTAAGGGAAGCATCGGCAACGTAAGCCGTGGAGGGCGGGCGAGGAGACGGTGGATGCGGAGGGGGCGGTGGTGGGGGCGGCGGGATGAGCCTCTGGCGGCTTGCACAGCCCCAGGGAGAGGAGTCGTGGACGCGGCTTACGGGGAGAAAAAAGGACGGAAGGTGTGAGCTCCGTAGAGAGCACCATCCGCGGCCGCCGTCGCCGCAGCCAAGGGTGGAGAGAACTAGATCTAGTTTCCAAATGTGGTTTTGGTCTGAGCCGTGGTGGGTCCCACATGCCAGCCCCTCTAGCTCCGCATGCTGGGCGTTAACGGGATTTTTGTGGGTTCTCCACGTGTTCCCTTTGGCCCCATATGTCTGCCACAGGTTGATTTTCGTTGGACTTTATTCTCCACTTCAGTTAATAGCCGAACAGACGCGGAGAGAGAGCACTCTGTCCCCTTCTAGTGAGAGAAAAACCCCGCCATTATTCTCCATGGGGAGATAACCGCCGCCGCCGCCGTTCTTCTTCGCAAGCCGCGAGGTTCTTCCATTTCCCTTCTCCTTTCTTTTTCCTCCGCGTGCATGGCGAGCGCGAGGAGAGAGAATCTCATATTTTCTCGTGCATGCAGCAGTACGTGTGGACGAATCCTCCACTGGGGTCATCATCGGCGACGATGCAAAGGGTCAGCAAAACACCGGCGATGACGCTCTTCACCGTCGGTAAGCACCCTCTTCATCGGCGGTCATCATCGGTTTGAATCTGCTAGGGTTTTTTTGCCGGCCATGGAGGATGAACAGTACAAGTAGACTACTACCTCCGTTCCATAAACAAGCTTGCTAGAAAAGCTTACCAGAACGGAGGGGAGTACTAATTAGTACTAGTATTTTGCAGGGGTTTCTGCTGATTGTGCTGATTTAGTACTAAAATTGTAGTATTTATGCAGATTAGTACTAGTAGAAATAATTTTGTTGATCATTAGTGTTGGTCTTTTGTGTAGCTGTATCAGGGAATCTGCTCTAAGTAATACGGTGTTTTTGTGTTTAAAAATCAGGAATGGCTCAAAACCTAGGGAGTAATGTATCTCATGAACTTGACAGTGTCTCGTCGGCATTGAACTGCATCATTGACTTTTAGAGTGAGGGATGAGGGTGTCTCATGAATATTGTCATTAAGCGGCAGTAAGTATCCTTGACATTCCAATTATGTTGTTCCTGAGCTTTTGATTTTGTTGACGAATATATGTGTACTTATTCTTTTAAACTATATATATGTGTACTATGTAGGATCTGCATTGTTCTTTCCATAAGCGTATAGAGCAATTTGCTGTTGGTCTACATAAGGCATGGATTGTCTGTGATGTCAATGAATACCACTTCTACGTGGAACATGGGCCTGAAAGGACTTATATATGTGGACCATATTGGACAGCATTTTGTCAAGCTTATGACATTCAACCAAACGATCTTGTGAGGTTTGATTATGATGATCAATTCGGTATGTTTGACGTTCAAGTAACTAATGCAAGCAATGAGGTCAAATCTTGTGTTCTAGACCCTGGTATGTAATTGCACATTGGCTTGTTTTCCTTACACATTAATTCACTAGCTAGTTAATATATATGTTTCAAACTTTCCAAGATGGCCTTGGTTATGTAATTGCACATGTTTTTCCTTTTGCGATCAGAGTGTCGTCCTATCGTACCATCTTGCAAGATGACACTACAGAAGAGCATATTTGAGTTCCCATGTGAGGTCAGTGGTTCTGAAAGGAATGCGATATCCTGGTCATTTTACAAGCAGAATAAGATGGACCTGGAAAATGGGAAGCACATTGTAGTCCCTCAATTCTTTGTGCGTAGGGTGCAGGATCCAGAAGAACTTAATGAGTTGGTTAGTTAATTACATGATCATTCTTTTCCTGCTTAATTTTAAAAAAATCATTTAGCTATCTATGCATTTCTGATATCAGTCTTAAATGTATTTGCTCAGTCCCTTTGAAATGCATAAATGGGTATATACTTCCAAGAGACGGGCAATCTCGTATGTGCATGAAAGATGGTGGGGCCAACGAACTATTGGGTTCATATCACATTGATGAAGAAGAAGAACCTTATTACTTCAAGTTCAAGGAGGGCTGGTCTGAATTCGCTGTTCAATCGCGAATCCAAATAGATGATCTCATCGTCATACAGGTAAAGGTGACGCGGGACTATATCAGACTGGTCGTAGAGGTGGTCAGTGACAATTTGGACGGCGACGTCGAATCACAGGAGGACAATATCAATGGGTGTAGTGAACTTGGCAGTGTAGTTGGTGAGAACTTCTGAGTAATTTTAGAGAATGATAACAAACTTTTGTTGTTGTTTTATCAGCTAGTTTGGTGGTCAGAACTTGTGTTAAATTGTTTAATTAATTAGCATGTATATTCCTCGTGTATAGATGTAGTAGTACCAGAAATGTTCTCTTTTGTTGTCCTACCAAAACTATCTCATATAAACTTGTAGTAGTACAAGAAATGTTGTATATTGTTGTCCTACCAAATTATCTCATTAGAACCGTTGCTGCAAACTATCTCATTTGTAGTGATTACTTTAAAATGTAGTCGAAATATTCCTGAGCATTCTTTAGAAAGAAATTATTGAGATAAACTATAAAATTAATAAACACAACTTAAACATAGTTTGAAACAAATCTGCGATAAACTTGCCAGTGCACACACATCAGGTCTTAAACTGAAAGAAATGGATAGCAGGTAACCTGGGACAAGCCCCAAACACGCTCATGCATGAGCAATGGAGCTTAAGTGGAAGCCCCGCTCTAGAAGGAACATCCCTTGCTTGGCTAGTTCGAGTTCCCTGTGGAGGAGAACAATTTCCCTGTCTTTCAGCTTAATCTTCTTTTCGAGGAATGAGACCGTGCTCAGTATGTCGACGTTTTGCATCAGCTTCTCATTCATCTCACGGCATATTTCCGATGCAGCCCTTTCTGCCTCCTGATAGCAGGCAATAGCTGCTTTAGCCTTGCGACCATTCTCCCTGCACTCCTCTTCCAGATTCTTTAACTCCTCGTCCAGTTCTGCCAAATGGGTCTTGAGCGGATCGACGACGCCCGATCTGGTGCGGACACTGGAACCAACCAGATGCTGAAATAAATCCAAAAGGAATTGAAAAGGTGGGATCGAAATGAAGGAAGAAGAATTGTTGAAATAAATCGTGTTGAAACAAATACCTTATTGCAGCAGAAGACGACATCGTCAGTGGCGACGAGCAGAAAGGCACAAACGAGCGGCGGAGGGACAACTGATTTCGCTTCGAGGAGAAGAACTACTGATTTCTGGGACGAAATGCACGAACGAACGAAGGGAGAAGAAACCCCTAAATAGAGCGAGGTGGGGGAGAGGAAGAGGGAGAAGACGAGGAATCCACCCACGAACCCACACACCGCTTGCAACTACACGCATGCAGCGGTATGTTGGCACGTACGCAACGTACGTGTGCGTTGCCATGTTCGTGCACAACCAGCCCGGATTCTCTGACTAACCTCTGGCCGGACTTTTCCTTGACTTTGAGTCATTGACAACTGGATCCCACGTCTCATGGGAGGCATCCGCGACCAATTCATGCAAGCAATCTGCATGCAGAGTTGGGTTCTTTCTAAGTGTGACTTCTTTTAAACTTCTTCTTATGCATAACTCGTGGAAGCCTATCCTTGGAATTTTTTGTACGTTTTGTAGGGGTACATTCCACAATCTGAAAAACAAAATTTTCCAAGAACGCAAACTATATGTGAACGGAGGGGAGTGCTTCAATATATGTTTGGTCACAAACTTCAACATTGCATGGCAGTACACACTTAGTCTTAATTAAACTGGAATAAAATCATAACATAGATACTACCTGGGACAAGCCCCAAACACGCTCACGCATGAGCAAATCGATTTAGATCTGGCCGGGCTCCCCTGCTTTCTTGGCCAACACTTCGATCTCGCCGCGGATTAGATCAGCTTCCTGGTCTTGCATCTGAATCTTATTCCAGAGTTGTTCCATCTTCCTACACAACTCATGGTTGACCGTCAGAATCTTACCCATGCTGGTAGCAGCCCTCAAAGCTCACTCCTTCTGCTACAGCTCGAGTGCACAACATTTGATCTCTCGCTTGGCATTCGCGAGGGTCTCTTTCACGGTCCTGGCTATGTCCTTGTTCAGGATTGCGATCTTCCCCATGGTGACCTTGGCATCTACAACCTCCCTCGAATGGACAGTGTGGTTCAGGACTGAACAAGGTTTCTCAATGGAACAACCGGCCCTGTAGGAAGTTCTGTAAGAAGATGGATGGAAAAATCCAAAAGGTGGAATCAAAAATGAAAAAAAAATACCCGGCTTCTAGGGAATCCTCGGTCCACCTCTTCTTAGACGCAGAGGAGATCGGTGAAGACGACATTGTTTGTGAGAAAAAGAGGAGGAAGCAAACTGATTTCGGCGTGGGGAACGACAAGAGGAAGAAGAGATAAAATGGAGGCGTGTGAAAGTGGCGATATTAACTCAGTGCAACTGCACTGCTGACACGCGTGTGGAAGTGGAGACGGCAAACTGCATGTCTCCTCCCACGAGTGGGATTCACCCACCTTTTCAGCACGTACTATACGTTGTATTGGCACGTTCAAGTTGTGTTGGCATGTAGGCACACTCGATGGGTACGTACATGGACGACATCCGAAACCGCAGCACATGGTATGCCAAGGGACTAGGGTTTTTCCGGAGAGGGGCTCTGGAGCGTCTGAATGCCACCACAACACATGGTATTCCATACCATGTGTGTTAGAGTGTGGCATGGGTCTTAGATGCAAAATATTCCATCATTCTCTGTGTTAGGGCTTCACCGGCGTCGGATTCTATCTAGCGGGTTCCACGACTACTTAGAGCCCGAAACTCCCGGATCTGATAGAACGGGGGGAATCCTGCCAAGAGGTGGGCCCTACCATTATCTTGGGTGTTACTTGGTCCTAACCTAACACAACCAAGCAATTGATTTCACTTTTCTAACCCCTTCAGGCTCACGTAGCGGGATCAGAACGACAATTCCGTCTTTTTCCCCATCGGGACTAGGGTTTCTCTGGAGAGGGGATCCGTAGCGTCTGAATGCCACGAAATCACATGGTAGGACATACCATGTGTGTTATATTGTGACATTGGTGTTGGATGATGAATATTCCCTCACTCTTTGTGTTAAGGCTTCGCCGGCGTCAGATTCTCTCTAGCGGGTTCCATGACTACTTAGAGCCCGAAACTCCCAGACCTATTGTAACAGGGGGAATATTGCCAAGAGGTGGGACCTAACATTGCCTTGGGTGTTCCTTGGACCTAAACCTAACACAACCAATCAATTGGTTCCACTTTGCTACCCCTTCCGGCTCACGTAGAGGGGACAGAACGATAATTTCGTCTTTTTCCCCAATGGGCTAGGGTTTCTCCGGAGAGGGGCTACGGAGCGTCTGAATGCCGCCACAACACATGTTATGCCATACAATGTGTGTTATAGTGTGGCGTGGGTCTTGTATGCCCAATATTCCATCATTCTCTGTGTTAGGGCATCACCGGAATCAGATTTTCGCTGGCGGGTTCCAACACTACTTAGAGCCTGAAACTCCTGGATCTGATGGAACGAGGGGAATCTTGCCAAGAGGTGTGCCCTACCATTGTCTTGGGTGTTCCTTGGGCCTAAACTTACACTACTAAGAAATTGGTTCCACTTTTCTACCCCCTTCTGGCTCACGTAGAGGGGCCAGAACGGCAGTTCTGCCTTTTCCCCACCAGGGCTAGGGTTTGTGTAGAGAGGGGCTCCGGAGCGTCTGAATGCCACCAAATATGATCCCATGGTATGCCATACATTTTGTATTAGAGTGTTCCATGTGTCTTGGATTCCCATTATTCCCTCACTCTGTGTGTTAGGGCTTCACTGATGCCATATTCTCTTTGGCGGGCTCCAGGACTACTTAGAGCCCGAAACTCCCAAATCTGACAGAACGTGGGAAATCTTGCCAAAAGGTGGGCTCTACCATTGTATTGGGTGTTCCTTGGGCTTAACCTAACACAACCAAGCAATTGGTTCCACTTTTCTACCCCCTTCCGACTCATGTACGGAGAGAGGCCAGAACGCCAGTTCCGTCTTTTCCCCCATCGGGGCTAGGATTTCCCGGAGAGGGGATCCGGAGCGTATGAATTCCACCATAGAACATGGTATGCCATACCATGTGTGTCAGAGTGTGGCATGGGTCTTGGATGCCAAATATTCCCTCACTCTCTGTGTTAGGGCTTCACCGGCGTCGGATTCTTTCTAGCTGGTTCCATGACTACTTAGAGCCCGAAACTCCCGGATCTGATAGAACGGGGGGAATCTTGCCAAGAGGTGGGACCTAACATTGCCTTGGGTGTTCCTTGTACCTAAACCTAACACAACCAACCAACTGGTTTCACTTTTCTACCACCTTACGGTTCACGTATAGGGGCGAGAACGATAGTTCCGTCTTTTTCCCCAAGGGGCTAGGGTTTCTCCGGAGAGGGACTACGGTGCGTCTGAATGCCGCCACAACACACGGTATTTCATAAAATGTGTGTTATAGTGTGGAGTGGGTCTTGTATGCCCATTATTCCCTCATTCTCCGTGTTAGGGCATCACCGGCGTCAGATTCTCTCTGGCGGGTTCCAACACTACTTAGAGCTTGAAACTCCCGGAATTGATGGAACAAGGGGAATCTTGCCAAGAGGTGTGCCCTACCATTGTCTTGGGTGTTCCTTGGGCCTAAACTTACACTACTAAGCAATTGGTTCCACTTTGCTAACCCTTCCGGCTCACGTAGAGGGGCCAGAATGGTAGTTCCGCCTTTTTCCCCATCGGGTCTAGGGTTTGTCTAGAGAGGGGCTCCAGAGCGTCTGAATGCCACCAAATACGATCCCATGGTATGCCATACAATGTGTGTTAGGTTTTGTCATGTGGCTTGGAATCCCATTGTTCCCTCACTCTCTGTGTTAGGGCTTCACTGACGTCAGATTCTCTTTTGCGGGCTCTAGGTCTACTTAGAGCTCGAAACTCCCAAATCTGACAGAATGTGGGGAATCTTGCCAAAAGGTGGGCTCTACCATTGTCTTGGGTTTTCCTTGGGCCTAACCTAACACAACCAAGAAATTTTTTCCACTTTTCAATCCCCTTCCGGCTCATGTACGTAGAGAGGCGAGAACGGCAGTTCTGTCTTTTTTCCCCAGCGTGGCTAGGTTTTCTCTGGAGAGGGGCTCTGGAGCGTCTGAATGCCACCACAACAAATGGTATGAATTAACATGTGTGTTAGAGTGTGGCATGGGTCTTGTATTCCGAATATTCCATCACTATTTGTGTTAGGGCTTCACCAGCGTCGGATTCTCTCTCGTGGGTTCCAGGGCTACTTAGAGCCCGAAATTCCCGGATCTATTGGAACGAGGGGAATCTTGCCAATAGGTGGGACATACCATTGTCTTGGGTGTTACTTGGTCCTAACCTAACACAACCAAGCAATTGGTTCCAGTTTGCTACCCCCCTTCCGGCTCACGTAGAGGGGCTAGAACGACAGCTTCGCCTTTTTCCCCAGCGGGGCTCGGGTTTATCCGCAGAGGGGCTCCGGAGCGTATGAATGCCACCACAACACATGGTATGCCATACCATGCGTGTTAGAGTGTGGCATGGGTCTTGGATTCCCAAGATCCCCTCACTCTCCGTATTAGGGCTCACCATCGTCAGATTCTCTCTAGCGGGTTGCATGACTACTTTAGAGCCCGAAACTCCTAGACCTGACGGAACGGGGGGGGGGGGAATCTTGCCAATAGGTGGGCCCTAACATTTATTTGGGTGTACCTTGGGCCTAACCTAACACAATCAAGCAATTAGTTCCACTTTGGCACCCTCTTCCGGCTCACGTAGAGGGGTGATGGCTAGGTTGAGACTCCAAGTGCAGAGTGTGTAGCTAGTGGCAAGCCTTCTTCCCCACGAGGGTGACTCGAGGGTTTATATAGAACTCTTGGGGAGCCAGTATTTCAGCAGTTGTCTTCCAAGCTTCCTCCAGGATCCTGCAAACAAGTAGAGAATTTTGTGCCCTCAACCTCACCAAGTGGTTGTCAAGCACAAGGTGTGAGACTTCTAAATTGCAATGCAAAACTGAAAGTAAATGTGCAATAATTAAATCTACTACTAAATGCAAATGAGAAAATAAATATGCAATGGATTGTTTTTGTATTTTTGTGATGCAAGTGGTGATGGAGATAATGTAAATTCGAATTGGAGATGCAAGTAAAGTAAATTGCAGCAAAGTAACTAGAGTGTTTTCTTATAATTAAAATAGGACCGGGGTTCATGGTTTCACACTTGCATTCTCTCAAATAAAGTGGTAGATCGTGGACATAAAGAATTACATGTGAGATTACAATAATATGTTTAACATTGAGTACTTTCATATGGGCATCACGTCCTAGCATAGAGATCTCTACGGTCATATTGATCCCTCTTATACTCTACCAAGATGCGAAATAAATCATAACACCTCGATAATTAAGGAAAAACCAGAGTATAGCTTTAAGCAATGTGACATGAAGTTGAAGTAAGAACTTGCTAGATCTAGTCATGGAGATTGATTAGTGTCACTTCAAATCCCCGGTAACAAGGTACTCCTTTTATCCCTAGTGAGGTAACTAAGAAAGGTTTAACAAAATCTAAGTGGATCGCTGAACTTCTGTCCCTTTCACATCACTAGCCACCCCCCCGTTACTCCAACTAATGCACCCATCACCCCACACACGCTCTCAAGAACTAGATTGATCAAAGTTAGCAAATAAGAACGGGGTACATAAGATACATCTACTCAAATAACTCAAGAGAAACAATTGCAATCTCAGATTCAATAACTCATAGAAAAGATCCACCACATAGGAATTACAACGGTGCCCGTAATCATGTGAGGCAGCTCATACAGATCTAATTAGTGAAGCACATAGAGAGAGAGATACAGGTGCTACTTCCACAAACTCATAGCCCTGGGGTGGACTACTCCCTCTTCATGGAGATGTCCATGGAGATGACGTTGGAGGGGTAGGAGATCACACCGGCGGCGCCCCGCCGGAGTTTTCCCCCTCCAATCTGGAACTTCTGGTCTCTGTTTCGGTGTTTCGGTGGCGCTCCCCTCCGTAAGGGTACGGGGGACCCTTATTATAGTCAGTTTTAGGTCAAGACGGAGTCGGTAAGTCGAAGATGGAAGGAATTGGGGCCACAGGGGCCAAAAGGGGGCCTCTCACGCGGCCAAGGAATCTGGCCGCGTGGAGGGTCCTATTTTGGGCCTCCTTGCCCAATTCTCGTGGATCCTTCGCCCGCAAGTCTTCTCCTTCCAAGAAAATGTCCCCCGCAGATTTTCAGGTGATTTCGCGGAAGTTTGCCCCCTGAAACGTCAAAATATAGAAAACGGGGTTTCTGACAGGCAGGGTTAATTCCATAAGAGTTGGGGGACTTTGTAATTTAACCCCAAAATACTATAAAACATTGAATTATACCCTTATATGATGCAATATGTAATAGAAAACCATGTGAAAATATGCAAAATTCATCTATGCATTTTACATGCATCAACATCCCCAAGCTTAACCCATGCTCGTCCTCGAGTATGAAGGTGATAAAACTAAGATGGGTTTTGCATATTGAAACTATCATGGGATATCAAGGAGGATTATTCATGCTACATATAATCAAATGATTATTAATAAAAATGAGTAGCAATATATAATTCATGTTGTAAGAAATATCAAATATGCAAGCAAAGATGCTTCATGAAAGTTCCCAAAGTGTATAATGAAATAAAAGCACTATGGACCAAATTCATACACAAAATGAAAAATAAAATCCTATATTGGTCAAAGAATAGCATAATGGAGAATAGAAAATATGGTGGACACTTTGGAGAAAATTGAGTAGAGTTAAAACATGATCAAGTCTTATTTAGACTCTAAATTATTCAACTAAAATTACTAATTGAAATGTGGTATCCATTGATCTAGGACTCTCATTGCCCCTTTATCATTAGCATCTTAAAATTGTGAGTATTGAAGTAATGAGAATGACAAGGTGGTTGAAGGCCTCATGCCCCGTGAGTGTGAAAACCTACTCCATGATTACTCAACTTAAGATTCCTAATAAGCTTTGTACAATCATAATAAGTATTAATGACATCATAGATAACCGCAAAGAGGTACCTCTTGCCCCATGACATGGAAACAAGCCCATGTTACAATGACAAGATGAACAAACGGAGTAGACTCACCATCCTTTTTATTTTCATTCACTATTATGCATAGCTTCTTATTTTATTATAGGATGTGTTGTAGAGTCACTCAAGCTGTAAGTAAATTTCCACCATGATAAAGCATGGCTTGGGTTAGCGGCCCAATGCGTTTCTCTAGTCATATAGATATTTACTCATCAAAACTTACTATTCCTCTATTTCATTTCGGCATGGCAGGAGTCTAAAAACAAAAGTACATGATATCAACCAAATGTAATTTTTTTGTGCAATGTTGAAAGCTTTCCGGTGATACACGTTTATAGCTAGCTCCCAACCACACACTTGTCAAACACAAAACTTGTGGCTCCCATTATTGGGTCATGTTTATTAGATGCATAAAAAGTAAAGTGTGCCTTCAAAAGTTCGTGAGAGTCCTATCCCAAATTCAACCCATGACAATTAATAAAGTGAATATCTTAATTTAGAACATAAATAACACAATAACATGGTGAACATACTCGGAATAGCAATAAAGCTAATGGGAAGATATGGTGGACTCACTGGAAATACTTGGCTAAGGAGTGTTGGAAACAAGTTTTTACTTGTTGGAATTTTTAAATTTTTGGGCTAGCAAGAGGGAGATAGTTGACCAGCTACTTTGCATGCATATGTCCATAGAACTACTCATTTCATGACAAACTAAATAAACCAGCAATTAACATCAAGGACATGAATAAGAGATAGCTCAAGACAACATTATTGCAAATTTCTACACATAAAAAGCCTATAAATCATGCAAACATATGTAGCTCTTCAAATAAACCATGGCATCCCTATTCCAAGTCATAATACTAGAATCCAATACATTCCAACCCCAAACTCCAGTAGCTCAATCTCATATAAAATGATGGTGGTGGTCTTATCAAAACAAAAATAAAAACAAAAACTAGACGCTTTAAGTCTCTATGATAAATGATTTGCTTAGAAAAACAGAAAGTAGACGTGTGCTAACCAAAAGAGTGTAGCTCCAGTGGGGTGTTCATCACATCCCCAAGATTATGGCTTTCACCATTCTTGGATGTCTTGAGGCGCAGCTCCTCTATTCCCTATGAAAAAAACTTCACAAAACATGTTTCTCCCATTCTTTTTCTGTGGGGTGAGATTAGCAAGGACAAACAAATCACATGCTTGCTATGCAAAATTCCAAATCAAATGCTCCAGTAGATAGACAATAAGGTTCATTATGTTGTATGTTCACTCTCTTTCTTGAAAGAATCATGGAAATTCAATTCCCAAGCCCAAAGAGTTCATAAAACAAAAGAAGGCAGAATCTGTCCAGAAAAGAAGCAGCAGCAAAACGAACGTTTTTCCCTAAGCTAGACTCGTCAAAAAATTAATCCAATTTTTGTGCTTACAGAGGACGAAAAGTTTCAGAACATACTAAAAAATTAGCGCAATCCGACATACCAATAAAAAACGTAAAATCATACGGTGAGCAGACTCGTGCTGAAACAGAAATTTCATGCACTAGGATAGCAACTTATAAGTCCAAATGGATTTGACTTGACTCTTTATTGAAAACTCCATAATTATAACAAAAAAAACTAATATCTTGAGACAGCAAGAGGACACTAGGAAAATCCAAACAAAAACAACCGGGTTGCCTCCCGTAAAGCGCTTTCTTTATAGCCATATAGCTAGGTTTTACTTACTTGATAATCAAGAGGGATAAAGCTCATGAGGGAGCTTGTTCTTCAGCGTGCCCCTCTTCCTTGGGAAGTGCTCCATGCTTTTCTTGTGAGGGAACTGAAACTTGACATTCCCTTCCTTGGAGTCTATGATTGCACGTAGGTGCAACCTCCCCAAGCTTAGGTGTTTGCACACCTTGTTGGTGATCAAGACTTCTTGTGAGCTCCCTTGGACAACTCCTTCACCTATGGCTCCCTGGCGACGGCGCCATAAAAACGCTTGATGGCTAGGTTGAGACTCCAAGTGCAGAGTATGTAGCTAGTGGCAAGCCTTCTTCCCCACGAGGGTGACTCGAGGGTTTATATAGAACTCTTGGGGAGCCAGTATTTCAGCAGTTGTCTTCTAAGCTTCCTCCAGGATCCTGCAAACAAGTAGAGAATTTTGTGCCCTCAACCTCACCAAGTGGTTGTCAAGCACAAGGTGTGAGACTTCTAAATTGCAATGAAAAACTGAAAGTAAATGTGCAATAATTAAATCTACTACTAAATGCAAATGAGAAAATAAATATGCAATGGATTGTTTTTGTATTTTTGTGATGCAAGTGGTGATGGAGATAATGTAAATTCGAATAGGAGATTCAAGTAAAGTAAAGTGCAAGTAAAGTAAATTGCAGCAAAGTAACTAGAGTGTTTTCTTATAATTAAAATAGGACCAGGGTTCATGGTTTCACACTTGCATTCTCTCAAATAAAGTGGTAGATGGTGGACATAAAGAATTACATGTGAGATTACAATAACATGTTTAACATTGAGTACTTTCATATGGGCATCACGTCCTAGCATAGAGATCTCTACGGTCATATTGATCCCTCTTATACTCCACCAAGATGCGAAATAAATCATAACACCTCGATAATTAAGGAAAAACCAGAGTATAGCTTTAAGCAATGTGACATGAAGTTGAAGTAAGAACTTGCTAGATCTGGTCATGGAGATTGATTATTGTCACTTCAAATCCCCGGTAACAAGGTACTCCTTTTTATCCCTAGTGAGGTAACTAAGAAAGGTTTAACAAAACCTAAGTGGATCGTTGAACTTCTGTCACTTTCGCAGCACTAGCTATCCCCCGTTACTCCAACTAATGCACCCATTACCCCACACACGCTCTTAAGAACTAGATTGATCAAAGCTAGCAAATAAGAACGGGGTACATAAGATACATCTACTAAAATAACTCAAGAGAAACAATTGCAATCTCAGATTCAATAACTCATAGAAAAGATCCACCACATAGGAATTACAACGGTGCCCGTAATCATGTGAGGCAGCTCATACGGATCTAATTAGTGAAGCACATAGAGAGAGAGATACAAGTGCTACTTCCACAAACCCATAGCCCTGGGGTGGACTACTCCCTCTTCATGGAGATGTCGATGGAGATGACGTTGGAGGGGTAGGAGATCACACCGGCGGCGCCCCGCCGGAGTTTTCCCCCTCCAATCTGGAACTTCTGGTCTCTGTTTCGGTGTTTTGGCGGCGCTCCCCTCCGTAAGGGTACAGGGGACCCTTTTTATAGTCGGTTTTAGGTCAAGACGGAGTCGGTAAGTCGAAGATGGAAGGAATTGGGGCCATAGGGGCCAAAAGGGGGCCTCTCACGCGGCCAAGGAATCTGGCCACGTGGAGGGTCCTCTTTTGGGCCTCCTTGCCCAATTCTCCTGGATCCTTCGCCCGCAATTCTTCTCCTTCCAAGAAAATGACCCCCGCAGATTTTCAGGTGATTTCGCGGAAGTTTGCCCCCTGAAACGTCAAAAATATAGAAAACGGGGTTTCTGACAGGCAGGGTTAATTCCATAAAAGTTGGGGGACTTTGTAATTTAACCCCAAAATACTATAAAACATTGAATTATACCCTTATATGATGCAATATGTAATATAAAACCATGTGAAAATATGAAAAATTCATCTATGCATTTTACATGCATTAAGGGGCCAGAACTGTAGTTTCGTCTTTTCCCCCAACGGGGGTAGGGTTTCTCCGGAGAGGGGCTCCGGAGCGTCTGAATGCCACCAAATCACATGGTAGGACATACCATGTGTGTTAGAGTGTGTAATTGGTCTTGGATGCCAAAGATTCCCTCACTATTTGTGTTAGGCCTTCACCAGCGTCAGATTCTCTCTGGCGGGTTCCACGACTACTTAGAGCCCGAAACTCCCGGATCTGTCGGAACGGGGGGAATCTTGCCAAGAGGTGGGCTCTACCATTGTATTGGGTGTTCCTTGGGTCTAAACTAACACAACCGAGAAATTGGTTCCACTTTTCTACCCCCTTCCGGATCACGTAGAGGGGCCAGAACAGCAGTTCCGCCTTTTTCCCCAACGGGGCTAGGGTTTGTTCGGAGATGGGCTCCAGAGCTTCTGAATGCCACCAAATCCCATGGTATTCCATAGAACGTGTGTTATAGTGTGGCATGGGTCTTGGATTCCAAAGATTCACTCACTCTCTGTGTTACGCCTTCACCGGTATCAGATTCTCTTTGGCGGGCTCCACGACTACTTAGAGCCCGAAACTCCCGGACCTGACAGAACGGGGGAATCTTGCCAAGATTTTGGCCCTACCAATGAATTGGGTGTTTCTTGGGCCTAATATAACACAACCAAACAATTGGTTCCACCTTGCTACCCCCTTCCGGCTCATGTAGAGGGGCCAGAACGACAGTTCCGTCTTTTTCCCAAGGCGCTAAGGTTTCTCCGAAGAGGGCTCTGGAGCGTCTGAATGCCACCACGGCACATGGTATGCCATACCATGTGTGTTTCCATACCATGTGTGATAGAGTGTGGCAAGTTTATTGGATGACCAATATTCCCTCGCTCTCTTTGTTAGGTCTTCACCAGCGTCGGATTCTCTCTGGCGGCTTCTAGGAATACTTAGAGCCGAAACTCCACGATCTGGTGGAATGGGGAAATATTGCAAATAGGTGGGCCCTAACATTGTATTTGGTGTTCCTTGGACCTAACCTAACACAACCAAGCAATTGGTTCCACTTTGCTACCCCCTTCCGGCTCATGTACGCAGAGAGGCCAGAACGGAAGTTCCGTCTTTGTCCCCAACGGGGCTAGAGTTTCCCCAGAGAGGAGCTCCGGAGCGTATGAATGCCACCGCAGCACATGGTATGTCATACCATGTGTGTTACAGTGTGGCATGGGTCTTGGATGCCAAATATTCCCTCACTCTCTATGTTAGGGCTTCACTAGCGTCGGATTCTCTCTAGCGGGTTCCACGACTACTTAGAGCCCGAAACTCCCAGATCTGACAGAACGGGGGAATCTTGCCAAGAGTTTTTCCCTACCATTGACTTGGGTGTTCCTTGGTCCTAATATAACACAACCAAGCAATTGGTTCCACCTTGCTACCCCTTCCGACTCACGTAGAGGGGCCAGAACGGCAGTTCCGTCTTTTTCCCCAAGGGGCTCCGGAGCGTCTGAATGCCACCACAGCACATGGTATTCCATACCATGTTTGATAGAGTGTGTAAAGTTTCTTGGATGACCAAGATTGCCTCACTCTCTTTGTAAGGTCTTCACCAGCGTCGGATTCTCTCTGGCAGGTTCCAGGACTACTTAGTGCAGAAACTCACGGATCTAGCGGAACGGGAGGAATCTTGCCAAGAGGTGGGCCCTAACATTGTATTTGGTGTTCCTTGGAACTAACCTAACACAACAAAGCAATTGGTTCCACTTTCCTACCTCCTTCCGGCTCATGTGCGCAGAGAGGCCAGAACGGCAGTTATGCCTTTTTCCCCAACGGGGCTAGGGTTTCCCCAGAGAGGGGATCCGGAGCGTATGAATTCCACCACAGCACATGGTATTCCATACCATGTGTGTTAGAGTGTGGAATGGGTCTTGGATGCCAAATTTTCCCTCACTCTCTGCGTTAGGGCTTCACCGGCGTCAGATTCTCTCTAGCGGGTTCCACAACTACTTAGAGCCTGAAACTCCCGGTTCTGACAGAACGGGAGGAATATTGCCAAGAGGTTGGACCTACCATTGACTTGGGTGTTCCTCGGGCCTAATCTAACACAACCAAGCAATTGGTTCCACCTTTCTACCCCCTTCCGGCTCACGTAGAGGGCCAGAACGGCAGTTCCGTCTTTTTCCCCAAGGGGCTAGGGTTTCTCCGGAGAGGGGCTACGGAGCGTACGAATGCCGCCACAACACATGGTATGCCATAATATGTCTGTTATAGTGTGGCGTGGGTCTTGTATGCCCAATATTCCCTCATTCTCTGTGTTAGGGCATCACCAGCGTCAGATTATGTCTGGTGGGTTCCAACACTACTTAGAGCCTGAAACTCCCGGATCTGATGGAACGAGGGGAATCTTGCCAAGAGGTGTGCCCTACCATTGTCTTGGATGTTCCTTGGGCCTAAACTTACACTAATAAGCAATTGGTTCCACTTTCCTACCCCCTTCCGGCTCACGTAGAGGGGCCAGAACGGCAGTTCCGCCTTTTTCCCCAGCGGGGCTAGGGTTTGTCCAGAGAGGGGATCTAGAGCGTCTGAATTCCACCAAATACGATCGAATGGTATGCCATACAATGTGTGCTAGAGTGTGGCAAGTTTCTTGGATTCCCAGTATTCCCTCACTCTCTGTGTTAGGGCTTCACCGATGTCAGATTCTCTTTGGCGGGCTCGAGGACTACTTAGAGCCCGAAACTCCCAAATCTGACAGAATGTGGGGAATCTTGCAAAAAGGTGGGCTATACCATTGTCTTGGGTCTTCCTTGGGACTAACCTAACACAACCAAGCAATTGGTTCCGCTTTGCTACCCCCTTCCGGCTCATGTACGTAGAGAGGCGAGAACGACAGTTCTGTCTTTTTCCCCAGCGTGGCCAGGGTTTCTCCGCAGAGGGGCTCCGGAGCGTCTGAATGCCACCACAACACATGGTATGCCATACCATGAGTGTTAGAGTGTTGCATGGGTCTTGGATGCCCAAGATCCCCTCACTCTCCATATTAGGGATCACCATCGTCAGATTCTCTCTAGCGGGTTCCATGACTACTTTAGAGCCCGAAACTCCCGGATCTGATGGAAAGAGGGGGAATATTTCCAATAGGTGGGCCTACCATTGATTTGGGTATTCCTTGTTCCTAACCTAATACAAACAAGAAATTGGTTCCACTTTGGTACCCCCTTCCGGCTCACGTAGAGGGTCTAGAACTGCAGTTTCGTCTTTTCCCCTAACGGGGCTAGGGTTTCTCCGGAGAGGGGCTCCGGAGCGTCTGAATGCCACCAAACCACATGGTAGGAAATACCATGTGTGTTAGAGTGTGTCATGGGTCTTGGATGCTAAAGATTTCCTCACTCTCTATGTTAGGGCTTCACATGCGTCAGATTCTCTCTAGGGGGTTCGCGGACTACTTAGAGCCCGAAACTCCCGGATCTGTCGGAACGGGGGGAATCTTGCTTAGAGGTGGGATCTACCATTGTCTTGGGTGTTCCTTGGGACTAACCTAACACAACCAAGCAATTGGTTCCACTTTGGTACCCCTTCCGGATCACGCAGAGGGGCCAGAGCGGCAGTTTCGCCTTTTTCCCCAACGGGGCTAGGGTTTGTCCGGAGAGGGGCTCCAGAGCATATGAATGCCACCAAATCCCATGGTATTCCATACCACTTGTGTTAGAGTGTGCCATGGGTATTGGATTCCGAAGATTCCCTCACTATCTGTGTTACGGCTTCACCGGCGTCAGATTCTTTGGTGGGCTCCACGACTACTTAGGGCCCGAAACTCCCGGATCTGACAGAACGGGGGGAACCTCACATAATATTTGTATATATCTGATAGGGTGACATCGTGTTAGTCTTAGGCAGGATTCCGACATTCCCCACTTTTAATTACATAGTCACTTAATTACATAGTCATTTGATAACCAATTGCATAGATTGACAATCCACCCTAAATTATGGATCAAACTTTGGCGCCTCCCCCACAGCGCGCAAGCACGCCTCTTGAAAAATTTGCACCTTCCTCTACCCACCCGCGGCCTCTCAACGAAATTCCCCGCGTCCCTTTTTTCCATTGACGAAGTTTCCCTCTTTCCTCTCTTCCAAGCTCGCTGCGTAGCTCTCCCACCTCGCGTCCTCGCCATGTAACTTTCCTTCCCGCTCCCACACGTCGCCACGTAGCTTTCCGTCTCGCTCTCCCACCTCGCCGTGTAGCTCCGTCCCGGTCTAACATTCCCCCGTGTGGGTCTTCCACCTCGCCGTGTAACTCGCCTTCCCGGTCTCCCAACTCGCCGGTCGCCGTCTAGCTTTCCCACCTCGCCGTCCAGTTCTGCTACCTCGTCGTTCAGGTCACCGTCCAGATCTTCCACCTCGCCGCCAGATCTGCCACCTCGCCGCCAGATCTGCCACCTCGCCTTCCAGGTCGCCGTCAAGATCTTCCACCTCGCTGTCCACCTCGCAGTTCAGCCACCTCGTCACCAACCTCACCTTACATCTTGGTCTGCCACCGCCTAACTAACCTCGCGACAACTTCCTCGTCGAGGCCTGCCACCTCGTTACTAACCTCAAGGCCACTATCTCGTCAAGGCCTGCCACCTTGACTCCCGGAGAGATGGTTTCAACCATGGCAAGCAGTAAGAAAAATGACCTAAATCCTGAGGCGATCTCGAGATAATTATTTCAGACTGTTTGATGCTTATTCCATGCATATTTTTGTTTATGTTTTAGTTCCTGATATCGAGAAAATTGCTTGTTATGTGCTTCTTTATGTTTGATGAGTTCCCATGGTCAAAATTTGCTTATTTTGTACATAGATGCACTCATTTTACTATGTATGTTGTTAAAATTGAAATGGTAAGTAGTGTGCCTTATAAAAGTGAACAGAGGGAGTAGTACAGAACAATCAACACCAGCACTTATGTTAGAACATCACTCCATGGAAGAAACCCAAATCTTACTCTGTAGCTTTAATGGGTTCTTATAGTATCTAGTGTGATGTTTGTAGCTTACGTCGAACTCTTGATTTATGTTAGAACCACATGTAAAATCCATTGACGATACCCGGATCAATAATATCCTGAGAAACCATCCACGGCTGGGTAGGAAATTAGCATATGATGTTGCAAGCCCGACCGTACTCTCCCCTAAAAAGAGCAAGAAGTAAAGCTCTAGATCCAAGTATGATCCTCGAGGGGAGGAAGACTTCACTGAAGAAGCTGAACCCTTACCATCTAGCTCAACACCATTTCATGATAGCTCAGCAGTGAAGGTGCTCCTTACTTATCTCGTGTGGGAATGGTGGCCTAATTACTGCATTTACATATATGTTGTGCTACCAGCCCCATTGATCTGTACATGTGAACTGTGCAGGCTAGCAAACCCAAAGTCAAGACGACATTCGGTAGGGGGCAGATGCCTCCAGGCGGCCACTCCATGGCTGGCAAGAAGCGTGTCCGTGCTGAAAAATCTGACAACACATCACCTGTTACTCCGGCAGGAGATAAAAATATCCAAAAGAGTGCACTGGCAGTTTCCGCACCCAGAACGGGCCGAACAAGGAGTACGAGCTTGCAGAACCAGCTCACAGATCCAGTCAGGCCACCACCAGCCGGGAACAAGAAGTCATCTAAGCCCCCCAAGAAGCCATCTGACAATGACAAGATGGCAGATTTCGAACACAAGCAGCCAGCAGCGGTCCAAACCAAGGTGGTAGCTGTGGTGACCGAGAAGGCAGCCGCCCCGCTCGAGCTGGAAGCTCCCCAAGTCATGCAGGAAGCTCCCCAAGGCCAGCAGACAACTCTCCAACTTGACCAGCAGGAATCTGCCCAAAACAAGCAGACAATTTCCCAGGGCCATCTGGAAGCTGCCCAATACAAGGATGCAGATGACCACCACGAGGAGACACACACCCAGTACGAGCAAGATATTCTCGCTGGCCAGCTGCCAGGTCCCCAAGTCGAGCTCCCACCATTCCAACATGAGGGGCACGGTTCCCAAGTCGAGGAGGTAGATGCCCACTCCGAGGCACTGGTTTCTGACCCATGGTCTGAAGATCGGCATCACTTGTGCCAGGAAGGTAACATGTTGTAGAACTGTGCTATCCATTTCCAGAATTAAATCCGAAATGCAGAACACTAACTCTAGCGCGGCCACATTTTTTTTAGATAATCAACCTGGAGACATCACTATAAGTGGTGGAGGTGGGGTTGATAGGGGAATAAACATGGGAAAGAGGCTAGACAGGATGTCCAGAGGAAAGAGGATCAGATTAGTTATTCCTCCTGGATGTACTAGGCCAGCTGACACAAAGATTGCTGCCATGTATGCCACTGCATGTTCAATTGCAGTCAAGGAAGTTGTCCCCATCTTACTCCATTGGAAGCAGTACAAGAAAATGATCGACATATTTAAAGCCTTTGCTGGCCATGTGGTTGTAAGTTTTATAACTCTTGATTCTAGTTTTGTCCACTGCTGTTCATAAAACTGAACTATGCTATTTCTTTTGTTTCAGTCAAAGTTTCTGATGGACCTCGACGACCCCTATATCGCGTCCTCTCTTGAAATGCATCTCAAGAGCCGTACAAAGCACATGCGTCATATTCTGAAGAAGGTGTATTGGGACAATGTCAGAGACAAGAGTAAGGTTTTGAGTAAACCTCCACCAATAGAGAAGATTGAAGATGCTGAATGGCAAGCTTTACTAGCCAGCTGGGGCTCAACCAAGAAACAGGTCTGTGTCTTTGCTCATTCGAAGTGCTATTGTATCAATTCCATAACCATGATTGTTGCTAATACTTCATACTTTGTTTCATGTCTGAAAGCTGCAAAAAGCAGAGGTTGTGTCATGTTCCTGCTCATACGTGTTCTCGGAGCTATAAGATTTGTTGCGACATGGATCAAGATGCAGTTCAACTGTTCAAAGCTACGCACATAAGCAAGGCGGATGTAACATACCCTTCGCCTGTGAAGAAGCAATTGTAAGCCCCCCGGAATTCTTCATATCTCTGTAATCAACATTTTACCTCAATAGATTCTTGTAGGACACCTTCCCTTTGTGAATTCTACTGCAAACTTCTGTCATCAGCTATTTCACCCATGATTGTCATCTTCTATTTCATGTACATGCATGTTTTAACTTGCTTGTCATCTGCTAGTTCATGTACACACATGGTTTAATTTGTTTTTCATCTGCTATTTTAATCTATGTTCTGTACATGCTTGTCGTGTGCTATTTTCATCTATGTTCCTCAGATGTCTGTTTTTTCATCATCTATGTCCCTTAAAAGCTACTTTGTCTAAGATGTATGCCGCAGCGCGTGTAATCAACTCTGTGCAAACTCTGAGCTTTGTTAAGTCAAAGTTGGGCAATAAAATGCCTTTTATCTACAAAAAAAATCTAGTTCGGCTGCTGTTGTATATATACTTGTACATGCAGATCCCTTGTCATTTCAGCATCATCAGATACGTCTGTTAAAATATGCACTTGAGCGTGGTGTCATTTCAGCATGGTTTCCAACTATGTTTTGTACATCTTTGTCGTCAACTAATTTATCTACTCTTGTCGCTAGTAATGTACATGCGTGTTTAATTGCTTGTCATCTGCTAGCTTATGTATGCTTGTCATCTTATATTTCATACAAATGTTCCTTATGAGCTAGTTCAGTTGCTATCTCATCTTGTCCTTTTGCATGCTTTTTAGGCTGAAATGGAAGAGAAGATGGCGCCAGCTTCGCCGGGGGGCACTGTCAGGACACCTCTGTCTGCCGCCAAAGTTGTCGCTGAGGTGATCGGGCGGCGCCACCGAAAGCCTACGTTCCTAAAGAACATAGGCGTGACAACCACCCGATTTAGAGCAACAAAGTGTGAGCTCCAGCGTCAGCTTGACTATGAGATAAGCACGAAGCGGGAACTTGTCATGGAGCTGAAGGCAACCAGGGATCAGCCTGATGCAGACAAGATCGCTCGTCAACAAGAATTAGATGATATTCGAAAGCAATCTGCAGAGTATAGCCAGTTTCAACATAAATCCAATGCCCTTATTCAACAGATACTGGGTACGACGCAACACAACCCTCGGGATGCGCCACTTCGTATGCCCCAACACAACCCTGCGGCTGGCGAACTGGGTAGCTGATATGAAACTGTTTCTCTTCTTGATGTATTTTGGTGGCTTTTGGGTAGGTTCCCCTGGTGAGCTTTTTTGTGCTCCTTGTGAGGCTGTGAACTATGCCAGATGGCATTCGATGCCTCTGCTGGTGTCCCTTGTGAGCCTGTGAACTATTGCATATGGCATTCGATACCTCTGCGGGTGGCTCTTGTGAGGCTGTGAACTATTGCAGATGGCCTTTGATGCCTCTGCGGGTGACCCTTGTGAGGCTGTAACCAGTCTTATTCGCTGCATGTTTTTGCGTGTGCTTTTCTGTGAAAACTAACAGTGCTAGAATTTAAAAAAAAATCCGCACCGGCTAAACGATATTTCGAACCCCGACGGGAAAAACGTCGATGCACGATGACGTCACTAGAGTACCTGGCGACGGATACGACAACACGTGGTACTATATGGTAGGTCCATGAGGCGGCACCTTATTGGATGAAATCGTGACGGAAAAACACGTCACGGACACGTTTTGACGTGGACATGCCATGTTGGTCCACGTGCTGGCTCATGATTCGCGATGTCTTACGACGAACTAAAACGTCTCACCGTCGGACAATGTTATAAATTCGTCGAGAATAAGCGTATACGTGGAACTTTATGAGAGCACCACGTGGGACCTCTATAGTGCTTGAACCCGCGACGATAAAATAAATATCGCACGTATTATGACGTCATAAAACGGGAACGATGACGTCATAAAAGGAGGTAATGATATTTCCAATCGCGACGTTTTAAAAATGTATAGAAAATGATGATGTCAGGAACGGTAGAGCTAACGTCAGTGACGCCGGTAACGGTAACGCAAAATACGATGCCACGTCTGCACACGCTGCGACAAAAAAAAACGTCGCTCCTTGTTGGGCTTTGTGCTAGGCCAGTAGCTCGCGACGGTCGAATTGTCCATCGCGGACTTCACGACGGTTTAGTGTTAATTTAATCGTCGCAGAATCGTCTGTGGCAGTCGATCAGGAACGTTCTCACTCCGTCGCGTAAACCGTCACGGATTGCCCTTAGCGACGGTTTGGAGCCCATCCGCAACGTTATTAAAACGTCCTAGACCGCGCGGAATTTGGTAGTGTAAAAACCGAAACAGTCTAACACGGGGTCCCACTCATCAGCGTCACAGCCGCGCACGCGGTAAATCTTCACGGAAACAGCCTCACACAGGGTCCCACTCGTCAGCGTCACAGGCCGCCGCGCTCCCTCGCCCACTCGGCTACTTTCCCACTGAAAGGGATCACTCTGCCCCAAAAAAACCAAGTGCCTCCACTTATCCCACTTGGAGGCGGCTATCACGGCGGCGCCCTCCCTAGCTTCCCCGTCCTCACCGACGTCCTCAACCAATGACTGGTAAGTGCTGGTTGCCTCCCTTCCCCATCCTCAACCAAACGATTCGATCTAGGTTAGATAGCGGCGGATCTAGGTTAGATGCCGGCGGATCTAGGTTAGATGCCGGCGGCCACCGTCGTTGATGTGTTTTAGGTCACCACCAGCCATGGATTTAGCTCATGCTACCATCACAGGTATCTCGAAGATCGCTTCCCCCACCCAGATGGAGATCCACCTGAACAAAGCCTCGGAGCTCGCAAGGTCCCCTGTTCTTCAGACAACCAAGATAAATACTAGCATATAAATTAGTATCTCCTTTTGCCTTCGTAGCTACTTGTTTGATTTTTCTTTTATTCATATTTGGTTGTAGCACTCTAGTCGAGGCTGTAACTTCTGCACCATCTCGCCCTATGAAACTCATAACTGAATGGATGCGCCAGTTGAAATAGATCTAGAGTATCGTCTCTTTCTAGAGTCCTGTGGCATTCTGGTTGATGGAGTTGGTAAAAGTCCAACTCGGGAGGATCTCGTCAGCGAAGGAAAGGTTACTCGTAGAGGTGACAGGTCCAACAAAATGTTTTATTACTCTCTTATGCACCTACAGATTAGCCAGGATTAATTTATTTCTTGCATTCTAGGTCCCAAAATCCAAGGGACTCAAGACTATGACGAGCACTGTTTTTTTGCAAACGAGGTGGAAATGACTGAAGACCAAGTCACACATCTCCGAAGCCAAGTTGCTGGACCACAGCCATCTATACCGCACTACGTCTATAGGATGACAAAGTCTAATGTCTTCCCTGGGAAGGCCAAGATGGTAAACATCTTATTCTTTTACTCTTCCTATGCACATTAATCTTAGTCAACAGCTAACTATATACTTCTTGTCCATTACTTCTCAATTAAGTTCAGCCAGTCCTACCTCAACAGGTTTACGCCAATGGATCGACTTCCTGTCATATACACCAACAATACCGGTGCTCAAGATGTTATGTTCATCAAGGGCAAGACAGACGGTGCCGAGATGACAACCAACTTGTCAAAGGTCGTCAATTTAGCTGGAATCAAGGAGGGTGCTATGTGTGTATTCACCTTCTACAACGGAAGAGGTGGCTTTATTTCTTCTGTTGTTTGCCTCAACTGAGGTAAATAACTTCACTTTTTAATTAGATGATTTCAACCTGCTATGCTTGACAATGAGGCTCACTGTTATTGTTTTATGTGTCTGTGCTTGATACATGTGCCAATGATTAAACTGTCCACTCGATCTTGATGAGATTATTAGCATTTACCTAGTGTTGTGTACAACGATATTGGTTCTGCATATTTCTTGGTAAGTGTTCGATAATCTCGTTCATTCTGTTTTGTGCTTATTAGTATGAGGCTACTTTTCTTGTTTTCCATTGCTAAACATATGTGCTTCATACATGTGCCAATGATTAAACTGTGCACTCAATCCTGTTGAGATCATCGAGCATTTACCTAGTGTTGTGTACAACCATATTGGTTCTGCATCTTCCTTGGTAAAATGATCGATGATCTCATTAATTTTGTTTTGTGCTTATTAGTATGAGGCTACTTTTTTTGTTTTCCATTGCTAAACAACTGTGCTTGATACATGTGCCAATGATTAAACTATGCACTCGATCTTGATGAGATTATTAGCATTTAGCTATTGTTGTGTACAACCACATTGGTTCTGCATCTTCCTTGGTAGGTGTTCGATAATCTCATTGATTTTGTTTTATGCTTATTAGTATGAGGCTACTTTTGTTGTTTTCCATTGCTAAACATCTGTGCTTGATACATGTGCCAATGATTAAACTGTGCAGTCGATCTTGCTGAGATCATCGAGTATTTACCTAGTGTTGTGTACAACCACATTGGTTCTGCATCTTCCTTGGTAAAATGTTCGATGATCTCATTAATTTTGTTTTGTGCTTATTAGTATGAGGCTACTTTTCTTGTTTTCCATTGCTAAACATATGTGCTTGATACATGTGCTAATGATTAAACTGTGCACTCTATCTTGATGAGATTATTAGCATTTACCTACTATTGTCTACAACCACATTGGTTCTGCATCTTCCTTGGTAAGTGTTCGATAATGTTGTTGATTTTGTTTTGTGCTTATTAGTTTTAGGCTACTTTTCTTGTTTTCTATTGCTAAACATCTGTGCTTGATACTTGTGCCAATGATTAAACTGTGCACTCAATCTTGTTGAGATCATCAAGCATTTACCTAGTGTTGTGTACAACCACATTGGTTCTGCATCTTCCTTGGTAAAATGTTCTATGATCTCATTAATTTTGTTTTGTGCTTATTAGTATGAGGCTACTTTTCTTGTTTTCCATTGCTAAACATCTGTGCTTTATACATGCGCCAATGATTAATATGCAGCAACGTGTCTAGCAATTTGGCTACTATAGCAAATAGCATGCAGAATAAGTTCAGTTGTGCCTCATTTTACTATAGTAGGTAAATCTGTCAGAATTATTGTGTGTAATTTTTAGTACCATGGTTGGCAATGATGCTCACTATTACTGTTTTATCTGTTTTGTTGCATGTGCTGATGATTAGACTGTACCGATGGTTTGGCCTTGTAGTTGATGATGTGCTAAACATGTATGATGCCTTTTTTGTAGGGTTTACGAACCTGTGGTTGTGGCTTCGGAATGCATGGATCAATAGGAAAAATGACGTGGAACCTGCGGATGTGACTTTGGAATGGATGGATCAGTAGGAAAAAGTGACGTGAACCGTATCGATCACATGATACTATTTAGTTTATGATGTGCACCTGTTTAGATGTTGATGTGCGCCTATTGTGATGTGAACCCTATCGATGACATGAAACTATTTATTTTATGATGTGAGGCTGTTGTGATGATGGCAGGGAACCTTTGTGATACTGGTGTGAATTGGTGTTAATTCTAGTTATTATAAATCTCCTCTTTGTCTCTCTTCTAAGTACGACTTGTGATTTGTTTCAGAAAAAAAACTTGTTATTTTTGTGATGATTTGGAATGTTATGTGCATTCTTATATTTGGAGGAAGTGGCATATTATCCAAAAAAAAGGTCAGACTAGACTGACAGCTGGGTCCTGCAAAAAAACGATAGGAACAACCGTGAGAGAGCGCGGGCGTTGCCGGTCAAAACTGTCAAACATGGCAGGATATGTGGTCCGATGAAAATTTGCGACGTTCTACATGACCAAGCCAGTTTGGTCGTGCGCAACTGGGCTCTTAGTGGGCTACTGGGCCGGAGACGAAAATCTGTGACGTAAAACTAGCAAAAAGTCACGCAAAACCGGTCTGCGACGGACCAAACCAAAATGTCAAGACTAAACTCCACTTTTCAGCCATCCGTGACGGAAACACGTGACGTTATCAAAACATTGCGCTCAAAATTTGGCTGATCGCACGGAATTTGGTAGTGTTAGGTGGCGGCGGCCTGCACGGAAGTAGGCGCCCGTGGTGGCGAGGGACGGCCGGATCGAGTGGGAGTACGAGGCCATGACGGCGCATCGACGCGGGAAGCGGGGTAAGGAGCTGGGGAGCGATGCGGGAACGCGGGGGTTGTGTGCATGCGTCTCCCGTGTACCTGTGTGGGCTGTGAGTAAAGAGAGAGGTGGGAGGACCCGATCGCGAGCAAGAAAAGGCGGCGGGGGTGGGATTGCAAAACCTCCAAGGGAGCTGCGGGTAGGATTAGGGTTTGGCTGGTTCGGGCTGGGGAGGCTCCGGTGGGGATGTCTACTGGGCAGGTCGGCCTGGCAACCTCAAGACCTCTTTTTTAATTTTTTTAATTTTTTAATTTACAAACTAGTTTATTAATTGATTTAAAACACCATAAAATATATTAGCAACCATGTTTTTCATGTTAACAGAAAGGAGATAGAAACAATTTTGGGAGTTCAAACAAATGCAATGCAATGCATGATGCCATGATGCGAAAAAACAAAATAATCAATTTTCTATTAGAGGAAAACCCCCAGGCGTTACACCTCTGTTGACCATACTATAAATCTTAGGCGGTTAAGCCCAATATAAGAGCCGAGGCTCTGATACCAATTGATCGGATAATATATGCACCTAGAGGGGGGGTGAATAGGTTCTACGACCAATTTTAATTTATTTCATCAAATTAAGGCTTGACACAGAGGTAAATTCTCTAGATATGTAACTACAGTGAATTTACTATATGACAAGCGCAACAAGATACAGGATACAAACACAAAGTAAAGGAGAGGGATCAAGGTAACCGATAACGGAAGCACGCGGAGACAAGGATGTAATCTTTAGTTCCACCTTTTTAGGGGAGTGCATATCGTTGGACGGGTGTGAGTTTCGCCACGGAGGCCTACTCAATGCCACAAAGGCCTCACCCTATTCTCCGATGAACCTCGCCGCACCGTCCTAGTTCACCTTCCACTATTGATCCCCTTTTAGGCGGGAATCGAGTCCTTTACAACGAGCTTCAGGCACACCCACACCCACAACCAAATTGGGGGCTTCCAAGAATCACCAACAATCAACAAGTAGCAATGGAGTCTAGGTTTTCCACAAATAAACTCTAGACTCGAATACCTCAAGAAAATTAGGGGGAAATGAAGAACGGCTTGGTGAAGATGTAGATCAGGGCCTTCTCCTTCAATACTCCAATTATCAACAAGTTTGGGTCGAGGGATTGGGAGAAATCTAGATTTTAGGGGCTCAATAAATGCTGGAAATGAATGCTTCACGAGGTTCCTCTTGGGGAAGAAGCGGATGGGGTATTTATACCCCCTCCTCAAATATAGTCGTTTGACCCTTTTTTATGCCTGGTGGTACTACCGCTGGGGTCAGCGGTACTACCGCTGCCTGGTAACAGGAGCGGTACTTGGGAGTACCAGCAGCTGGGTGGCAGGCGGTACAACCGTAGAAGTACCACCGTTCTCCAATAGCGGTACTAATGGTAGAGCCGCCGGTACTACCATTGGCCACATACTCGATGTAAAATAGAAGTGGTTGGCGGTAGTATTAGGCCACTACTTCCCTAGTACCGTAAACGTTACCGTGAGCAAATTTATCCTGACGGTACTTTGACCGGTACTACCAACGGTATTACCGCGTCCTGGGAGGAGCGGTACTACCGCTGATGGTAGCGGTACTACCACCGTGGATAGTTTTGCTCCGAATTAAACTTCATATTAGCGGTACTACTAGGCCAGTATCGCTGAAGTACCGCTGGAACGAGAGAGAAATTCTTATCTGGCGGTACTACACGCGGAGACAAGGATGTATTCTCGAGTTCCTCCTTTTAAGGGGAGTATGACTCGTTAGAGGAGTGTGAGTTTCACCATGAAGGCGTACTCAACGCTACAAAGGACTCATCCTATTCAACAGTGAACATCGCCACAAAGGTTTAGTTCACCTTACACTATTGAAATCCTTCGAGGCGGAATCCGGAGTCTTTACAATAAGTTTGAGGCACACACCCACAACCAAATTGGCGGCTCTCAAGAACACCAAGAACGCAACAAGTGAGTAACAAGAGGTCTAGATTTTCCACAAGGAGACACAAATCCCTCAAGTAAATGAGGGGGAATAAAGAACGGCTTGGTGTATAAATACGGGCCTTCTCCTTCATTCCTCGAAGAATCAATCAGTTTGGGTGGAGGATTTTGGGAGATCACAAGGGTTGGTGAGCTCTATTAATGGTGGATTTCAGTGTTGGAAGAGCTAATCCTTTGGAGAAGAACGGGTAGCCTATTTATAGTCTTCCTTGAAAACTAGCCATTTTTCTGCCTGCCACGACCATTCCGGAATCAATCCGGAATTTCCGGAAATATTTCGGCCAATCGGAATAATCTAGAGATCTGACTGCTCACCAGGTTTTTGACGTTCATGTTTGAATGGTTCCGGAATAAATCCGACATGTCGGAATTGGCCGGAAAATTTTGACTGCAATCCAAGATTTTCACGCCCATTCCGGAATCATTCTGGGACGATTGAGCTGGAATAATTCGACGGCTAACTGAGATTTCCACGTCCATTCCAGAATCATTTCGGGAAGCCGGAATCATTCTGGAAATCCCGAAATCATTCCGACAACTCACAGAAAATGCTTTGTTCTGAGATTTCGATCCCAATCTTTTTCTCCTTCATCATACAATCGACACCGCTTTGTACTAGACATTAAATGTACTTTAAACATGCATCACACGGTGAGATATCACTGATGTTCTTAAACAAACACACAAAACTTAAGCGATTAAGAAATGTTCTTTCAGATGTTCATGTACCCAAAGTGCCGACATCATGCAGCTGAGTGTCGCCAATTCACCCAAGTTTGCAACCATCTACTTCATCGGCTTTGTGGCGGCCGCCATTGGAGGCATGGCCACCGAGGCGATGACATACCCGACTCAGCTTGCAACACGGCAATCGTGGTTGACGTGCCGGTTGGTGCTGAGAAAACGCGGGGCTTATTTTCTCCTGGCCCACTTCAAATGACAGCTACAACACCATTCTTGAGGACGACATGGACGCCAATCGCGATGCTTGTTGCGTTCTGATGGCATCAGATCGCCCATGGCAGTGTCGCATGGCCATAGACACGGGTTTTTGTGCGTATGATCGGGTCGATGGCTTCACCTAGCACGTGTCCTTAGTCCGTGGGCGAGCAGAGACATAACCGTGGGCTCGGAGTCCTTGGCCAACTCCAACTGGATGTTTTTTTTAGAAATGGGAGCCATGACCCCAGTCTGTGCATCAAAATGATGCACACGGCTGGATTTTATTAAATGGTAGAAACGTCAAAAGTTTATCCTCTTAAAACTCATGGGTCACTTAAAGTAGCCACAAACACCAACCAAAGAAAGATAACAATGCTATGCATCTAGACATTTTGTATTAAGCCACCCACCCCGGCTATAGATAGTCCGAACGACCGCCATCATTCGAGTGCAGGTTATATCCATAGGTGCTCGTTGCGACGTAGGCAGAAGAAAGGACCATGCATGTATATAAAAAACCGTCATCTTGATAACCTGTAAAAAGTGAACTGCCTTTTTCTTGTCAAACACAATATTATTACGACAATTCCATACCGCCCAAACAACAGCGGCAACACCTACTCGAATATGTGCATTTTTCTTTTTATCGATTCCATTCAGCCAAAACCCAAACATATTCGCAATGCTAGTGGGAGACTGCATCACCGAGATTCCCATTGCTAGGTGTTGAGACTGCATCTGCCTCCGCCGGACTGAACCGAAATATCCGAATTACCACGATGTGAGCTGAGACTTGCCAAATCTCGGTCTGAGAAAAGTCGCTAGGGAATAAATATGCGAGCATTGACGCCTCACCGCCATCATCCTCTGAAGGACGGCCTTCTCTTCTGTACAGGATCACAAAACGAGATGTTGAGACTAGCTCTCTCGTTTACTGGCACGCCATCATCGGCGCACGAACTTGTAACATCCTTGTTTTTTCTAAAATAGGGTTGTGGTGTTGTGCTCATGTCATTCATGCATGAAACAAACTTGAACCAATTTAAACTTTGAATTTAAATGGAGTTTGAGAAAATTTCCACAAATACTAGTTAAAGTGGTTTCCAAAAAAACATTTCATAGAAAACAACTTCAATTTCACCAAAGTAACATACGGGGAGATTCCAATTTGCACAAGGTTTTCAGAACATATTTTGGTTAATTTTTCTGAGTTCAATTAGGCCCCTGAATTTTCAAACAAAGTTCTCTTTTAATAAAGAAAAGGACCGTTTTTCAAATTCCTGAACTACAGGGGGTTACGGAAAACTCCCTTTTTCTTTTCCTTCTTCTTCCTTCGGCCAGAAGGACCAGGTGCGTGGCCGCGCTGCGGACGTCGACGCCGCCTCCTATCTCTCTGCTGGCTTCGGATGATAAGTCACAGAAGGTGTCGTGGAGCTTCCCCTCACTCGCCTCTCCCACGGACGTTCCTCTCCCTCTCTGTCCGAACGGAAACCTAACAGAGACCTGACCCTAACCGTACCCGAGGCAGCCGCCGCTCGCCGCCGTTGTTCCCGGCCATCCGCGACCACGGCGAGCATGCCACCGACACCGCAACATCCTCCTCTACTTCCACGTCGAACGCCGCTTCCCGGGACAACCGGAATCAATCGAATCAGGAGGTTCTTCCTCAACTCCGGTCGCGAGCCCTTCCCCGATTCCGGCGCCACCACTGCCTCTCCGGCTTCCCCGTCCACACCAACACGCTCGTGGTGTGCTTCTCTTCCTCCCGGTGCCCTCCGATTAGTTTTTAGTGCACGGTTTCGTGGTCGCTGTCGACCACCACCGCGGGCCGTCGCCGCGCAAGCTCGCCGGCGAGCTTCCGGCGACTTCTAGCAAGCGGCGCCGCCACCCCTAGGTTCCACTCGTTCTCCTCTACGTGGTGGTAACCTCCGTTTCGCGAATTACGCGCGAATTGCGTCGAATTTGAGTGGAGCTGTGAAGAACAGAGCACAGTGATGTCACAGTGACATCACAGTGATGTCATATTCCTGTTTTTTGCTATTTACAAAAAATGAATAAATTTGTATAGTTAATATCTTCCAAGATGTTACTCAGAAAAATAATATAAAAATATGGTAATGTTCAAAAAATTATTTGGAACCCAAAAATGTCACTTTCATACATGTTTGACACATTTCATTTTTGGACATTATTTAATGTTGTTTAAATCATTTAAAATAGAAAAATAAGTTTTTATTCAATAAATTTAGAAAATTAACAGTTATATACCAAAATGCTCAAAATGACAAATGCAACCTGTTTATGATGTTTTCAAACCCATTTGAGAAATTAAAATTGTACCCACTTTCATAATCACCCGAATTGCCCCTCCGATGTCTATTTCGGGCTAATTTCAGTAAAAATGCATATCTGTCATACGAACCCTAGCAACCCATCGAACATGTTTAGGGCTTTATTAAGTGCATTAATTTGCTCATGCATACATATTGCGCATTGCATCGATGCCATGTGTTGATTGTTATTCTTCTTTGTTTCGGTGTTGTTCCCCCTCGGTAGAACGTGACTCCGAAGTGAAGGCCAGCAACTCCATGACGAATACTTGATCTTAACCGACAAGTCAAGCACTTATTCCAGAAGATCATTATCTGGTTTTCTTATAAACAAGGCAAGCATAACCTCTTATCTGCCCATGTATGCTTTTGAACAGCATTTGAATCTCGTATTTTGCATTCGATTCCAAACTATTTGATGCTAGTAGATATAGTCACCTATATACTGCATTGCCTCAATATCCTGATCCACTGCTCCTAGCCGCCATAGATTTGCTTCTGCGCATCGCCAGAGCCTCATATCTGCTTCGCTTAGTCGTACATGTTTGTTACCTCTGCTCCATTCGGTTGATGAATCAGAGTTGCGATAATCTAGTATGATATGATGACGTGGTGAGATGAGCTTTGTGTGGATAACTTGACTAAGGCTGGTATGGGAGGCCACTTGGGAAGTGGTTGTTCGTCCTATACTCGCCAACCCTAGGATTACGGTCTCGAGCGGAAGCCAAGACTGAGCGTGCAACCACACGCGGGGTCTAAGTAACCGCGCTCGAACAACTAACTTGTTTGGCCAGATCCATGAGTCACGTAGTTTGAGATTTCCATTCGGCACCGCAAATGAAACTTTTTAAACGGTTTTGAAAACAAAATGCTCCGCTAGGGCGTGACCGGGGCCAAGTGATGGACGTACACGGATCTTGACCCCGCCTCACAGAGACAGGTGCCGTCAGGAGGATGGCCAACTCCCTGTTGACGGGGTGGCCCTGTCTTGGGTTGACTCATGGATAGGGTCGGATAAGGTAAAGGTCGTGGCCAGCCACCCTCTGCCGCGTTCCATGGAAAAACGTACATGTGGCGCTAAGAGTCGGATGGTACGTGTGGGTAAAGTTTACATCCCTACAGGGCAATCTTTTCGAAAAGCCGTGTCCACGGTTAAGGACGACTTGGTGAATGTAAAGACCATAGATAACCTAAACGTGGCGTAAAAGATGTTGACAAATCATGGAGGTAATGTTTGAAGGGTGCCTCCTCGGAGATGCCGAGAGGGGTGATCCTTGTAGCATGTGAGATGCTGGGAATTGATATTGGTGGTTTTAAAAGATGATGATTACAGTAGTGAGCTTCTCATCTGTTTTGAAAACATTCTATGAGACGTGCTATTCTTCCTCGATTTGGAAAACAAAGATTGCTTTACGCAAAACAGTCTTCATAAAACCTTTCCGAAGATAGCAGATATATAATAGGTTAACTAAGTCTTGTTGAGTACCTCCCGTACTCAGGTTTGCTTAATTTTGGTTCAGGTGGAGTTTTTCACTTCAGTAGTGGTTCAACGTGGACATCGACGAGTAGTTTGGGGTTCCCAGGTAGCAGCCTGGAATCTATGGGCTGGGACGTCGCCTTACGTTGCGGCCTCTTAGGCCTTTTTGGTTCTTGTTGATTAGCAACATAATTTGCCTTCCGTTGTCTGATGTAATGTTGGGTCATGTGACCTCTGCTTGTAAGTTATACTCTAGTAACACCTGTTTAATAAAGCTTCATGTCTAGAGTGTTGCTTTGATCGGTTGTTGGTTTCGAGCTCATTGTTATATAGTTTTGGCTATGCCTGCATAATTGTCGCAGTCGAGGGGTTGTGGAGCCGATGATCCATGTCCGAGCCCGCCTGCCGATGTGATTCGGCCTAGGGCGAGGTAACCCCAGTAACCCTCGATTGTTGTTGCACTTTCTGGACACATAGCATCTCTGTATAGCTTTGGTCCCGTTTCCTCCAGTTTCATTCGATTCGTGGACGCTTTGATACGCATAGTTGGTTATGACTAGTATGGATACAAGGAGTAGTAGACTGGGGATCCGGACTACGTTCCGATGAATCCAGTCTGCCTGTCGTTGTTTGTTGCGGCCGGGGCTGGTAACCCTGAAGCCCTTGTGAGTCCATGGCTAGGAGCACATAACAGTATGTATATCTCTAGGTCCGGGGTCGTGACAGGTCATGGTATCAGAGCAGGACTGCTTGTAGGAAAACCTTACTGCTTGGTCGATGTTGAGTCTAGTGTTTGTGAAAACTACTTTGAAACTTCAAATGGATTGTGAAAAACCTTCTTAGGATTCTTTTTACTCCTTACCTGGTATCGCTCTAACTCTGGGTCTCCTTATCTGTTTTGGATTTGAAAAGGTTTTGCTATCTCTTCTAGTCATTCAAAACCTAGGTGCCTTCTCTCGCAAGGACGTCTTTTACCCAAGTTGACCTAGTGTTAAACTTTCTAGAGTCGATTGTGTTTCATATTCCGTTATCTTTTAAACTGGGAGATTTCCTTTCCATTCTAATCTCTCAGAGCTGTATGGATTCCACATTCTTATATGTTTCAAAGTTCCGAATCCTGAACCTCGAGATTTGCTTTCCATCTCGAATGTATCCGTTATCTTCTACTCAAATTCTTCCGGAGTTATGTTTTCTTTTGAAAGATACTCCGTGATTGCTACTCGTAGTGTCCTTCAAGGCACTCAGAGAGTAGTTATTCCTTCCTCTATGTTTTTAACCCTTGGACTTGAACCGAAGGTCCCGGAATGTGCTGAATTGCAGTGGGTTGGATCATGTGGTTTCTTAACCATGTGATGCTCACGCCATCAGTACAGGATGCTGACCTTTAACCCAAGTTCTGTTTCTTTGAATCCTGGGGAATCTGTTTTACCTCAGGGTGGTTAGGAAATTCCAACTCTCATAGCCGTAGGCTTTCCTTTGGAACCAAAAAGGGATCACAACAAGAGTGTTCTTTATGATTTCCATATCCTTGTTCTTGACTCTACTATACCTCTCGTCTTAGCATGGGTTATACAAATGAATATGACTTTGTGCATCCAACGTGATCTCAGGATTTTCCAAGAGCACGTTCCTATTCTTTGCTTGCTTCCAAACCTCATCTACTGATTGAAATACAGGTTTCATATGTGTGTTGGATTCTTCCAATGCATTTGCTCTTGTGATCCGTCAAAACATTCCACCTTGGGTTGTCAGGAGAAACAAACTCCAGTTCCTCGTTCATCTTAAGGACTAGGTCAAAGTTTTGTAATCCACAGAATAAAGAAGTTCATAAGCTTCTGTTCTATTTCACCTCAGAGTATCATACCCCTTTATATCAAGAGGTCGTGTTAAGTTTCATGGCCTTAATGATGAAGTGATGCTCTCACACATCTTCACTCCCCCTTCCTCCAAGCTTGAATGCTTGAGAATGATGGGTTTGTTCATCGACCTGTGTATGAGCTATTCATAGCAATTCTTATTTCTTTGAAAAGTCTAAGAAACATCTGTGTCCTTCTTAGCACTATCGGTCACCCGGTCTCTACTAAAGTTGGCCATGTTACCAAATCCGTCCATTCCGGTGCACATTCTTCATCAGAGAGTTAGGTTCATGCCAAAGCTCTCCAGACCATATCAGTTTCTTTGAAAAGCAAGATTCCTTTCGAACTCTAAGACATACCAGTGGGTTGTGATATTCTGGTTGTCTTTCTAGAAGTATCATCAGGTTGTTACCTGACCGTAATGTCTAAAGAAGGGGTAATTTGAACTACTCTTTTATCCAAGAAACTTTGCTGGATATCCTGGACTAGTCGGTTGAGCTTAAACAATAACTTGGAGAGTTGAAAGGCAAAAGATCCGCCTAACGTCATCCTTTGTTAAGGGATGTCTAGTTTCCTTTGTGTTGAAGCAGGATAGTATCTCCTTAGTGGACATGCTATCTTTTCACCCTTGGTTTAATTTGGGCTATCGACAGATCAAGTCCAGCTCTAAGGACTATCTTGAGGGTGTTCCCACTCATGGTGTTATGCCTAGGTACCCCTTCATGTCCTTGGTCTAACCAATGTTTTGCCTTGTTCATAGATCATATGAATCCCTCTTCTTGGAGTGTTGTGATAAGCGTGTTGTCGAGCCCATCGATGACATTTCTATTTTCTCCAAGTTGCAAGAGGTTCATGTTGAACAACTGGCACTAATGTTAGAAACCTTCAAGAACCATCTTTGTGTCCTCATGAAGTTGAGTTCTGGATGTTCGAAGTGACTTACCCCGGTCCATGTGCTTATGGTGAAAGTTGTTGCCATGGACCCGAGTATAGTTTTCTTGTTCCTTCGGGAATAATCCCAAGTAGGTTATGCATGTATGGACTATTCTTGAGATGGTAGGTTGTTACCTCCATGTCTTGAAGAAGTTTGCATCCACACTCAGCCACTGACTGATTACCCGTGAAAGAGAAGAAGTCCAAGAACTTCGTTATCTCGGTAATCATCTTTCCCACAAGGACTCCGATGTGTTCTTTTGCAAGTAGTTCATGTAGGTGCAACCGTCTTTTGCAAGTTTCTAATACATGATTTCTACAATCTCGCTTACCTTCTTGAGCGTGGCATCGTAGTCCATATCTTGAGAATCCAGCATATGTATCTCGTTGGCAACCGGTGCAACCTCTGTGATCAAACATGCGGAATCTGAATCATTCTTCCATTAGCCAGAGCTGAATCTCAAGCAGCAACGATGGTTGGTGTTCCTCAAGGGTATTGAATTAGGTCCATTTGAAAATACGGCATGGTTGATGTTGTGGTTGCCACAATTAGCCGGCAGGCCTAATGTCATATATCTTTGAATCAGTAGCAACAGCCACTCTCCGTGAGAATTCTTGTGTGGCTCATTCTAACCAGTTTTCCTCACCGTTCTTTTGACTGAAGTTCCACTTCCACCTGATTACCTATTGAAGGATTGTTGTAAGCTGGATATTGGTACCTAGAACATTAGGAGAACTTGGAAGTTGTGTTGTCCAATGTCCCTATGTCAATCCTCAAAACCTCTCTTCTAGTGGAAACAAGTTCCTCATGAGAACATCTCCTGGTGTTTCGGAACCGCCATTGATCAGTTCCCTTTTTCAAGTTGTTTGTACCTAAAGTTCTGTTCATCTCACACATTGTGTGAATTTGTCAGTTACTTCAGCCATGGGATCTTAATCATGTGATAGATGTATTTCTACGTCTAACCCACAATAGGAAAAAGATTCCCTATTTTCTTCCGGTGTTCCAATCCTCGTTGGTTACTCATCTTATGGTGTGACCAAGAAGTTCCTCCTTCACTACGGTGTTCCAACATTCGGTGGTTACTCATCTTCTGTCATGAAGTAACATCCCGATCTTTAACAAAGTTTTCGAAAAACTTTAAAGAAATGAAAGTTTCGTTATCTTCCGTGTCCACTCCGAAGAGTGAACATGATCCGGTATCAAATTTTCTTTGACACACGAATTACAGTGTTTTCTCGTGTTTTCCCTCGTCTACGGATATTGCGTTGTGATATCCCAGACAATCCTTTCCATCTTGGTTATCTGTTTGAAGAAAACCTCGGTTTCACAAGTTGTCCAACCTTTCTTTTCCAAAAGGATTTAAAGTCTTGTGCAAATCTCATATTCTAAATCCTTTCAAGACCAATCGTCCGCAAACTTGAAACCATCTTCTATTCACTCCGTTACCTTGATGTGTTTCATGCCGATAACTCAACAGTTCTTTATGAACAGTCATGTCCTGAGTTATCCATGAGATACTCGATCTTCGTGAAGATCATTTCCTAAGAGTTTCCCTCTTACCTAAGGTGTATCCGTTCAATACTTCAAGATGCTACGGATCAATCTCTTCGAGAAGAGAACCGTAAGGTTCAAGAAGATCGTTCAAAATCGGTGTTCCTTCTTTCTTTCTCCTTCAGGAATCTCGGGACGAGATTCTTGTAAGGGGGGTAGATTTGTAACATCCCCGTTTTAGCTAAAATAGGGTTGTGGTGTTGTGCTCATGTCATTCATGCATGAAACAAACTTGAACCAATTTCAACTTTGAATTTAAATGGAGTTTGAGAAAATTTCCACAAATACTAGTTAAAGTGGTTTCCAAAAAAAAATCATAGAAAACTACTTTAATTTCACCAAAGTAACATACGGTGAGATTGCAATTTGCACAAGGTTTTCAGAACATATTTTGGTTAATTTTTCTGAGTTCAATTAGGCCCCTGAATTTTCAAACAAAGTTCTCTTTTAATAAAGAAAAGGACCGTTTTGCAAATTCTTGAACTACAGGGGGTTACAGAAAACTCCCTTTTTCTTTTCCTTCTTCTTCCTTCAGCCAGAAGGACCAGGTGCGTGGCCGCACTGCGAACGTCGACGCCACCTCCTGTCTCTCTACTGGCCTCGGATGATAAGTCACAGAAGGTGTCGTGGAGCTTCCCCTCACTCGCCTCGCCCACGGACGTTCCTCTCCCTCTCTGTCCGAACGGAAACCTAACAGAACCCTGACCCTAACCGTACCCGAGGCAGCCGCCGCTCGCCGCCGCTGTTCCCGGCCATCCGCGACCACGGCGACCATGCCACCGACACTGCAACATCCTCCTCTACTTCCACGTCGAACGCCACTTCCCCGGACAACCGGAATCAACCGAATCGGGAGGTTCTTCCTCAACTTCGGCCGGCGAGTCCTTCCCCGATTCCGACGCCACCACTGCCTCTCCGGCTTCCCCGTCCACACCAACACGCTCGTGGTGAGCTTCTCTTCCTCCCGGTGCCCTCCGATTAGTTTTTGGTGCACGGTTTCGTGGTCGCCGTCGACCACCACCGCGGGCCGCCGCCGCGCAAGCTCGCCGGCGAGCTTCCGGCGACTTCTAGCAAGCGGCGCCGCCACCCTTAGGTTCCACTCGTTCTCCTCTACGTGGTGGTAACCTCTGTTTCGCGAATTACGCGTGAATTGCGTCAAATTTGAGTGGAGCTGTGAAGAACAGAGCACTGTGATGTCACAGTGACATCACAGTGATGTCATATTCCTGTTTTTGCTATTTACAGAAAATGAATAAATTTGTATAGTTAATATCTTCCAAGATGTTACTCAGAAAAATAATATAAAAATATGGTAATGTTCAGAAAATTATTTGGAACTCAAAAATGTCACTTTCATACATGTTTGACACATTTCATTTTTGGACATTATTTAAAGTTGTTTAAATCATTTAAAATAGAAAAATAAGTTTTTATTCAATAAATTTAGAAAATTGACAGTTATATTCCAAAATGCTAAAAAGGACAAATGCAACCTGTTTATGATGTTTTCAAACCCATTTGAGCAATTAAAATTGTACCCACTTTCATAATCACCCGAATTGCCCCTCCGGGGTCTATTTCGGGCTAATTTCAGTAAAAATGCATATCTGTCATACGAACCCTAGCAACCCATCGAACATGTTTAGGGCTTTATTAAGTGCATTAATTTGCTCATGCATACATATTGTGCATTGCATCGATGCCATGTGTTGATTGTTATTCTTCTTTGTTTCGGTGTTGTTCCCCCTCGGTAGAACGTGACTCCGAAGTGAAGGCCAGCAACTCCATGACGAATACTTGATCTTAACCGACAAGTCAAGCACTTATTCCAGAAGATCTTTATCTGGTTTTCTTATAACCAAGGCAAGCATAACCTCTTATCTGCTCATATATGCTTTTGAACAACATTTGAATCTCGTACTTTGCATCCGATTCCAAACTATTTGATGCTAGTAGATATAGTCACCTATATACTGCATTGCCTCAATATCCTGATCCACTGCTCCTAGCCACCATAGATTTGCTTGTGCGCATCGCCAGAGCCTCATATCTGCTTCGCTTAGTCGTACATGTTTGTTACCTCTGCTCCATTCGGTTGATGAATCAGAGTTGCGATAATCTAGTATGATATGATGACGTGGTGAGATGAGCTTTGTGTGGATAACTTGACTAAGGCTGGTATGGGAGGCCACTTGGGAAGTGGTTGTTCGTCCTATACTCGCCAACCCTAGGATTACGGTCTCGAGCGGAAGCCAAGACTGAGCGTGCAACCACACGCTGGGTCTAAGTAACCGCGCTCGACCAACTAACTTGTTTAGCCAGGTCCATGAGTCACGTAGTTTGAGATTTCCATTCGGCACCGCAAATGAAACCTTTTAAACGGTTTTGAAAACAAAATGCTCCGCTAGGGCGTGACCGGGGCCAAGTGATGGACGTACACGGATCTTGACCCCGCCTCACAGAGACAGGTGCCGTCAGGAGGATGGCCAACTCCCTGTTGACGGGGTGGCCCTGTCTTGGGTTGATTCATGGATAGGGTCAGGTAAGGTAAAGGTCGTGGCCAGCCACCCTCTGCCGCGTTCCATGGAAAAACGTACATGTGGCGCTAAGAGTCGGATGTTACGTGTGGGTAAAGTGTACATCCCTGGAGGGCAATCTTTTCGAAAAGCCGTGTCCATGGTTAAGAACAACTTGGTGAATGTAAAGACCATAGATAACCTGAACGTGGCGTAAAAGATGTTGACAAAGCATGGAGGTAATGTTTGAAGGGTGCCTCCTCGGAGATGCCGAGAGGGGTGATCCTTGTAGCATGTGAGATGCTGGGAATTGATATTGGTGGTTTTAAAAGATGATGATTACAGTAGTGAGCTTCTCATCTGTTTTGAAAACATTCTATGAGACGTGCTATTCTTCCTCGACTTGGAAAAAAAGATTGCTTTACGCAAAACAGTCTTCATAAAACCTTTCCGAAGATAGCAGATATATAATAGGTTAACTAAGTCTTGTTGAGTACCTCCCGTACTCAGGTTTGCTTAATTTTGGTTCAGGTGGAGTTCGTCACTTCATTGGTGGTTCAACGTGGACATCGACGAGTAGTTTGGGGTTCCCAGGTAGCAGGCTGGAATCTATGGGCTGGGACGTCGCCTTATGTTGCGGCCTCTTAGGCCTTTTTGGTTCTTGTTGATTAGCAACATAATTTGCCTTCCGTTGTCTGATGTAATGTTGGGTCATGTGACCTCTGCTTGTAAGCTATACTCTAGTAACACCTGTTTAATAAAGCTTCATGTCTAGAGTGTTGTTTTGATCGGTTGTTGGTTTCGAGCTCATTGTTATACAGTTTTGGCTATGCATGCATAGTTGTCGCAGTCGAGGGGTTGTGGAGCCGACGATCCATGTCCGAGCCCGCCCGCCGATGTGATTCGGCCTGGGGCGAGGTAACCCCAGTAACCCTCGATTGTTGTTGCACTTTCTGGACACATATCATCTCTGTATAGCTTTGGTCCCGTTTCCTCCAGTTTCATTCGATTCGTGGACGCTTTGATACGCATAGTTGGTTATGACTAGCATGGATACAAGGAGTAGTAGACTGGTGATCCGGACTACATGCCGATGAATCCAGTCTGCCTGCCGTTGTTTGTTGCGGCCTGAGCTGGTAACCCTGAAGCCCTTGTGAGTCCATGGCTAGGAGCACATAACTGTATGTATATCTCTGGGTCCGGGGTCGTGACAGAACTGAAGTAGACTACTACGGCGTAGGCATATAGATCATATAGATAGAAGAAAATCGCATGGTTTGGTGTCGTGGTCACGATTTCATCCTACTAGGTTTTCAACTTATAAACTTAACGGCCAAGAAACCATAAAAAAATATACATACAACAAAACGAGGCCACGCCCCCTACAATGCAACGAACCGGGTTTTTGGGACCATTTAGGCCTCGTTTGGCAGCAGTGTATTGAGGAGTATGGTTGTGTATTATACCACAGGTTTCTGGTGAAAACACCCACTACACCAAATTCACGTTCCTCCACTCAGTCCTCTTCCTAATCACATGATCCTTAAAACTCACGTTGTTTGGCTGGGGCGTTAGCTGTGGGCTGTCTCTGCGAGCCAGTGAACGCACAATGCGAGCAGACTCAATACGGGTGGGGTGAGGAGCGTTTCCAAAACACCCCAGCCCAACGTGGTTAGTGGAGTTTTCTAGGGGTTAGCCCAACTAAAACCGGACTGCCAAATGGCCTGTTAGGGGTTTTGTGAGTATTCAGTATGGGCCGGGAAATTACACAATGAAACACTTCAATACTCTTTCGCCAAAGGAGGCCTTACGTGTATCATGCGCCCATGCCCCGAGTGCGCTCGTGTGGTATTCCCTTTCTCTCTTTACTAGACCATAAAAGCGCGCGTTGCTGCGCCCATCCATTTTGTATAAAAGCTAACGATGTGGTCAAGAGAAATTAGAACGGTAAAACATATTCGATGAATATTGAGCAGCTTAATAATCATTGATTAAGTGGTTCATTTTATATGATTTTACGTGACACAACTCTAGAGAAGTGACGTGCTTCAGAATCTAGCACTTTTTGTCCTAATTACTGGTATTACAAAATATAGAAAAAAAAATTACTTAGGTTAGTGGAACAGTTATTAATTTCAAAAAAGTATGAACTATCATCTCTATCATGGCATTGTATCTAAGCAAACTAAATCATGAATAGTAAGATGTAAATTAGATAGAACCCAATAATTAAGCCAAACAATGCTACAAACTTATAATGGACATTTACCGTATATCTTTCCAATGTATCTCTCGACCTTCACAATTTGAAGGTGAATCAGTAGCATACATTTGTATGGAAAAACTCTTCTGCCAAGTAAATCCGATCTAAAATACCTAAATCTGGTAAAAAACAGTGCCACTTATTTTACATGTTCATAATTTTCCCTGCTCCTATTGCGACCTGGCAGGCTGGCATATAGCGAGGAGAGTAAACATATCAGTGATATATGTTTATCATGTTTATCCATTCATGATTAAAAGGATAAATAAATTAAAAGTTATATCCCCTCTACACCAACACCTTTGGGCCCAAGCCTCTGCTAATTGTTGCAAGCAAATCCTAGACGCACCTGGACATGACAATATGCTGTGAACAGTTATACCACTACTCATTGCAGAATCATGGATAGTATGTATACCTAAGACATGCCAAAGTAGCTAATATTACAAATTAGCACTTAAATGTGTGCGCTGAATTGTTCTAATTTCGGTATTTCACCAGTTACTAAAAATGCAATAATCTTAAGAACAAATGCTCAAAGGTGTCCACTGACTTGAAATGCGATGAATGACAATATACCACAAGAATTATTGAGAAGCAAACGGGGACATGCATTACTAAAATACAGAAGACCTTGGCATCTGAATTATTTACCCTCTATGCAAAATCAAGAAAATTATGTATTCCCATAAAATTAGTCTTCTCCAAACATAGAAGAATGCAGAGACTTTTAATAGCTTAAAAATACATTGGTTCCCTGAGTTCTTATTGAATTTTTTTTCCAGTACAATCATTCTAATGATAGAAAATTTAAAATAGTGTTATGTATCTTTCTTGGGACTGAAAAGTTACATCCAGCTGTTTAAACACATCAGAAGCATGAGAAACGCACATGGAGTGTTAGCTGAGATTTAGTAGCCGCAACAGATTTAGGCTCCTCTTAATTTAAGAGAATCACGAGCATGTGCACATTAAGCTTGTCAGGAACTTGACAATTTCAGTAACAATCTAGAGACGCATGCTGCCACTCACATCAGAAACCAATAGGGAAAAATCTTGATGGATCGATACTATACCTGAGCAGAAAAAACAAAGAAGAGAGCAGCTACTGCAGTAGGTTGCTTTATTCAATCAGCACCTGCTGCAAATTGTTTGAGATTTCTCAAGAACATGAGATTGATATTCCAGTCGTGACATCCACCAAATTAAGGGTTGTGTTATCTACTAATGTCAAGTGGAAAACAAGTCATGATAAAAGGTAGACCAGAACATCGCTATTCCTTTGATTTTTCTTGGGCAAATTTGGCACCGGACGTTAACTGTTTCCTGTTTAGAATATTAGGAACAGCAGCAACATTAGAGACTCTTGGGCACCATTGCTCTATTAATATTACCCACCAATAACATAACTTCAGTCAGTTGTTAAATCTACCAAGGGAGTAGCACTGAATTCACAAGGAAACCAAGTAAAAAAATTATAACATGTAAGTATAGTAAATTCTTCCTTGGCCAACAATTTTGAAACATTGCCTGCCATTTTCTGGTTTGTGCAATGTGCTGGCATAAAATGAGTAAATATCAAAGACAAAAAAGGAAGGCGAGTTGTCCTTAGACTGATGTTACCATGCAAGTGGCATAGATCAATCGATCTGATAAAAATTAACAACGACCTAATGTCAAGTGGTACCATCTATGGATATGACAAATGCTCGCATTTAAAAATCTTATGAATCAAATTACACAACGCAAATTTCGTGATTTTATCCAAAAGCAATACACTAAAATCATGAGCATGACTCCCTGAGTGTCATGTTGGAGCCAACTATCAAATGATATGCCAAATGCCATGCAGCCCCGCAAGAATACAAAAGAAAAACTTATCTTCGATCTAACTGCGTGTATGAGAAGTGGTCCATCTAATCTCATACACCTCCGAGTATCCCCTTCAAATTTTAAAGTTAAACTCTGTACGCCATATATGAGAACTCCAGTAGAACGGGCAACTGAAGACACAGCCAATACTAATAGATATATGCAGGACATCCTTCTCACACGGCTCTACAATCCTCCTAGACTGCCCCTCCTCCGAGCGATTCTACTGTTGCAATCAGGGTTGCAATCATATATATGCCCACTTACGGTGTCGATCGTCGCCAACGCGCCCAGATCCAACATCTTACATGTGTGCCTCGAGAGCACCCTCATGTTTGCTGCGCCCATCTCCTGTCAAACCCTAAGTCCCCAACAGAACCAATCCAATACCAGATTGAGTGAACAGAAAACTAACGATTCCCAAAAAATTATTGGAGTTGTGATAAGTATATTTAAGTACTTTACCCTAATCGTGGCCAGGTCGGCGGATTGGATTTTATATGGCGCTTCAATTGTATCAAATTTACATGGAGGCAAGGAGAGCCATTGGGGCGGAGGTGTCCAAGCCCGCTTCCAAATCCTGCAGCTAGCTAAGAGAGATTCAGAGCAGAAAGTACCAAAATTGTTCATAATCAGGAAACAGATCGAGGTGGGGAACGGCGCAAGGGGACTCGAGAGATTGCATAACCTTTTGAGGCCATCAAGCCAAATCTCGTTGAATTAGTACAACAATTCGTATCAATGAGACCGAGATTTCCTGAAACAAAAACAACGAGTAGCTGACTAAGTAAGATGAACGATGATAGCAAAATCTCGATGAAGGAGACATGTCAACCGCAAAAGAAACCCTAGGCAAGAGCCATGTCTTCCGAAGGGACGGGCACACACCATTTAAAGAGAAACCTAGCAGATAAAGGCTCTAGACGCGAAGTAACGCACCTCCACTTCGAACAAAATGGAGACGGTGTAGCTGCCCCGTCATTACTCTGTCTTTGCTTCACGCGAACGGAGGAGCTGAAGGAGCAGTGGGAGACGATGGGCTTGGGTGGTAACGAGCAGCAAGGAAACTAAGCTGGCCTAAACTGTCTGCAAGGGCTGACGAACGAGAGGCCACAAAACTGCTAGGATCAAATCAGCCCAATTCACGAGAAAGCGTCTTGGTTAATCTTCGGAGCAGCAGCCCGGTACCGCTGGGCCGGCCGCGACGGACGAAGTGGCACAGTCAAAAGCCACAATGGCGTGACCGATCGATCTGGGACGTCCAGCAGCTTTATCGGACGGCTGGGAACGTAAAATTGTTGTGGTGGCTCCTAGCTTGATACGTTTTACTGTTTCTTTATTCCAATCATTGATTTTCTTGGTCAAGCCACCACGCAAAGCCCGCATGGCATAAGGCAGCGACGGGTCCTTCCTTGCGATTGTGGGGTTACTATGGCATGGCACTCGAAGGCCCTACCGCTCAGCAGAGCAGTCGGGTTCCCTTCTCTGGTCGCTCTACTCGGTATCCTGCTCCGGCGGCACGACGGTGGGATATTGATTGGTTGCAGGTGAGCACTTTAGAGCACTGTCACGATGGGTGGCCAATTGCTGCGGTGTTGAACTTCCTCCCGGATTTGTGCGGAGCCCATGCTGCAGACTGGCACGATTCGACCATGGCGGGTACCATGGTCGTGTGGACGACGCGATAGTCCGATCTTGAGGTGAATTGACTTGTTTTCCCGGGAAAGTTGTTCACTTTACTTTTAAATATTTCTCCTCCAACAAATGTTATCTATGTGTTTAGAAAGATAACTAAGGCGCATATTAGAATTTGTGTTTGCGCTTTACTTTGGATAATTTGAAATTGCCATAAGAATGTTGTGTTTAACAAATCTGTCAATGCAAAAAAAAAATTTACAGGTTATGCACGGTGCTGCTTATTGGATCCATCAATGGTCATTCCTTCTACCTGTGGACCCATTAGTTAGATACCGAATGCACCCAACTGATGGCAGTCGATCGAGTTATTTTCAGCTAGGGTGGATGTCGCCACTCTAATAGACTACACGATGCAGAGCAGTTTTATCTTTTATTTTGCTGGCTGGTTACTTAAAAGCAAGTTGTGTGCATTGTTTTGGCAGGGGCTAAAGAAAAGATGAAATAACTTTCCTGTAGTACCCACGGATAAACTAGTACACATGCAATGGAATATTTCCAATATGAAAAATGCTCCCTCCTAGATCCGTGGCCTGGTTGTCACATGTTTCTGTTAAACTCTAGGCCGGAACGGTGTAACCCTTTAGGGTCACCGGTTGCATGTTAATATGGTGAGGAAGAGCCCCTCACGTGGCAAATACAGGTGGGGTACGTATACAATTGGTGTACTACACCATATTGTATACGTACCAGTATTACATCTCTAATACCCCCCCCCCCTTAATCGCAACCTGGGAGAGGTTGAGATTACGTTTAAACTCATCAAGTTTCTTGGTACATAATGTTTTAGTGAACCCATCTGCTATCTGATCATTGCTGGAGATGAACCTGATATCCAGTTGTTTATTGGCAACACGTTCTCTGACAAAGAAGAAATCAATCTCAATATGCTTAGTGCGAGCATGAAAAACTGGATTAGCAGACAGATAGGTAGCACCAAGATTATCACACCAGAGACATGGTTTCTCTTTCAAGTGAACACCAAGTTCACGAACTAGAGCCTCAACCCAAATGAGTTCAGCAGTGGCATTTGCAAGGGCTTTGTACTTAGCCTCTGTACTGGAACAAGACACAGTAGGCTGTTTTCTAGCACTCCATGAAATAAGATTTGGACCAAAAAATATAGCAAAACCACAAGTGGATCGTCGATCATCTAAATCACCTGCCCAATCAGCATCAGAAAAAGCACTAGGAAGTGTTGAAGAGGACTTTTGAAAAGTAAGACCAACACTGCGAGTGCCATGAATGTATCTGAGAATCCTTTTAACAGCTGACCAATGAGCAGTTGTAGGAGCATGAAGGTATTGGCATACTTTATTAACTGAAAAAGAGAGATCAGGGCGTGTCAGTGTAAGATACTGAAGTCCTCCAACAATGCTCCTGTAATTTACTATATCATCTGGACCAAGAGGAGAACCAGCTGTCAATGCCAGGGATTCTGTAGTGGAGAGAGGTGTGGGACAGGGTGTGCAGCCTTGCATACCAACTCGAGTTAACAAATCATTTGCATATTTTTCTTGATTTAAAAGCAGTCCATCAGCCTGCTTATGAACTTCCATACCAAGAAAATAGTGTAGATCTCCTAAATCCTTGAGAGCAAACTCAGTACTCAAATGATGAAAAAGAACTTGAATAGCTTGGTTGGAAGAACTGGTCACAATGATATCATCAACATAAATAAGAATATACACTGTGATACCCGACTGATCATAAAGAAATAGTGATGTATCTGCCTTGGAGGGTGTGAAGCCAAGTGTTTGTAGTTTGTTGCTGATACGAGAATACCATGCTCGAGGAGCCTGTTTAAGACCATATAGAGTTTTATCAAGTTTGCAAATGTAATTAGGAGTAGCGGAAGACTCAAAACCAGGTGGTTGTTTCATATAGACATCCTCTTCCAGAACACCATGAAGAAACGCGTTTTTTACATCTAGCTGCCTTAAGCTCCATCCTCGAGAAACAGAAATAGCAAGCACAGTCCTGATAGTAGCAATTTTAACAACAGGACTGAAGGTATCTTCATAATCTATACCATACCTTCGCTTAAAACCCTTCGCAACAAGACGTGCTTTATACCTGTCAATTGTACCATCAGCCTTTTTCTTGATACGATAAACCCATTTACAGTCAATGACATTTTTGTTGTTGTTGGGAGGAACAAGATGCCAGGTATGATTACCAATAAGAGCATCGTATTCCGTTTGCATAGCGAGCTTCCAATTATCATCCTTTAAAGCCTCAGAAAGATTTCTCGGTTCCCCTGTAGACGTAAGCAGAGCATACCTAAGAGTGCCATCAGTAAAAAAATTCGGATGACGTATACCTTTCTGAAGACGGCTGATGATATCCAAAGTTTAACTTTCGATCGTGCGGTCGCTAGATATTCTCGTAGTATAGAAATTATAGTCAATGTTAACTTCATATTTATTTGCTAAAATACATTATGATTGCTTAGTCTCTTTTACCAACAACATATAGTTGGGTCGGTTCAGTAATATTGTTACTCTAACAATAAACTTTTATGTTTTGCTAGACTTTCATCCAACTCCATGATCAGGAAATGTGATTATCTCACAATCACAAACCATAAACTAATCTTAGAAACAAGATTAGTAACTCTTGTTTGTTTATATATTCACAACCGTACAAAGATTTTCCTTTGAAAATATATTTTTCAAGTGCTATATCATTTGTAGCATGATGACATAAATTTAATTCTGAAGTTGAAGATAGAATAATAACTGAATATTATTGTCTCCAGGGCATACCTCCAATAGTTTTATCTATAAATTTAGTGTCAGCACGACGAGCGCCAAAAATGTCAACCAAGATTCACAAAATCACAAGTTCGTCGTCAATGAAGCTTGCATCAAACATTGCCACGTCGGATGTAAGTCAGCCCCGGGCCGGGCTTTCGGATCCATAGGAAAATGGTCCCAACACGTATGCCTTCGGCTTAGCGCCGACACGAGGGACATATGTGTAAATAGTTTCTCTGAAGAGTCGGAGTTGGCAATAGTTAGCCAAAAGGCCAAAAAAAACACCGTATTGGGCTCGTTTTGGGTTGGGCGTAGTAGACTCTTGGGCTGGTAATGAGTGCGGGCCATACTCGGCTCAGCTGTTTGGTCCGACCACTCCGAACTGCGCCGGCCCTAAGAAAAAGGCCGCTCTCTCGCCGTCGGAGGCGCCAGTGGCTCGCCGGCAGCAAAGAGAGAATCGAATCTCCAGAGCTCCCCGGCGTTTGTCGCGTGCTCCGCAACGGCGACGGCGACGGCGACAGAGAGGGGAGGAGGAGATGAAGCTGAAGCAGCTCGAGGGCCTCCTGGGGGGCCTAACCCAGTTCTCCGACCCCAAGGTAAAACTCACCTCCCGGCTCGCCTTCAGAACGAGGTGGGAAATGGGACAAGAAATTTATACGAATTTTGCCGCCGCCGGCGGTGGTTGTGGGTGCAGGTGGAGCTGGAGCAGTACGCGACGGGCCCCCACATCGCGTCCCGGATGCTTTACACGGTAGGAATCCTTCTTCGATTCTGATGCCTTCGCTTTAGGCGGCCAAATCATGGTCTCTGTTGTGACGAATTTGGACGTCGCGAGTGCGCGCAGCCTTGGCTCCATGACCAAGCAAAGCAAGCTACTCTGGCGGTAGACTTGACCCACCAGTCCATAGTATGCTTGTGGCTGTTTTAGTATTTTGACATTAGAGAATTTTGAATAATTCTATGATAGTAAGTCGCGCTGTAAGGTATAGCACTTGCGGTACAAATTTTGGGATATTCGATTTTTCAGTGGGTTGCAACCTATGCCTCTCAACTTTTGGGAATCCACTTGGCTATGTATCTCTAGGATGCTAAAATTCTATTGATTCTGGGGGGTGCTTCTTCCCTATGGTTTATCTTTCTCATGGTGATTTGATAAATCCATCAGGCCGAGAACAGCTTCGATGACATAGCTGGTAAAGTGGTAGCTGACTTTGGGTGTGGCTGTGGTACCCTGGCTGTCGCGAGTGCTCTGCTGGATGCTGAGTGAGTATGTTTAAGCTCTTCACATTTTGCTGATGGTGTTCTGGAGTTCTTTTTTACTGTTATTTCTTCTGTACTGATATCATAAGAGATCTACACCTCTTTAACCGTCAGTTATTTCTGCTATACTGATATTGTTAGAGATGCCCCTTAACCTTGCAACAGCTTTTCATTTTTATAACTCCGGTCCCATCATTTGCACACTTACTTTAACACTTGTCAATTTCAACGAAGTGCTGAAGAGTGGCCACCTTTTCCACGATATGCTGATTGTCTGTGCGGAATGAGGTTTACCATGTTTTGGGAGGAAACTAAGGTTTTATTTAGCAGGCAGTGCTGATTTACTAGTACATATTTACGAGATTTTAGTGCCTCATGTGCAACTTGATTACTCATACTGAAAACTCTTTCTATTACTCCCTCCGTCCTAAATTAGTTGTCATAGCTTTATCAAAATATGGATGTATCTATACACTAAAATACGTCTAGATATATCCATATTTTGACAAATCCATGACACTTAATTTGGGACGGAGGGAGTACTATTTACTAATTTACCGCATTTGTTTTTTTGAAATATCTATTTTACTGTTCAAAAATATGTTGCATTATATAGACTTCCATTGTCTCTTGTCTAACTGGCTATGTGCCTGTATCATTCCCATGGCATGGAACAGACCCATATACTTATACTGGATAATATACTTTTAATGGTTGTCCATTGGTACCATGAAGGCATGAACTATAAATTGATGTGTTTGTGTGCCATTTAGTATCTTAAGTATTTTTTTGTTATTCTGTTTTTAGTGATTCTTAATCTTATTCACAATGGTTACGGTATGGCAGGCATGTTACTGGTATTGATATTGACCTGCAGTCCCTTGAACTTGCTCAAGAAAATGCTACTGATCTGGAGGTATGCTCTTGCTTTAGTTTCCGTTTGCTTTTATCTGAAGCAGATAAACCTTCATATTGACTCTGAAAATTCTACATGATGTTATAATTCTCATGTATATGTAGTTTGCGAAAATTGGTAATCAGCATATTCCTGTTGAACCCTTTGTGTAAGGTTTTACTCCAGCATGCTTAAATGAGCTATTTTTGCAACTTGTTAGCAGAGTGATCAGCTTGATCTATTATCTAGCATGTGGTATAACTAATTAAGTGCATACTACAGTTAATCAAAGGATGACACCTGACAAGTGCAGCTAGCTGGAAAATACCATAGTTTCTAGGGACAAGGATATGGGCCTTACCATATACCAAATGCAAATCTTATCTTTTGGGGTGACAAGAATGTAATTCTGGGGTTGACCAAGCTGTTGGGTACACATGTAGACATACACTGTGTGATGAAGTGTGGGCCATCTAAATATATATATTTATTTATTTATTTGAAAGATAGGTGCACTACCTCCCAGTCTGGAACTCCAATACCAGTTAGGAAACACACCCCTCGACTCTTAGGACCTTTCACTTCAGTTCTCTTGCATTTAGCACTCCATGGGTGTGCTATGCTATCCTGTCATATCCCTATGTTTGCTGTCTTTTTTACGCATGGGATATTGGCTCCGATGTTTGATGTCATATATATTTGCCGTCTTTTTTACGCATGGGATATTGGCAACTATGTTTGATGCCATCTAGTTCTATCGGCGCTATTGTATCCTATGTTGCTTTCCTTGTATAGATTTTGCCCTTTTCGTTCTAGTGATCAAAATTGCATGGTTAAGTACATATTGGTGAGGTTGGGTTGAAAGTAGTATGGGAGAGAATTGACACAGTAATTGTTATTTCTAGATCTACTATTATTTTAACATGGAAATGACATGTTGCTTCTCATTAATGTTTGGTTATGCAGCTGGATATCGACTTAATTCAGTGTGACATAAAGAACTTAAATTTAAAAGGTATCTTTCTTAATTTGTTAAATATTTTGTGCAGGTTCAGTGAAACTCCAGTTTTCATTTGGTTATCATATACTGTATTTTGTCATTATGGAAGCTCTTTTTAAAAAAACTCTTCTCAACTTCCCTTTTTGTATGTTCAACACATAGGTAAATAGTGTCTAGAAAACCTTTTTACAACCAATTTTTTTAGTATCCTGGTTGAACATGCTTTACAAGCTGGTTGGGTTACTTCCCACTCTCCAGTATATCATGTAGCCTGCGCAGGTTAAAGGAAGCAAATGAAATACTCCCTCCGATCCATATTAATAGGTGCTGAAGTGGATGTATTTAGACATGTTTTATTGCTAGATACATCCACTTCAGCACCTATTAATATGGATCGGAGGGAGTAGCATAATGACTTGCAAGTGAAATAGTTGCAGAATGTGGTTCTTGAAAATAAATCATGTTTGTACACCTTTCACAAGTATATTCCAACATTGAAAAGTGTCCATAACCTTTTGGGTGCTTAATAAGAGATATGGTGCAGGCCTTCTTGTTGACACTGTTGTCATGAATCCTCCCTTTGGGACGAAAAGGAAAGGAGCTGACATGGAATTCCTTTCTATGGGCTTGAAGGTGGTTAAAGCAGTAGCTTTCTATACCGATTAATAAAAGATGACGTTAGTGTTGCAATTTTCTAATATCCATTTACTATTCACAGGTTGCCTCTGAAGCTGTCTATTCTCTACACAAGACTTCCACGAGAGAAGTAAGTTTTTTTCCTACAGATGTGATTTATCCGACCCCGCTCTTTGATCTAATGTGATTCTGCTGTGTAAATCAATAAATTTCTTTTCCGTGGAGAACATTGTACTGGCAAAAAGAATTAACCAACTTAATTCACGATGAACCTCGATATTTTTCTGTTTTCCATTCTGTACATTAAATGTGGAACATGTTGATTGATTCTCCGCTTCTGTTTTTTGTGTGTGTTTGTGATCTTTAGTACATCAAGAAGGCAGCCTTGCGGAACTGCAATGCAATCAGTGCTGAGGTTCTGTGTGAGGTAATGTTATTTGAAACATTGGAATATGATCTTTTTGCTAGCATCTCTTATGTTTCTCAAAATCAGGAAAAATAACTTGTAAATATGTTTTACAAGGTTATTATTATGCATTGGGGATTTCAGGTCCAAATCATGCCTTCTGTTTCCGCACCTGACGTGATAATCCATATCTTCCCTTTCTCTTGTCACAGCTGCGCTATGCTCTACCAAAGACGTACAAGTTCCACAATAAAAAGGAGATGGACATTGCAGTTGATCTGTGGCGCTTCGTCCCGCGCGCCCGAGACGAAAGAACGAGCTAGCACGATGCGGCCACACGAGGAGATGGCTGGACTTGATAGACGAGGAAAAACACCTGGGAGAGTTACAGTTTACCTGCCCTTGTAAACGGAAAAACCTAGTAGTTTAGCCATGTGCCCTGGATAGTGATGGGAACTTTAAAGAGTCAGCTTGTGTGGAATGGAACGGCGTTCTCTATGTGCAATGCGCGACACCTTGTCATTTCCATCTTGTGTTTTGTTGTGCTGCTTAGAGGCCTGGGCAAGGCCATGGTTGCAGCCGAAGCTCCCACACCTTGCACAGCATTATCATTTTTTTTTTGAAGTGAGGCAAAAGCTTTGCCTTTTATATTGGCACACCATCATCATTGAGACAAGACAGGTAAAAGGGAGTAGTATTCACAAGATTTGTCCTTTAATCTACATAGTCTTTCTTCCATGAAGAGGCATACACAAGCGCTGACTGAAATTTCGTTTTGCTTGCAATTCATAGTCGACAAGGTGAGCGTCTGGCTTGACTGAGCAAAATCCACTCAATCAAACAATCCAAATTGACCCAACTGCCCCATTCCCGGGAATCGGTGCAGGCTACCGAATACGACCTGTGCCGGCATTCACCTGCTGGAGTAAACAAAGTGACAAACGGCGAATTCTTTTGTCATCCATTTCCCGTAACAGAGTAGGTCTCAGAAACCAGAAAAACGACCAACGACGAGACGGACACATGGTCAGGCGAGTAGCATCTGGAGCAGCATCTCGTTCCACACGTCGACGGGGCCGGGCAGGCACCAGTGCACGCAGTCCCTGTACAGCGTCACGTTCTCGTGCGCCCAGTGCCCGTACCGGCTTGGGTGCCCGTCCGGCCGGAGCACCATCGCCGCGGTCGTGTCCATCAGCATCAGCCTGGCGCCGCTCCCTCTCCTCCTGGCCGCGGCCTCCGCGGCGGCGAACTCCTCCGCCTGCGCCGTGTGGAAGTCCAGGTCCAGCCCGGCCACGCTCGTCTCGTCCGCCGCGTACGGCCGCGTCCGCCGGCAGTCGCCGCCCCTGTCCCACTCCCCGCCCTCGAAGTGCGACGTGGGCGACACCGTCCGCACGATCGCCGTCCCGTCGAACCCCGGGAGGCTCGTGACGGCGCGCAGCGCCGTGCGGAACGCGACGCGCAGCGAGTGCCGCAGCGTGAGGTCCGGCACGCCCGGGACGAGGCAGTAGTGGCAGGCCACGAGACGGCCGGACTCGTAGAAGAGCGACGGCCGCGTGAACCAGTTCGCCGCCGAGATGACGACGTAGTCGGCGCCGGACACGAAGGGCAGCCACGCCTCGTCCGGCTCGTCGAGGTGCAGGTTCCACAGCCGGCCGCTGCCGTAGTCGGAGTCGGAGAGGTTCGCCCGGACGAGGAACGGCGACCAGAAGACGGACACGCTGAAGTTGTGCGACTCGTAGCGCAGCGTCCTGAATTCTTGGTTTTCCGTCTTGGAGATGTCTTGCGGGTACTCCACCTGCAGATCGAGAAACAAATCGAATCCAAGAAATCAAAATTTGCCGATAGGTATACAGTATACTAAAATACATTTGACAAATCAGTCAGACAGTCAGTTGTCGCCACAATTAGTCAACTAAACAAATGAAATGGATTTAAGATAAACTGATGATGATGATAATTACCTTGGAGAGGAGGCAGATGAGGGACTGCATGTGGTTCCTGGCGAGCGAGTCCCCGACGAAGGCCATGGACCGGCCCCTGACGGCGTCCAGGAAGCCCGCGGCGTCAAACCGGGGAAGCTCGCAGCCGAACGGGCGCCAGCGCCAGTCGAGGAACCCGAGGTCCGGGCGGCCGTACTTGATGCAGTTCTGGTGCTCCTGGATCACCGGGCAGCTCCGGTTGGTGTAGTACGGCTCGGCGTCGTCCGGCACCCACTCGCCCCGGAAAATGTCGCATTCCGTGGGCACGCGAGCGACGGCCGGAGGACGCGCGGAACCGCCGAATGGGACGTTGACGAAGCCGGAAGGCCCGTAGGTGTGGAAGAAAGAGCGGCGGTAGGGCGTGGTGACGACGAAGAGGACGATGACGACCGCCGGGAGGGAGACGGACACCGTGGCGGGATTGAAGAGCTGGAGCTTCTGCATCGGCTGGCTTATCCACGGAGATCCGCTAGCTAGCCTGCTACAAATACAATGTCCAGAAGCTAGCAGCAACCGGCCGGCAACGGTGTTTTGCGTTTGCGGGGGAGTGACGACGAGCTCTACTACGTGCTGCAGTTAACAACGGTAAATCAATCCAGTGGCCTGGCTGCTCCTCTTGTCGCCGGGGAAGCGGTTAAGCTGAGTACAGCGATGGACGACTCACGTGGGGAGAGGATGTCGTGTTTGCGTGTGGCGCGCATGTGATGGTACGTTGGTTTTGGTTTAAAGGAAGAAGAGCCGGCCGGTCGGCCCAGCTACTCTTTATTTCGAACTGCGTACTGCTCCGGTGATAATCACGTGAGGCTTTCGTCGATCGATCGGATGATGCTAGCAGTGCTGCTCCGTGGACAAGGCACACGGAGACACGCTACTAGTAGTAGCAACGTGCGTGAGACAGGACCGGCATGAATGTGTCACGTGCTGCGTGGATGATGCTGCCCAGTGCTGCGTGCGCCGTGCCGCGTCCGTGTTCTGCGTCCACCAAGACACCTTGGCGACTTGGCATGAATGTGTCACGCAGAGGGAAGCACCCTCCACCGTCGTCTTCGTCCCTGGCATCATGAGAAACCAGGCAATGGGTGACCGTCGTCTTCAGCCCTCGCAGAGAAAACTAAAAAAAACATCATCTTTGTGGCTAGGGTTTCAATGAACCACTTCACGCGTTTTAAGGCTGGTGACAACGCGGTCGACACGGGAGGCGGTAGGGGGCCTTATCGCCCGGAGCGGGGCGACAGCGGGCGAGGAGGGAGGCGAGAGGGCCAGGCCGGGCGGCAGCAGGCTCGCCCGGCGAGAGGGGGCGAGAGCGCTGCTTGCCGCCCGCGCTGGCGGGGGCGGTAGCGCGTGGGCCGGGCGAGAGTGAGGGGCGAGAGGCGAGAGGGGCGGGCGAGGCGCTAGCGGGCCGAGGCGAGAGGGCCGGGCGATAGCGGGTAGCCGTTGGGGGGGGGGGCGTTGGGCAACGGCTAGCTGACGTGGCGCCCCCCATTGGTCTACGTCAGCTAGCCGTTGGGGGGAGCGTGGCTGGCTGGAAAAAAGCAAAAAAAAAAATCACCAAATTTTTCGTCACCAATCCTATAAATACCCCCCATATCCATCCCTTCTCTTCACACCATTTCCCTCTTCTCTTTCTCTCTTCTCTCAAACCATCTCCGCCATGTCAGGTTGGACTCCAGATATCACCTCGTTCACGGAACTCTTGCAGTCCGACGGGTCACAACCTTCCCACATAGAAGATGTCTTTCCCACACATCGTCGCTCGAATGCCGGTTCTTCGCCACATCCCCGAGTGTTGTACCCATACAACACACCACCTCCGGGGCCATATGGTGCAGCTCCGGGTCCATATGGTCCGCTTCCTGGGGGATATGGTTCGTACCAGCATCCTCCGTATCCTTACCCCACACCACCTCCACCTACAGGTAGCGGGAGTCCGCTTCCTCAGTACCCACCACCTTCGTACGGTTCGTACGCTCCACCTCCGTATCCATACGGTTCATACGCTCCACCTCCACCTCCACCTCCTCCGTACCAGCAACCACCTCCATCGTCTGCTCTAGAAGCCAGTGCTCCAAGCGACGGGTCCGATGCCGCGGAAACAATGGTACCAAAGCGTCCAAAGAGGCTCGAGTGGAAATCTGCGGATGAGGAAAAACTGGTACTTTTTTTAGCCGTCACATATTTATTTCGGAGTTGATTTTTGTTTGGATTTTTCACTAAGACAATATCTATTTCGTTGTAGGTCAATGCTTGGATTTTTCACTCCAAGGACTCTCGCGCCGGCAATTGCAAGACCGGCGAAAGTTTTTGGGGTCAGATAGCGAAGACCTTCAACTCTACCTCCGATCCTGCCCGCCAAAGGACCGGGAAGCAACTGAAGGATCACTGGAACGTCTACAACCGTGAGGTGTCCTTGTTCAATGCATACCACATCCTAGAAGAAGCGATACGTCAGAGTGGAGCAGACGATGCAATGGTCATGGACGCGGCACAGGCGAGGTACGCAAATGACAGTAGAGTGACTCAGCCTTTCAAACGCTTCAAGTGGTGGGAAGCTGTTCGCAAGGAAGCGAAGTGGAAAGCACAGCATGGTCCTGGTAGTGGGACTGATTCCAGTTCCAAGAGAACCCGTCTGGGGGTCGGAGGTGAGTACAGCTCTAGCGACGCGACGGAGGAGGACCAGCGTCCAATTGGCCGCGATAGGGCCAAGACCACGTTTCGCAAGGGAAAGAAGAAGGAGAAGGAAGCGTGCAGTGAGGCATCAAGTGCAACCTTCGGAATGAAAAAAAATGTGGAAAGGTTTATTGAAGGCTAAGCTACTGAAGCAATATAACAAATTGCAAGACCGCTCAACCGCCGACATGAACGAAGCAGAAAAGCGCAAACATGCCAAGGCCATCCAGATAGTGGAAAAAGAGTTAGGGCTGGAAGAGGATGACGACGACGAGGACGAGGACGAGGATTAGATTTTTTTTTATTTTTATGTAATTTTTACAATTTATTATGCAATTTTATTAATTAGTATGTAATCGGTAACAATTTTAGTTCAATAAAATTATTTCCTTGCATTATTTGTAATGTTTTCGTCTCAAAATTATGTGTTGACGTGGAGGAGAGAGAAAAGCTGATGTGGCAGAGAGAGAAGCTATAGCCCGGGCTATAGCCCGTGCACTGGCACCGTGCCGTGAGAGTGGCGTGAGAGTGACGTGAGAGTGAGGAAAAAAGGTGACGTGGCGGGGCTATAGCCCGTGAGAGCCGGTGATGCATTGGCACCAGCCTAAGAGTCGTCTTCTTGAAACAGGCTTTCGCCCCGCTTTATAAATAAAGCAACCACCACAACATCCAAACAGAGTACGCGATACAACACGAGAGCACAATCAGGTAGCAACAGCTGGGGCAACAACAAACAACAATGCCCAAAAGAAAAAGGAAAAAAGAAGAAGAAGCAGGAGGGTGTGGGTAGAAAATCTGTAGAGCCGCCAACAAGGGGGAGGGAGGGGTGTGAATCCTCAGGGGGCACCGAGGCGGCGATGCGGCGCGCGGAAACTAGGAGTCTGTCGATGTAGTCGTCTAGCCGCGCCCTGTCCACAGCGGGTATCACTGCTGCAACAAAGCCAAACATTTAAACAAGGAGTCAGACGCACGTCGCAGAAAAATCTTCTCAATCACCATCTTATTGCGGGTCGTCCACAGAGACCATATCAAAGCCGCGAACACCAGTCAAAAGAGGCGGGAACCCCTACCGGCCCGGTGTGCCTAGTCCTCCAGGAACTCGTCGGGGTCCAAGGCCTGCCACATCGGCCCCAGCGTCTCATGGGCGAAGTTCCACAGAAACCGGGCAGCGGGACACACAAAGAAAATGTGTGTATTGGACTCCGGGCACCTATATAAGGGGCAGAGACCATCCCCCGAGCAATGGTGTTTCGCCACCTCCGTCCCAGAGGGCAACCTATCACGTAACAATTGCTAGATGAAAATCTTAATCTTCAGCGGGAGGGGGGGCTTCCAAAGCGGAGAAGCCCAAGACCTAACCGGCCCAGAGAACTGGGCCCTATGCGCCGATTTGACCGAAAAAGACCCCGAGGGGACAAGTGACCAGGTCGCCTGGTCTGGGCCCCTGGAAGGGAATCAGGCAGCTCGCCCCTGAGAGCCTCCCACTCAGCGGTCTCAGCCGGCCCAAAAGTTTGTCGGAACAAGATGTTCCCATTCCCATTCTGGACTGCCGACGCCACCAGTAGGGAGGGCTCAGAGAAAATAGCGAACAACCTCGGAACTCTAGCTGTAGCGCCCGCTCCCGAAGCAGAGGGTCCAACCAGAACATGGTCCCTCGGCCATCGCATATACTGAACCTAACACCCTTCCGAATGTCCTGCTTAATCGACTGGATGGACCTCCAAAATAGAGACCCTCCTGTCGGTCACAAGCAAGCAGCGGGCGGTCCTGCATGTATTTGGCTTTAAGGAGCTGAAGCCAGAGGCCCCCTTCCTCCCGTAGGATGCTCCAAACCCATTTCATCATGAGGGCTACATTCATCTTACGGGACGCCAGAATCCCTATGCCCCAAAAATCTTTGGGGGCGCACATATCAGCCCATTTGACCATGTGGTATTTCTGTTTACTGTAAGCATCTTGCCAGAAAAAAGCGCGAAAGTTCCTTGTCAAAAGCCGCATGAACTCCCTCCGGCAGGGAGTAGATACCCATCAAATAGGAGGGGATACTAGACAGGCAGGCCCCAATCAACACGGACTTGCTTCCCTTGGAGGTGAAGCGTCCACGCCATGGTTCTGCCTTATTTCTCACCCTTCCCACCATAGGCTCAAGGTCCTTGATGAGAAGCCTGGAGTCGCTCAGAGGAACCCCCAGATAGTTAACAGGGAAGGTGGTCAGCCTGCAATTGAGGTTTTCCCCTATCCGTTGTTGGTCCTCCGAAGAATATCCTAGGACGACCACCTCACTCTTGTGGAAGTTGATTTTGAGGCCCGACATGGCCTCAAAACACAACAACAAGAAATTGAGGTTGACAATATCTAACTCCGAGCCCTCAACCATAATCATAGTGTCATCAGCATATTGAAGGTGGGTGACCCCACCCCCCCTGGAATGAGGTGACCAACCACCCCAGAGATGTGGTCAGCTGCCCTAGCTTTATCCAATATAGTCGCTAGGGCATCTACGGCCAGATCAAAGAGGATGGGGGAAATAGGATCACCCTGCCTCACCCCTCAGGTCGATCTAAAATAGGGGCCAATGTCCCCATTGATGGTGATCGCCGTATTGCCACTCATGACGAGTTGCATAATCCACGTGATGAACCGCCCATCAAAGCCTCGGCGTTGGAGCACCTGGCAGAGCAAGTCCCAATCCAGGCGATCGTATGCCTTCTGGAAATCAAGCTTCAGAAACACCCCTTTGTGGTGCCGCACCTTGACCTCATGAACAATCTCATGAAGTGCAAGTGTCGAATCCGCTGTTTGGCAAATCCCTCAGGTGACCCTATCGGGTTTCGAGTAGGAGAACCCATGAGCACTGGTGGCGATCATCGGCTAAATAGGGGGCAAGATTTACCCAGGTTTGGGGCCCTCGTAGAGGTAAAACCCTTACTCCTGCTTCTGTCGATCTGTATTACTCGAGTAGATCGGTTACACTGATGGTGGCTCGAGTCGAGAGTATGATCTCGAGTTCAAGGCTTTGGGATTGCGGTATTGCTTGGTCCTCTTCCGGTGGCTCTCCTGGCCTTATATAGGTGGCCAGGTCTCGAACCCTTCCTGGAGAGGACTCGAACTCTAACCCTAAGTCGGTTACAGGTTTCCTAACTTAGTCTGCAAGATATTGCAGGTGGGCTTCGTGTGGGTCTTTCGGTGCTCCAAGGACTCCTCCTCTTGGGCCTTAACCTTGGGCCGGAGATGGGGGTGTCCTTTCCCGCAGGGCCTAATATCCATTCCTTCGTCAGTAGCCCCCGAGCGTTTGCTCGATTGGGATTTTCCAGTCGAGTAGACGGACAAACTTTTTGCTTCTATCACCCTTGGATAACTAGTATTGGTGGTTTCTTGTTTTGGAGGGCGTGTACCCTGTGTGATGAATTTTGTACCCGAGCATCGAGTAATGAAAAGTGCCTGCTTGTATGGCTGTTTTTCGTAGAAGGATATGGCACAGTAGCTCAGCTCTCCCGAAAGTTCAGGGCCAATTAATTGCGACTAGGGCAAAAACAGTTCTGGCCTACACAGATTCGAGACCTCCGACTCGAACCCGACGAGGTGATTGTTGCGACTGGGCTGTAATGGTCTTACCGAGTCGAACTTAACCTATGGGGGTACCCGGCGCGTCCGCTAGGATTTTTCTTCGTGTTGTTGACACGGTATCATACCGGAGGACGCAGCTTGAGTGCGATTCCAGGCCCTTAAGAGAGATCTTTCAGGTCTTACCTTCATATTCAAAAGAATATGGCATCCGGATGTGCCTAGTCGGCTGAACAATCCAGGTTTAATACGTGCAAACATCGTGTGAATGAGTGGCAGGATCTGCTTACTCGCGCAGTTTTGGGTTTGTAGTTCCTTGTCTATATGAAAGAGTTTTCGTGTTAGGAGTTTTACACCATATGAAAGAGTTTTCATGTCTGGGATATCGTGCCCATACGAAAGAATTTTCTTGTGTAGGGTATTTTTTCCTGTGAGACCTCACTTCATGATTTGTCCATACGAAGTTATCTTTCGTGTTTAGACTTTTATTCGAAGGATTTCTGTTCATGCGAAGTTATTTTCGCGTTTTGAACTTTTCAATCGAAAGACTTTCCAGCTTGATGATGCACGCAATGACGTCATGGCATACTTTTATCCTCCTGATGGGACGTGACGGAGTGAGAGCGGAAGAGCTGGCCCACTTTGTCAGCTTTTTGACCGGAAACGAGGCGTCCTTTCCGGTTTTTACGCGAACTGCGCAGTAAATGCCCACGATCCTCCGTTAAGATCGTGGCAGGAAACAACATCCACCGCCTCCTCGTTTCATCTTCGCACGTGGTGGCAGCGATGGACGCCACGTGGCGCATCGAGTGGCCAGAATCGAGTAGCCCCGTGTATAAATACGGGTCTTGGTGGAACGGTGAATCTTTCCCAGCCTTCGTCTTCCAGTTCATCTTCTTCCTCGCGCTCATCTTCCTTCTCTCCTCAAGCTCGTGCTTAGCAGTGATAGCGGGAGGCAAGAAACGTGGCGCTGCCGTTTCGGCGTCAGGAGAAGTTTCGGCACAGCCTGCACCGCGCTCGGGCGAGTGGCGTTCGCCCAACACCACGGCGAAAAGCATCAAGGAGATGCAGCGGGAGGGGCTGCTGCCGGCGGAGTCCGATAAGCGGGTGCGCCTCGGCAAGAAGGAGGAGGTACCCAACCCGCACGCGAGCGAACGCGTGGTCTTCGCGGACCACGTGTCGCGCGGTCTTTCTCTTCCCCTCCATCCATTCCTCGTGGCATTGCTGTATGTTTATGGCATACAGCTCCACAATCTTCCCCCGAATGCAGTGCAGCACATATCGTGCTTCATTGTATTCTGCGAATGCTTTTTGGGCATTCGCCCACACTGGGGCCTCTGGAAGGCCCTCTTCAAAGTCCAGATCTTCCGCGAGAAATCGTGGGTGGAATCTGAGCTTGGCGAGCCGCTTCGCACGGGTGGCTTCGGGATTCAAGCAAAATCGGAGAATAGCTACTTCAGCATGTACTTCATCGACCCCGCCCAGGGTTGGAGAAAAAAGTGGTTTTACGTCATCGACAACAGCTCGGGTGGGATCGAGGAATTCCACCCATTCGCTGTCTTGAAGAGGCGGAAATCCTGGGCGCACAAGTTATCGGCTGAAGAAACTCAGGTCGTCACGCCACTACTCGCAAGGGTGGCAGCCCTCCGTGATCAAGCTGCTGGAGTCGTGCTCAACGGGCTACACCTGGCGGGTATCTTTCTCAAGCGCAGAATTCAACCTCTGCAGCATAGGCCCTCCACGATGTGGGAATACCAAGGCTCTGAGGATCCCAGTCGTGTGAGCCGTGAAGAGCTCTCGAACGTCGAGTTCGAGAAAAAGATTGCGGCCATCACCAGCTTGAAGGTGGGAGAAAAATTCCCCGACTGCACGGTCGCAGCCTTTGACGCGTAAAGGCCTCCACCATCCGAAGTGAGTTTGCCTTTCTTTTCTCATTATTTTTTCTTGGTCTGAATTTTGGTCGACTAAATTTCTTCTGTCTTTTCCTGTAGAACTTGTCCATGGCCACCTGCTACCCTCCCGTATCTGGGGCGGAGGCCTCGGAGTTATTAGCGAGTAACCTGGATGGCCCAGCCGATACCAGTGTTGCCAACGCTTCTTCGAGCTCCGCACTACTAGGGAAAACCTTACCCCAGGCGAACAGAAAAGGCCTACCACAGGCGCATTTCGGTTCGCCTGGGACCATATCGCCAGCGGTAATGGCTTACTCCAGGCGAATAGTAAAATGCGCATGTGGTAAGTTGGCATACCCCAGGCGAATAGGCCTTGTGCGCGTGGGGTAATACTTTTACCTGTGGCGAACAAGCATTGTGCGCCTGGGGTACAGATGCGTCTGGGGTACCGTATTCTGTTCGCCTGGGGTATGGTTTTGCTGTATCAAAATATAAAAGAAATCAAAATAACAGAATTACAGGAAAATGACAGAAATAAGTCTCAAAATGACAGAAATATACCATAGTCTCAAAATGACAGAATTAAGTTTTATAACAGAAATATTTTCGATCATCAACACATAGTCTCGATCATCACCACATAGTTCAACAAAATTACATAGTCTCGAAAAGAACCATACTACTAATTAATAAATCCAGGAGTTAGCTAGTCAGATGAAAATGATTATTTGTTCTAATTTGGGCTGATGTAGTGGATGACCATCATCATGTCCAAGTTGGGGATGTCACTATTCCTCATGGTGATCAGAATAGCTCGGCCAGCCTCCATACCAACTCTTGCGGAATGGAACTGCCTCCATGCTTGAGAGTTGAGGATGACGCGACTATCAGCATTATCCCTGTTGATCGGAACTGCGGTGACATTTCCTGATTCTCCACGGCGTACTCCAATGGTACCTTTATGCTCCATGCCAGCACTGTCTGCTACCGACATAGGTATTTTCTAGAACACACAATTCCAAGAAAGAATAAAAGCACAATGTCACATACCGGCCACATTATAACATAAGCAACTATAGGAATAATAAAATGTTAAAAAACATACCATGAGATGTCCATTGGAGATGTTAGTGTTGGTGATGCGATGCATGAAAGGGGACCCGATGTAGCTATCTATCTGGGCAAGTCTCTGAAGGACACGGTCCTTCTCAAGCTCGCTAAGATTCGCTCTTTGAGCAACCACCACATGTTTCCATGGGTCCTCCTCGTCCATATCATCCTCAGTGTCCATATCATCCTCATTTTTCCCAATTTCCTCCTCACTCCCGCCATCCTCGCTCGCAATCCCGCCCATATACAGAATTGTGATACGAGGTTGCGGTCCTTCCATAGAGAAGTGAATGTAATCACCTCCGCTTAAATTGTACTTGGCGATGATAGCCTGCAATTGTTCCCCGCAGAAGTAGGTCTTCTTTCTTTCTTTCTTCACTCGAAGAATGTAAGTGGTCCCGTGAACATTGAAATCCACGTTATTGCCAACTAACTCGTTGAACTCTTCGCGAATATTGCATGGTAGAATCTAAAAAAGAAATATAAAGAATATTTTGTTAAGAAACACAAGTCTCAAGCTAGATAGTAAAACGAAAGAACAAGTTAACATAAAAAGAATTGTTAATTACCAACGAATCAACGTCACCGTCGTGGAGATGAAGCATAAAAGAAGTCCCGGTGAATCGTCCTTGGGCACATCGGGACCGACATACTTCGCAAGTCATGTTCTATTAAATTAAGAAAGTACACATAGAGGTTAGATGAGCATAGCTATCACAAAACAAAGACAAATGGCAGCACCTACCTATCACAAAACAAATGCACAAAAGCTATCTACTTTACTGGAATATCCAAAAACAATGCTGTGTGTGGTACCACCAGATTACTGTGTTCTAATTGCATGCTGGGGGTTGAACGCAGATAGAAAAAAGGATAAATGAGATGGGGACAAAAGTGATGGGTGCTTAGCCAAATAAAAAACTCCAGAACATGCTATCGATCCGAACGCTCGTTGCTATGGATTTCCTCTGTTTTCTCGTTCCTAAGTTTTGCGTTTACGTTCCTAAATTGGGGACATAGACCATTGATTTGTCATGGAAATACGCATTATTGAAAATTAAATGTTGGAGATATAATGCACTACAAAGATCCGATAAGAGCACTGAATCCTGGAGCTCAAAGAAAGCAAACATTCCTCTGGATCCACGACGACGGGAGCACCACGGCCACCAGGAGCAGGCGCACATCCTCTGGATCCACAACGACGACGGGAGGGCCGGAGTGGGCTGGGATGGAGGGGGGATGGGAGGGAGGGGGGTGGGAGGGAGAGGGGCTGACCTGGATCAACAACGACGACGACGACGGAGTGGGCGACGACCTCCTCTGCTCCTCCTCGACACTGGCAACGGCGGCGGCGTGTGGGTGCGTGTGGGTGCGGGTGCGGGTGAGATCTGGTCACTTAGAATACTAAAGCATTGAGCTAAACACATTGGCACCGGTTTGTGATACAAACCGGTTCTAAAAGGATCTGTCCACTGGGCCCCCCACCCTGCCGCAAATGGCCTCAAGGCCTTTAGGACCGGTTTGTGATACAAACCGGTTGTAAAGGATCTGTCCCCTGGGCCCCACCTCCGCGCAACAAATGGCCGCAAAACCTTTAGGACCGATTTGTGATACAAACCGGTTCTATAGGATCTGTCCCCTGGGCCCCTCTCTGCACAGCAAATGGCCGCAAGGCCTAACCGGTGCTAAAGGCCTTGCGGCCATTTGCTCTGCAGAGAGGGTCCCAGGGGACAGATCCTATAGAACCGGTTTGTATCACAAACCGGTCCTAAAGGTTTTCTCATTTTTTTGCAGCAACAGTGAGGGCTTACCCTAGGCGCAGAGGTTCGGCTTTCCCCTGGGGTATGTGTTATACTAGAGGCGAACATGTGCTCTATTCGCCTGGGGTAAACGAAGAGTGCCAGGGTGTGGTGTTGGGTGGCCCTGCCACACTTTACCCCAGTCGCTTCCGTAGTTGGCTCGCCTGGGGTAAGGGACTTACCACAGGCGCATCGCTCCGCTGTTCGCCTGCGCTAAGTAGCCCAGGCGCGTCTACTTTCTTGTTCGCCTGTGGTAGGATATGCTGCTATAAGCAAATCTCTAGTAGTGCCGAGCAAGATTCTTCGGATGACGCAGGGGACTCGGGTGGCGGTCATCATAAACGCCGTCGAGTGGAAGGTGACGAGGCCACCTCTAAGGACAACTCCTTGGAAGAATCGCCCGGGAAGGAGCCCATCAACGCTACTCCTCTGCGTACGTGCGCCCCTTCCTCCTCATTCTCAGTTATCCAGACCGCCTGGAATGCGGATATGCTGGACGAGGAGGACGATGAAGATGAGTAAGTTTCTTTCCCTGTTCTTTTAGTCGAACGCTTTCCTTTGGCGTCTTGTTGACGCTTTGTCTTTGTCGCAGCCTGCAAGCTATCAGCCCTCGCAGGTACGCCTCTTCCCTTCCTCCCGAAAAGAGGAATAAAACGGGAGCTGCAGGCGAAACTCCTACCGCCGGCACGGTCCAAAATTCTCCGAATGTCGCTCCTGATGCGACGAATCCAAAGGCTCCAAAAGAGGTGTCGGGTAGCTCGGCGGATCCCCTCTCACTCGCCCAAGGCCAGGTAAACTTTGCTGCATGTTTTTTAATGTTCTGTTGTCTTTGTTATCGGGTGCACGACAGTGCTCCCGATGGGAGTAGCCCCCGAGGCTGTAGTCGACCGCATGCGATCGGCTACAGGCTCAGAGATAAACATTTTCTTCTTCTTCTTTTTATCGGGTGCACGACAGTGCTCCCGATGGGAGTAGCCCCCGAGGCTATACTCGAATGTTTGCAATCGAGTATAGGCTCAAATTTTACTCTTCTGACTCTTCTATTTTCATGTTCCTTGCAGTCGCTTATTGACTCCCTTGCGGCGATTGGCCGCCGTGTTGTTCTTGCTAAGTCTGAATGCGGGTTCCTTCGAGCGGACCGCAGTCGACTCACCACTGAGAACGAGCTTCTTCGAGGTGAGTTTTCCATCCTTTCTTGTGTTCGTTTTCCACCAATTCTTCGACTCTGATGATTGTTGTTGTGCAGCTCAACTTGAATTTTTGAAGACCGAGAAGGAGAATGCCTCCGCTCAGGCAGCAGCTCTGGAGGCGGAACTGGCGACTGCCCGGCAGGAGCTCGAGTCTTCCCGCATGTTATCTGCCGATTACGAGGGAAAACTTGCGGCTGCCCAGGATGCTCTGAAGAGCTTGGAGGATGCTGGCGCCAAGGCGAATGCCAATCTCGTCAATTTTCTCCGTCCCCTTGCTGAGCGCTTCGCGGGTAAGTTGTACTTATCTACAATCTGCTTTTTGTCTTGGTAGATCCTTTGGACTAACACCCTTTTTTGTTCTTAGGTCTCCTGGGTGTCCCCCTGGAGCTTGCTGGGGTTCCTCGAGTGGACGCATTGACAGATTCTTGCGCCCAGCTTAGGAGGCATGCTGCAGGGGTTTGCGCCTTGATTGGTGACGCCATTCGGGTGCTGACACAACTGCATGGACGCCTTCTCGTCAACGTCGCGTCTCCACCCGTGTTGGGCGATCTGCTGAAGGTTTTCTCGGAGGGCAATCTCCTTGAAGCTTACGCGGTTGCCCAGTCAGAATCTGGGGCGAAGACCGCCATCCAATTCGCGCTGGCGCATGGAGTCACTGGCTTGGAGGAGGCCTACTCGGAGCTTCCCGTCGATCCTGTTACGGGCAAAAAGGTAGGGCTTCGTCGTTTTGGCGATGTCGCCGGAGTCCTTGCTCGGAAGTTATCCGAGTTATTTTCCCGTGCTAGGGGAGGGACCACTGCCGCGAGTGGTAGTACCACTGTAGCTTCTTAGGTTACTTCTGTTGTACTTCGCAGCTTCGATTGTAATGAACCCTGGGATGTGTTCCCGTATTTTCAATAGTTGAATCGAGATGTTTTTGCTGAAATGCTTCCTGTGATTGTGTGTGTGCTCCCGATGGGAGTAGCCCCCGAGCACCTGTCGAATAGGTGTTCAATATATCTCGAGTAGGGAATCTTACTCCTTATTCTTCCTTGTATTTTTCAGGTGACCGGGGCGGCTGCAGAGCCTTCGGGTGGACCTGCTACTCCAGCCGATCCTCTTGTTGCCGCTGTTGGGACCTTGGCGGGTCTCCGTGACCGTGTAGCTGATGGTGAACGCAAGTTAAAGGCGTTGCGTGGGGTAGCCGATGTGGCTAAATCCAAACAAAAGCTGGCGACTAAACGCGAACAATTTATCATGGATGAATTTGCGTCTGTTGCCAATGATTTGCTCTGTAAGTGGTTCAGCCCCCAAGTCTTTCTAATCTTGTGCTCTTCTTTTGATCATGTACCCTTGCTTTTCAGTTGTTCGACCAGATGACAGGAATGAGAAACAATGGGTGGAGAACCACATCTATCAAGAAGCTAGTAGCTCAAGGCCTCACGCGAATAATTTTTGGTCTGATCGTAGTCGAGGGTTTGTGCTTGCCACCTTGAAGTTCAGAGTCAATCAGGCGAAGATACTCGTGAGTTCTTTTCACGAGGTTCTGATTGTAATGAACGCTGCTTTTTACCCGCTGCAAAGGTGTCCAGAAGATTGGAGCCATCTACTCAGGGTGTTCGGACGAGAAGGAGAGATTCGCGAGTGTGTTCGCAATCAGATGACTTGCGGCTCGGTGGTAGCTCTCTCTTTTGTCCGTTTATGGCATCCTGAGGTGAACTTCAACTCCATAGCTAGACTTCCTGATGGTCCAATCGATGATATGTCTCCTCATTATAGGGTTGTTCGACCTGCGGCAGAGGAAATCATTCGATTGACCTCGGATGAGGTAGATCGGGTTTTGGCGGCTGAGAATACTCATCGCCATGTATAAGTGTAGGATGTATATATCCTGTTTCATTGTGTAGTTTGTAAAAACTGTTGTAAGGTGTGTAACCTTGTATATTTAAATTTTCTTGTGATGCTGAATTTAGGCGTAGTCCCCATGAGTTTTTGGGGTGTATACCTGTAATTGTAAGGATGAATAATCTTCGGGTATGTATGGTTGAGAAACCATGTATTTTATTGCGATGACTGAGAAGTCATGTATTCGAGCTACAAGAGTGGCTAATATAGCCTTATTGCTGCGAGAAAAATAGGTCTAGGGATAGAATTTGTGGAGGTGTGCGTTATTCCAAGGATTGGAATAGATGCCTCCAGTCGCCGGGTTCTTCAGTCTGTATGCTCCGCCTGGGATAACTTCGTGTATTATGAAGGGTCCTTCCCATGGTGGCTCGAGGTTGTGTCCTTCCTTCTGCTTGAGCCGTAACACCAAATCTCCTACCGCGAATGCTCTATGTCGTGTGTGGCGACTGTGATAGTTTCGCAATGATTGTTGATATACTGCTGATCTTGCGAGTGCAATATCGCACATTTCATCTAGTGCGTCCATATCTTCCGCGAGTGCCCTGTTAGAGGTTTCTTCGCTGTAGGCGACAACTCGTGGGGCGCTGAACCTGACGTCCTCGGGAAGGACTGCTTCTGCCCCGTATACCATGAAAAATGGTGTGTAATTGGTAGATCGGTTTGGAGTTGTGCGGAGGCTCCATAGCACGGAGGGTAGCTCTTCGGCCCAATGTCCTGCTGCTGGGTGTAGACGATCGAGTAGGCGCTTCTTGATGCCAGCTGAAACTAAGCCGTTGGATCTTTCGACTTGTCCGTTTGTTTGCGGATGTGCAACTGAGGCAAATTTGAAGTTGATTCCCTTTTCTTCGCAGAACTGCTGTGTTTCCTTGGCCGTGAAATTAGTACCATTGTCTGTAATAATGTCATGTGGCACTCCAAATCTGCATACAATGGAGTCGAGGAATTTGACGGCGCATTGAGCGCTAGCCGAGGTTACTGATATGGCTTCAATCCATTTGGTAAATTTGTCGACTGCGACCAGCAAAGTGTGTATATCCACCCGGCGTGGACTTGCGTAGCGGTCCTACCATATCCAGCCCCCATTGTGCAAAGGGCCATGCGATAGGTATCATATGTAGTTCCGTAGCGGGTGCATGCGGCTTTGGTGCGAATCGCTGGCAAGCGTTACACCGGTCGACTAGCTCCTTTGCGTCTTTGGCTGCTGTAAGCCAGTAGAATCCTGCTCGGAAAGCTTTTCCCATGATTGTTTTCCAGCTCGCGTGATGTCCACAGTCTCCTTGGTGGATGTCTTGGAGTAGTTCCTTGCCGTCTTCGGGTGCTATACATCGCTGGAGTATACCCGGGATGCTTTGCTTATATAATTCTCCGTTGATCATCCGAAAAGATTTACTGCGCCTGATTATCTGTCGAGCCTCGCGAAGATCTGCTGGGAGCTGTTTGGTGGACAAGTAGTCGAGATATTTCTGTGTCCAAACTGGCTCGACCAGAAATACTTGTCGCGAAATATTATGAATAAGCTCGATAATAGCAACTTGCGGGCTAACCTCTGTTTCCGGTGCTGCAGGTGTCCCGGCAGCTTTCTTGACTTTAACTGATCGCTTAGTTATTCGCTCGAAATATATTCCTGGCGGTACGGGTGTATTTGTGGAACCCATGTTGGCCAACCTATCCGCTTCTTCGTTACTCGATCTCGCGATGTGCTTGAGCTCGCATCCTTTGAAACTTCCCTCGAGTAGGTTGTACATGTCACGGTAGGCAACCATGTTTTCGGCGAGAGCGTCACAATCTTTCATTGTCTGTTGCACGATGAGGTTTGAGTCGCCGTAGATCATTAGTCGGGTGGCTCCACACGCGACTGCCATCTTCATTCCATGCAACAGGGCCTCATATTCTGCGTCATTGTTTGATGCCGGATCGTCAGGTGGAAAGTCCAATCGTAGGACATACTGCAGCTTGTCTCCCCTAGGTGATATTAGAACAATTCCGGCTCCTGCTCCTTCGTTTCTTTTGGACCCGTCAAAGTACATTATCCAGTTGCTCGTGTACTCGGGCGGTCCTGGTGTTTGTAGCTCTGTCCACTCGCTTAAGAATTCCACGAGTACCTGGGATTTAACTGCATTGCGTCCTGTATAGGTGATATCCCAAGCGCCCAACTCGATGCTCCACTTTGCTATTCTTCCGGATGCCATAGGGTTGTTCATGATTGTACCGAGTGATGCATCATTAACCACTGTGATGGCGTGTTCTTGGAAGTAGTGCTTTAGTTTTCGAGCTGTAAGAACGACTCCATAGGCAAGCTTCTGGTAGTGAGGATATCTTTGTTTGCATGGCGAAAGCACTTCGCTTATGTAATAGATCGGTCGTTGGACTCCATATGCCTTGCCCTCCTCAGGTCGTTCGACTACGATTGCTGTGCTGATGACCTGATTTGTTGCGGCTAGGTATAGGTAAAGTGGCTCCCTCTCTTGCGGTGTTGCAAGGACGCGTCTGCTTTGCAACGATCGTTTCAAGTCTGCGAACGCTTGTTTAGCCTCTGGTGTCCACTCGAATTTGTCCGTCTTCTTCAGCAGCTTGTAAAAAGGCAGTGATTGCTCTCCCAATCGCGCGATAAACCTGCTTAAGGCGGCTAGTCGCCCCGCGAGCTGCTGGACTCCGCGTAGATTGGTTGGCTCCTTCATCGTCAAAATTGCTTGTATTTTCTTTGGGTTGGCTTCGATGCCTCTGGCGGATACCAGGTACCCGAGAAGTTTTCCCGCTGGTACACCGAAAACACATTTTGTTGGATTAAGCTTAATCCTGTATGCGTTGAGGGCGTCGAATGTTTCTCTGATGTCTTCGAGGAGTGTGTCCTCTACTCGGGTCTTGATGACAATGTCGTCAACGTATACTTGTACGTTCTTGCCAATGAGCTTGGCGAGGCATTTTGGCATGCAGCGCTGATATGTTGCGCCTGCGTTCTTGAGCCCGAATGGCATTGTCGTGTAGCAGTATACACCGTGTGGAGTGATGAATGATGTCTTCTCTTCGTCTTCCTTCTTCATCCGGATCTGATTATATCCCGAATAAGCGTCCAGGAAGGATAGGCGCTGACAGCCTGCCGTAGAGTCCACGATCTGGTCCATTCGCGGGAGGGGAAAGTTATCCTTAGGGCAGTGTTTGTTCAATGACGTGTAGTCGATGCACACCCGAAGGATGTCAGTGTTCTTTTTGGGGACCAGCACCGGGTTTGCTAACCAGGACCCAGGTGGATATCTTGATCTTCCTGATGAATTTTGCAGCTAGCAATCTATTCACTTCTTCTCCAAGCGCTTTCTGCTTGGGTTCTGAGAACCGTCGAGTGGTCTGCTTGATGGGTTTAGCGTCCTTGAAGACTTCGAGTGAGTGCTCGGCAAACTCCCTGGGTATTCCCGGCATATCTGCGGGCTGCCAGGCAAAAATTTCCCAGTACTCACGGAGGAGCTCGACGAGCGCGCTTTCCTATGCTTGCGAGAGGGTAGTTGAAACCATCGCTGTCTTCGCAGAATTTGTCGGGTGCACCTGATGTTTTCAGGTGTCGCTGTTGGCGCTGAATTCCAATTCGGGCGCGTTTTTCTTCGTGAGGGGCTCCGTGGTTTTTGCTAGCTCTTGCAATTCTTGTTGCATCCCGAAAGACTTTGCGATCTCGTTGAACTCAATGTCGCACTTGTTGGATTTCTGAAAATCTCCGTCGATGGTGATAACACCGTATTCTCCGGGTAACTTGAGCTTCAGGTATGCATAATGTGGTACTGCCATGAATCTGGCGAACGCTGTTCGACCAAGAATGGCGTGGTACTGTGAGGGCCAGTCGACGACTTCGAAGTCAAGGAATTCTCTTCTGTAGTTGCTTTTATTGCCCAGCACAACTTCTAGATTAATTGTTCCGAGTGGACGGATTGGCTTTCCCGGAACTATCCCGTGGAAGGATGTTTCTGATTCCGCAAGGCCATCCAGGTTCTTGTTCATCCGACAGAGTGTGTCCGCATAGATAATGTTGATACCGCTGCCTCCGTCCATGAATACGCGGGCCAGATCGTAGTTGCCAATTTGTGCTTGGATTACGAGGGCGGCGTGTCCTGGTTGATAGACTCGTGGTGGGTGGTCTTTCATTGAGAATGTGATCGGTTGATCCGCCATCTTCAAGTATTCGGGCTTTGTTGGCGGAGTCTGCACAACCATGCACAATTGCCTTGTGTTAGTCTTTTGAGCTCTGCAGGATGGACATACCTTCTGGATCATTGCCAGTTGCCCTGCCGGATTCGGGTACGCATTGGCCCCGGAGTTTTATGCAGGTGGTGCTGGCAGTGCAGCCAACGCCATGTTTGGATTTGCTGGTGGAGGTAGGGGTTGTGGCGGCTGGAATCCTTGGTGGCCTCCTCCTGGAAGTGGCGGGTAATTTGGAGTAGATGATGATCTGTTTTTCTTCGAGAAAGCCTCGTGGATGTCATGGAACTTCCGACAATCCTTGAGGAGGTGCGTCGCCTTGGTTTTGCCCGTGCGCTTATCTGTAAACAGATGTAGCGAGCAGTAAGCATCAAGGTCTTCCTCGGGACTTTTTTCTTCAACCTTTGGTTTCCATTCACGACTTCCGCGTCGTCCGGTATCGCGACTTCGTGTGAATTCCGCCGTTATCATTTCCTCTCGATCTTTGTGATCGTAATATTTCCTTCTCTTTTTTCGGCCATGGCGATCTTCATCGGGTGCGGGTGATGACGCTCTCTCATTGAGCACTGCGTCTTCTCCATTAGCCCATTTGTCGGCTATGTTCATCAGCTCCCCAATAGTTTTGGGTGCGGCTCTGCCTAGCTCTTCTCTGAAAGCAGTTCGTCGGGCGCCCTTTGCAAAGGCTTCAACTGCTACTTCTTCCGAGATGTTTCCTGCGGTGTTCCTGAGTGTGGTCCATCGCTAGATATACTCGCGGGTGGACTCGCCGCTTTTCTGCTTGCATGCTCGCAGTTCTTCAATGGTGGCTGGTCTCTTGTAGGTCGATTGGAAGTTTTTGCAGAAGTCGCGATGTAGGTCGTCCCACGATGCGTAACAGGACCTTGGCCTCGCTTCTAACCAGCTACGGGCCGCGCCAATGAGATGTAGATTGAGGTATTGCATAGCCGTGTTCTTGTTCCCACGTTGGCATTTTACTGCCGTGAGGTAATCGTTTAGCCACGAAGAGGGCTCGAGTGAGCCGTCGTACTTCGTTACTTCCGTGCTGAGCTTGAATCTTTTGGGCAGGGGTGCTTCTCGGATGCTGCGGGCGAAGCAAAGTGCACCACATGTTTCATCATCCGAAGAGCCGGACGAAGAGCGTTCGCGATATCGCGCTGGTCTTGCCATGTCCACCTTATTTTGTGCGAGATCTGATCGCGCGTCGTATCCTGACTTGTCGCGGTCAGTGTCCTTCCTTGGCTCCTTGCTTCGTTTTCGCGAGCGGCTGCTGTGATGTCGCGAAATTTTGTCCCTCGGGCTATCCTCGCTGATGCTTCGACTGTCGCCACGGCGTCGAGCCTCCTTTCCTCGACCACGGCGTGGTGATTTGTCTCTTCTTGGCGAAGGTCTCCTATGCTTGCGAGACGCTTCTTTTTCTTTCTCTTTCTCCTTCTCTTTCTCCAGCTGCTCCGCGGCCTTCTTGCGATCATAGGAGGCGAGCCTTGCGGCTGCCAGACCTAGCCCTTTGTGCACTTGTTTGTACTGCTCTGCCCGAGGGTCGCTTTCTGTCGGCTGGTTCATCTGCATGTAAGTTGTTGCGGCCAGGACCGCGGCGGCAGGAGTTTGCGGGTAGACGTTCCCGTCATCATCGACTCGCATGAGGGAGGGCGTAACCGACCTGCTGGTCCCGCCCAAGGACTCAATATCTCTGGATGTTGATGCGTATCCCTTCCTCGCGGGTCGGGTGCCGACCGAGGGTGCTAGGGACAACTCAGCTCGTCGTTGACTTGATTCATCCGCCGCTCTTCTTCGACGGGCTAGATCTATCCGCGCATCCTTGATGGTTGCGGCTGCTCTCACGAGATGATAATGGTAAGCGACCATATCTTCGTGTGGTGAATCTGCTGCGGGTGGCTTGCTCGTTCGCATAGCCTCCTTGACGCGATCCCAAGCTTCCCGCGAGACGCCGATTATGGCGCATTCTGCTGCGCTATGTTCTGTCTCCGGGGGTTGCTCTGATCCTGCCATGCAGACTTGAGCCAGTCGTGGCTCGCGCGTCCTAGGCGTAGATCGGAAAGCTCTTTGTACTCGCGAAGGTTCCTCTTTCGAGAGGGTATGGTAGTCGTTGGCGTTGAGGCGGACGGACTCGCCACTTTTCTCCAGACGAAGGCGCGAGTCGACGGCTCCTGATTCAGACCCTCATTCTTCCGGGAAGTGGAAGATTCCATCCCTGTCGGTCACGAACTTCAGGCTCCCGAACGTCAAGGTGACGCTCTTTTCCAGATCGTCGAATACCGGGCGAGATTCCGGCGAGTGAGGGGTGACCACGACAGATCCGATCCGTATAGGATTGTACGGAGCCGCGGTCGAAGGTTTCCAACGAGAATTTGTTGTCGATGAAGCCGAAGACGCCGGTGATCCAGCGCCCACCGTTCCCACAGACGGCGCCAATTGTCGAATCCGCTGTTCGGCAAATCCCTCAGGTGACCCTATCGGGTTTTGAGTAGGAGAACCCATGAGCGCTGGTGGCGATCATCGGCTAAACAGGGGGCAAGATTTACCCAGGTTTGGGGCCCTCGTAGAGGTAAAACCCTTACTCCTGCTTCTGTCGATCTGTATTACTCGAGTAGATCGGTTACAATGATGGTGGCTCGAGTCGAGAGTATGATCTCGAGTTCAAGGCTTTGGGATTGCAGTATTGCTTGGTCCTCTTCCGGTGGCTCTCCTGGCCTTATATAGGTGGCCAGATCTCGAACCCTTCCCGGAGAGGACTCAAACTCTAACCCTAAGTTGGTTACAGGTTTCCTAACTTAGTCCGCAAGATATTGCAGGTGGGCTTCGTGTGGCTCTTTCGGTGCTCCAAGGACTCCTCCTCTTGGGCCTTAACCTTGGGCCGGAGATGGGGGTGTCCTTTCCCGCAGGGCCTAATATCCATTCCTTCGTCAGCAAGGATCCCATCATGGATAAAACGACCCTTGAGGAAGGCATACTGATAGGGGTGTGTAATATGCTCAGCCACTGGGGCCAGGCGAATTGCACACACCTTAGAGAAGATCCTCTAGATGACATTTATGAACGTGATGGGCCTAAACTGGCGGATATCCGTTGCCCCCACAATTTTAGGGATCAAGGTCACCTTCCCATAGTTCATGCGCGACATCACGAGAGTTCCAGTATAAAATTCCCGAAACATCGGCATGATCACCTCCTGAAGAGATTCCCAGAAGGACTGGAAGAAAGAGACTGGCAGCCCATCCGGCCCCGGGGCCAAGTTAGCTTTCATCTCCCTCACTGCTCGTCGTACCTCCTCCGGAAGGAACAACAGCAAAAGCTGCGCATTTTCCTCCAGCGAGACACGAGCCCCAGGAGCCCACGTCTCCTCAGCCAGCGGTACTCCCGAACGGGAGCAAGCGGTAAATAACTCCTTAAAGAAGGAGTAAATGTGGGAAGACAGGGCCGCCTCCGTCTCCAGAAGCGCCCCATCGGCCCAGAGAAAAGGGATGGAACAACGGCGACGCCTTCCATTGGCAATGACATGGAAATATGCCGTGTTGGAGTCCCCCTTAAGAATCAAATTCTGGCGACTATATTTCGCCAAGAATACCTCCTCCCCTTGTAGATCTCCATAAGGGAGGCTTCAAGGGAGTAACCGTTGGGTCCACTCATCGGCGGTAAGTCCCACTGCGTCGGCGGCCAAGTCCAAGTACTATATCTGGCCAAGGAGGGAAGCTTTGTTCCTGCGTATCTCAGCTCCTAAATTGGCCCCCACCCCCGCATGAATTGGCGTACGCTCTTGGCACAGAAGGGCCACACGTCCACCGCATTATACATGCGCGGGGGGGGGGGGAGCTGCCGCCGCCAACCAATTATCTCGAACCGCCTCCACGAATCCTGGCTGACCAAGCCAGAATTCTTCAAAGTGGAAGCGGTTCTGTCTAGGAGCAACTGACCCCCCAGACGCGAAGATCAGGGGGGAGTGGTCGGAACCCACCCGCGTAATGGCCCGTAGGGGGCACAGCGGGAAGGCCGCCTCCCACTCCGCCGAGACTAGCACACGGTCCAGCACACTGCGGATAGGGTCCGCCTGGTTATTGCACCAGGTGTATCTCGCCCCCACCCGCTCGATATCAATAAAGGCCATATCAACGATGAAGTCATTAAACATTCGCATCCTAGGGAGGTCCACATTGTACGAACTCTTCTCCGCGACGGAGCGGATCAGATTAAAGTCTCCCGCCACAACCACTGGAATAGTGCAGCGGTCAACCTTACCCCTCAGTTCCTCTAAGAACTCAGGGGGCCTACTATGATCCGCGGGGCCATAGACAATAACCACCTCCCACTGAAGGTGAGTTCGTCTATGGGTCAGGGACATGCTCAAGAAGAACTCCCCACGGTCCATATCCTCTACCTCGAAGGTATCCTCCTTAGCAGCAAGGAGGATCCCACCCGAGCTCCCCGTAGCCGGAAGCCATTTCCACGCAAATTTATGGCGGCTTAGGCCTTCCAATTCTAGGATCGATAAATCATGTCGTATCGTCTCCTGAATACCAACTATATCCGGGTCTTCATCCCGAAGGTACTCCACCAGCTGACGTCGTCTCCCGTCCTGCCCGAACCCCCGCATGTTCCAAATGAAGTGGACGACATTCATGGGGAACACACCGAGTTTGTCCCCTTACGGGGGACCGATCGGGCCCTATCGGAGGTCGAGGGCCGGGACGACGACTTGGCGGGTCTCCCGTGCTTCCTCCTAGGCTAGGAGGACGCCTCAGGAGTTTCAACACAAGCCTCAGGAGTGGTTCCGCTACCGGACCCCTGTACAGGTCCAGTGGGAACCAGGGGCTCCTGGCGCTCACGCTCTGCCTGAGCACGAGCGGCAGCAAGAGCCCCCTCGTAGATCTCCTTCGCCCTAATAGCTTCAATTTGCTCACATCTAGGACCCTTCTCACCGCGAAAGACAATGTCACAATCTGCGGCCACCTGGGCTAGGTGGTCCAGATGAACCGAGTCGAGCACCCTTCCAGATACATCCCAGGAATGGCAAAACCGGGCAACTAACGATGGAGCGACAGAGTAGCAAAATTGAGGAAAAAACTTACAATGGAGCAACAAAGTGGCACAACCGTGGAAAGAATTAGCGGAGCAATGGCAAGACTAAGATTTCGACCGGTCAGATAACAAAACTGAGATTATAACCGGTCATAGTGACAAGAATGATTAAAAACTCTACAAAATCCAGTTGGCTTCTTTCTACAACGTTGATTTCAACTGGAATATCCGATTTGGAGCGAATAATCCGGTTACAATAATTTGGCTAGCTTTAGTCCTGAACTGGCTCCTGAACCGGATTATCCGGTTGATATGAAATAATCCGGTTCAAATAATCTGGTTGGATTCTGTGTCTCTAACTTCTAGTCCTTAGCCGATTTTTATCGAAGACTTCCACTACCGGAATATCTGGTAGTTCCCGAATAATCCGGTTGCAATAATCCGGCTCATCTCTGTCCCAATCTGGGCTGAGACCATCCTAACCGGAATATCCGGTTGCCCTGAAATAATCCGGTTAGAATAATCCGTCTCTTCTCTGTCCCAAATCACAGTGGCCAATCTTCACCGATCTTTTGGTGATCGATGCGGATGTTAAAGATAACACCTGCACACTCAACACCTCGATAAATAATATACTTAATACTCCCTCCGTTCCAATGAATAAGGCGGGCACGCTTTTCGAGATTTGTCTTTGACCAAGAATTAATCCATATATATAATAGTATTTGATATAAAATCAATATCATTAGAAAGTGTTTTTTCAATACGAATCTAACAATGTCAAATTTGCACTATATAGTCAAAATATTTTTACTCAAATCTTTCGGTCAAAGTTTGTCTTAAAATGCGCGTGCCTTATTCATAGGAACGGAGGTAGTATTATTAACTAACACACAAAACCAACGGGAAAACAAAATGCACTTTCAAGCTTCGCCTCTGGGGTCATGAGGCCGTTCCCCCGATGCAAGCCGTGAACGTAGTATCCCGCGGCGGAGCCCCCGGCTTCGTCATTGTGCGCCATGGAACATGCAAGATCTGGAGGTGCCAGAGTGGTGAGGGTGGTCGAGAGTGTGGTGGAGAGCTCGGTGGACATGGGATTTATAAAAATAAGTGCACGCAAGCCGCCTCATTAAAAACCCTCCAGTCCCCGTAGGTACCCTGGTAGGGAAAAGAGTGCGTCGTGAAACTTGCGGCACCAAGTCAAAATATGGTTACATCCAGGGTCAATTGCTCAAGAATAAAATCAGGCGGATCCTCCAGCCAAACTACAGTCTGGGGTCCCTCCGCCTTGCTAGCTAGAATGTGAGCAACTTGGTTAACTTATCTATTACAGTGACTAAAGGAAACATGTGTAAAACCTCTTGCAAGAAAAGTGCACTCTTCGTAGATCGCAGCTGCAGGTCCACTAGAGTTCCCCCCCTCCTGCATCGTCGTAATGACCTCCAAGCAGTCCATGTTGATGATCAACCTGTTACATCCAACTTGCCCTGCCAGAATAAGACCATCTCGCAGCACCCGGGCTTCAGCCGTAGCAGCATCCGCGATCACAGGTATTCCACAGTTGCTAGCAGCTATGAAGGTACCCCTATCATCCCGAATTACTGCCCCAGATGCACCCGAGAAGGAATCTGCACAGAAAGAAGCATCGATATTAAGTTTAGTGTATCCCTCTTTTGGTTTTTCCCAACCACCAGTCCGAGCTCTCGAATTTTTCTTGGCCGCTCGAGAGTAGTTCACTGTGATTGCTGATATTGCATGTGCTGATCTAGAGGGACTAGAGACCGTCTCGTCATGTTTAATCTGTCTCCTTTGCCACCAAATATACCAGCAAGCAGTAGCAATGAGCTCACCCATCCCTGTATCAGGTATCCTCGGGGCTGGTCGATCTGGTTGGCATATGAGGGCTTCGAAAACTCCAGCTCCCGATCGGTCAAAGGTGGACATCGAGCTGATAGTCTCCGAAAGGCCCAAATTCTCCGATATATCTTGCACCCGTGGGCACTCAAAAAATGCATGGAGCAAATCTTCACAGTAAATAGAACATACCGGACAAAGGCTGCTGGGAATAATATGCCGGTTAGCCAAAATACAATGGCATGGGATCGTGTCGTGTAGAAGGCGCCAGGAGAAAATTTTGACCTTTGGCGAAACCTTCAATCTCCAAATTTTAGCCCACACCGGATTAGTCTGAGCGGTACCCTGGCCACTTGTTCTCAGTAATTTCCTGCCATGTTGGAAATCGCACTCAGTATAATAGGCAGAACGGACTGTGAAGATCCCAATTTTGGTATTGTTCCAGGAGATAAAGTCCTCCATAAAGCCCATAGCCAACGGAATTTTTAATATCCTGTTAACGTCAACAGAAAGGAACATGGTACGAAGCAGAGGTTCATTCCATGCCCTGGACACCGGATCAATCAGCTCGGAGACGTAGACAAGATCACTATTACCCTGACTCGAAATCACCTTCCTAGATGGACTAGAAGGTATCCACGGATCATCCCAGATATTAATATTGGCGCCATCACCAACTCGCCAAATATGACCCTTTTTAAAAGTCTGGATTCCTGCCCATATGCTCTGCCAAGTAAATGACGCTCCCTTTTTCAGAGGGGCATTAAGAAGATCACCAGATGGGAAGTATTTAGCTCTTAAGACTCTAGCACATAAGGACTCTGGTTCGCAAAGAAGTCGCCAAACCTGTTTAGAGAGCATGGCCAAATTAAAACAATGTAAATCTCTAAAACCCATACCTCCTTTCTTCTTCGGAGTGCACATTTTCCACCACGCAAACCAATGCATATGCTTTTGTCCCTCTTCATCTCCCCACCAGTACCGGGTCATAGCATCAGTTAACCCTTTGATGACTAGTTTAGGCAGCTTAAAAACAGACATTGCATACGCTGGTATGGCCTGTGCGACAGCTTTTAATAGAACCTCTTTACCTCCAAAAGAGAGCATTTTCTCCTTGTATCCCTTTAGTCTCGAACACACTCTATCAATAAGGTGCATAAAGCAATCCGATCGGTCAACACCCACAATAGGTGGCAGCCCCAAATATTTATCGGTAATGGACTCGGTGAGAATATTCAACTCAGTACACACCAATTCTCTCACAACCACATCCGTGCATGGGCTGTAAAAAATGCTAGATTTATCCTCGCTTACTAACTGCCCCGAAGATTGACAATAATCATGAAGAATCCTCTTAAGAGTGTTTGCATTGGAGAGGTCAGCTCTCATCAGAATTAGGGAGTCATCCGCAAACAGCAAGTGAGAAATAGCAGGGGCAGCTCGACATACTTTAACACCAGTTAAATTACCAGCATCCTCCTCATACTTGAGCAAACTGGTTAATCCTTCGGCGCAAAGTAGGAATAAATATGGAGAGATAGGATCACCTTGACGAAGGCCCCTCGTAGGGGAGAAAGCCTCAGTATGATTGCCATTAATTCGGATTTTATAGTTGACCGAACTCACACACTCCATAATAAGAGAAATCCAATTCGGGTTGAAACCCAATTTTTCCAGCACTCCACGAAGAAAAGACCACTCCACACGATCATATGCTTTATGCATGTCCAGTTTTATCGCACAATATCCAAATTTCCCCGATGATTTCTTCTTGATGGCATGATAAGACTCGTAAGCAATCAAGAAATTGTCAGTTATTAGTCTACCCGGCACAAAAGCACTTTGTGTAGGGGAAATAATATCAGGAAGGATAGTTTTCAATCTAGCAGCCAAAACTTTAGAAATAACCTTGTAAATGACATTGCAAAGTGAAATTGGCCTGAATTGTGTTACCTTTTCCGGGGACTCCGTTTTTGGGATAAGAACAATGGTGGTCTCATTCCATCCCTCGGGGATCTTCCTTGTATTGAGTACATCAAGAACGGAATCAGTCAGATCATTACCAATGAGCTCCCAGTATTTTTTAAAGAAGATCGCGTGCAGTCCATCAGGCCCCGGTGCCTTGAGGTCGCCAATATTAAACACCGCTGTTTTAACCTCCTCCCGCGTGTACTCCGCGCATAGGGCCTCATTCATACCAGATTAACACACGGCTTGATCTTACCAATAACAGAAGGATCCGGTTGATCCACCTCCGAGGAAAAGAGCCCCTTGAAATAATTCACAATGTGGTTCGAAATAATATCAGGATCCTCCAGCCACTCATCATTTTCGTTCTTAAGGCGTTTGATAGCATTTTTCTTCCTCCTAGCCGAAGCAAAACGATGGAAGAAATTAGTATTTCTGTCCCCGTATTTCATCCAGTTGGCCCTACTACGTTGAACCCACATCACCTCTTCTTGTTCATGGATATTCTCAATCTTCAGTTGAATTTCATGTAGCCTAGCCGTCGCCTCGTCAGTTAACGGACCAACCATCACTGCGTTCAATTCCTGTTGCAGCTTGGCGAGGCGAATACGGGGAAGCTGTAGGGCCTCCCGATCCCATGCATGAAGCGCAGCGTGGACAGCACTTAGCTTCGCAGCCAGGTTCGCCTCATGTCCCTGCTGGGCCGTGGACCAAGCCGAACCAACTACATCGTCGAAGGCTTCCTCGAGGAGCCACCGGGCTTCGAATTTTCTGTGGACAGGGGCTCTCACTGGATTAGTATTTTCCAAATATTCAGTATCAACTGTAATAGGCCGGTGATCAGACTTAGAGAAATCCTCGTGGATTAAGCTGGCTAATGGAAACCGAGATGACCATGCCTGAGAACATACGGCACGATCCAGACGTTCTCTAATCCGTCCCCGCCTCCAAGTGAAGCATTCACCAATGAAACCCATATCGTCCAGATTGCAATCGGTAAGAGTATCCCTGAACAGTTGCATACAACCTTGGGGCCTCAAATTTCCACCCTCTTTTTCAGAAGCCCAGAGAATTTCATTAAAGTCTCCCAATAAGATCCATGGGAGACCACTCATCGAGTTGAGATCTCTAATATACTCCCAAGTTTTAAACTTCCTTTGAGAACTTGGCTCACCGTAGATACCTGTAATACGCCATCCCGTAGCACAATGTTCATCCACGCGAATATCCAAGTAGTTATTATGCACCACAGAGGAAGTGACATTCAACTCATTCCTCCAAAGCATCAACAGACCCC